>VZTG01001883.1:528710-555147 GCA_013397845.1 Melanocharis versteri | reverse complement strand
CCCAGCCGCGCCCACGGCCGCTGCCTGCCCCGAGCGGCGCCTGGCGAAACGCGCCCACCCCGGCCGTGCGGGGACGGGACCTTCTCCCGTACCGCCGTCCCGCTGTGCCGCGAGGGCGGCCGGCGCGGGCAGCCCTCGGCCGCGGCACGGGGATGCATGCGCTGGAGTAACGCCGTCTCCCCCGCGCCGCCCTGTCCCAGGGCTCGTCCTGCGGCCGCGGCTGCTCAAGAGCAAAGGGGGAACCAGAACTGACCGCGCTCTTTAAAACTCCCTATGGCTCTTACAGATTTTTTTTTTTTTTAATGCTCCTGCAACAATAGGCTTAGTCCAAAGAGGTGTATCTGCGCCTAATCTTCGCAGAGCGAGGAATGCAGCCAGAGTTTGCAGCCCATAAATTAATAAACAAATGCAGTAGCATTATCTAGTAATTTACTGCCTATCAATTTGCATGGCAAAAATCCCCAGCCACACTGGGGAAGGCAAGCACCAGGAGTGAAGTGACTTACACAGGATCACTCAGGGAGTCAATAAGGAGCTTTGGAAAAGGAGCCAGCCAGCCCCAGGACTCACCTTGCGCTGCACTGCCTCCTTCCCTTTCATTTATTCATACAAACGAATAAATTGTTTATGACTGTAAGTTTTCTTGTTTTCCCCTCTAGAACCGTGTTTGTAGGTGTGCACGCATGCGCCTCTGAAACCTGCTGTTTGACTCGAGTATTTCCCTAACGCTGAGGTGCAGTGTTTTCAGTCATTGATCTCAATTTGGTACAACATGTCAGTAACTTGTAATGATCAGCCTGAGTTGCACGCCTAATACTTTTAGCTGAGCCTGATACGCTTGTAATTTATTTTCTAGTAACTTACAGTATAAGTGATCTAAAGCGAGGGCTAAAGCAGTCAGAAATGCTTTGGTGTTTTGCTGGATTTAATCAATGATTGTGAAAAGCAAGAATATTATCTTCACATCTATCTAACATCCGCCACCTAAGAATCTCAGAGTACTTTAAAATCTTTTATTAATGAAGCCATTCAACAGCTTTAGGTATTACTTTGCCATTCTGTAGATAAGGAAACAGAGTCTCAGTCATGTTGAGCCGGTGTGACTGATAGACGTGGGAACTGCACAGACACTGAGATTCTCCATCCCAAGCAGTACATGCTGTTAGTATAAACTAACTTGACTGATGTGGTGGCCATTTGCTAGCCTTAAAGTGTGAATATCAGCTTTCCTCACAATAGGGCACGCAGGTGGAGAAAGGACTGAGTAGCCTGTAGTGCAGGAGCTTCCTAGATGGCAAGTTTGCAGTGCCATACAGAGGGCACAGAGCAGTTCTGTCTGTGCGAGACAACTTATCCTGGCCCTGAGTTTTTTGAGGAAACTGATATTGCTGCCATATATGTGGTGGGATACCCAGAAGGATCCTGTCTTCCTGTGGGGAAGAAGCTCCCTGCTCCTAACTACTTGGGCGAAGCGGGGGAATATAACCTAGCATAACACCCTTGAAGGGCTGCTGACCCATGAGTCAGCACCCTTGAATCCCTCATCACAGAAGTCCTAATTTTCACACAGTCTACAAACAAAGTACTCTGGAAAATTTATTGTGTAGTTACGCTGGAGGGAGCCTGATTTAGGGGAAGGGGGGAAGGACGTATTTAATACACATCACTGAGTAGCTGATTTGTAAAATAAAGGAAATGTGAATGAGTTTCAGACCCAGATATTTATAAGCAATGCAACAAAGATCTGCCTCCCATCATTTTACTTTCTGTTTTCTCTGGCTACAGCATTACAAAAAGGGCAGAACATATCACACATCACAGGATCAGTCAAAGGAACTACAGGTGCTACAGGTTAAAACATTGAGGACTCAACACTGCTTTTCCAGAAGGCAGTGGTGGAAAATTCATTACTTTGTGTGGAAAATATATACGTTTTAGAAAGTTCAATTCTAGAGATAAGAGCAGGGGAACTGCATGGATACATTCCTTGCCCCTGTCCTGCAACTATTTGCCCTGATACTGAAAGAGAAGAAAACAGAAGAGGTTGTTTCTTTGACTAAACTGTGGTAGCATCCTTCAGCTTTTAATTCCCCTCTAACAGTCCAACAGGCCATATCCTCTTCTCCATACTCAAGCCCCTGTTCAAGCTGGCCTCCTACCTCTTGGGTTGCTGTGGGAGGCAGAGCCCTCAATGGACAAAAAACTACCAAACTCCAAAACAAATCACTGATCCTTTTCCTCTTTCAATCTGCCACCAATCCTTCCCCACATACAGAGGTACCAGCTCAGGTGCTGGTAGGATATACAAAGGTGAGCATCAGACTTCAGACTACCCTGGCCAGAGACAGAAAATGCCTGAGCAGTCCATGAACAGGAGAAATAGAGTGGCTGTGTATTGCCCCTCTGATTGGGATTTGCTCTACATTCTGCCTACAAACCTTCCTTTGCTGCAAACCAGTGGGTAAACTGCCTTAGGCAAAAATGAGAAGGGCCAAGAAAACTAAACTCTAGGAGTACACCATAAAAATAAATAATGAAAAAAAGGAAAACCTGTGAAGCTAGCTATAAATACATCATAGGATTCTGGTGACACCATAAAGTACTGGAACTTCACTCTGCCTTGCTTTATTAGGTGTCATTGGATGTATTTACTGCCCTGTAGTTCACAGGTGACTCATTTATTTAACAGCACCACTGCAGGAAGAGGGCAGATTTCAATTGCAATTTACCTCTTGGAAGGCAAGGGGAAGTTTATAGTCAGAAGTGACATTTCAACATTATTCCCACCAGATTTACTTCAAAAGAGGTTGGCTTTGTTGTGTTCATATTAGTTTATTTAATCTGGGTAAACAGAGTCTTTGTAAATGCTCTCGTGTCTTCAGAACTGAGATAGATACCTTATAGGATAATGGTTTTCATGATATGTTTCTCCCTACAGATATGAGAAAAGTAGTCTTATTTCCTATGTAGCTGTTTCTTTTACTAAAAGAGCAGAGGGCCACTATATTCTGCAGAAATGAGAAATAATAAAGCAATTGTTTCTGAGTTTTAGAATCCCGGAAAGAGACCCAGTCATCTTGAAGCCCAGGAAGAGTTTGTACTCCACCTTATTTGAGGGAGCAAGTACAACTTTCGCAACGTTTCCTATTAAATCTTAGCTGTTAGTTACTTTGCTGCACTCAGAACTGAAAAATCAGTGCTGCTGTAAAATCACAGATCTCTCAGACTGGATCCAATGGGGAAACTCGATTAGTATTTGTCAATACAGGGTGCCTGCCAGAGAGAGGACAGCTTTGCCTCCACCCAGTAGAAGCTAACAAGGTACAGCGTTAGTCAGTGCTTTGCTATATAAAAAGGTTAAGAGAATAAGGTCAGCTAGAACAGCCTGTCACCCAGAAGCTTTTCCCAGACTGAACAATTTCTCTCAAGGTTCAAAACAGTTCCATTCTTTTTTTTTAATGTACTTTGCCAAAAACAAGAAGGAAGGTGAAAACATGTCATGCTTATGATGTTAAAATACAGTTTTAAATAAAGTAAAAAAAAAACAGAGAGAATTGCATGCTGTAGAGAGCTTAGGACTGGCATATAGACACCTTGTCTTTAGCAAGCTACTTCAAATTCTGCTGACGACAGCAGTGGCCAAAAATTTGGTAAGTTCCTCAGCACTGCTGGCAGAATTAACTGCTCTTAGACTAGTCCCTGGTGCCCCACTGTCCTTGTCTTCACTGTCTCTCTGCAGGCAGCCTCAAGAGGCAGGACCCAGGAGCACCAAAGAATTATCAGTGTTTGCTCATCCAGAGCAAAAGGGGAGGGTTGATCCAGGACAGGGCTGAAAACTACACACACAGCTGCTGTTATGCAGTACTTTTTCGTGTGTGCAGTACTTTTTTTGTGTATAACCAAGTTGCTGCAGTCTCTGCAGTTCTCAGTTTTATTCTGTATCTGGGAAAAAAAAAAGCACAACCTTTTGTCAGGGCTTCTGTGCTTTCTTTAACAACCAGTAAGTCCAGTTACCCACAAAAGTTGAGGCATATGCCTTACATGTTACCAATAACATAGGGCAGGTATTCTCTTTTCTGCTCAGCTCCAAGGGACCACAGATTGCCAAAAGCAACTAATATAGAAGCTTTAGAGCCTAGTTTTGTTCTCATTTATGTCAGGGTGAATAAACTCAATAGAGCCAGCAGATTCACACCATTGAAGGGAAATCTGACCCTTGGTGTTCATTTGTGAGAAGAGAAATGCAAGTTGATTACAACCAGTTAGTCTGGGCTAGCAGTAAGTTAGCCAAAAGCAATGGTAACCACTGAGACACAAATTCCGTTCTATCAAACATCCAATTTAAGGGCCAAAAATCTTGTAAAGTACAGACTTTACTGACACACCTAGAGTCCTATGTTGGTGGAAACAAGCAAGAACAAGTGCGTGGGCACACAAATACAGCAACATATCTCTTTTTGATAAGCATTAATCAGCTATAATTGGGAAAGAGGCAATGTCAGGATTTGCTAATGCAAACTAACAATAACATGTTAAAATTGCCCCTGTTTGCTGGATAATGTATAAAGGATGATCCACTGTACTCAGCACTATGCGAACTAACACAAGCTGAGAGTCCCTTTCCTGGAGAGATTACAGACTTGCTGGAAAGGCATGAGCCAACATATGTCAGAACAGCTTTATGAGCAAACAGTGCCTTTTTTTGGCCAAAGTCTGCTAGTCTATGAACCTAAGAGAATGGCAGGCACTGGCAATAGTGCCTTCACACAGCAGTGTCTAGTCCATGCTTTCAGCCCTGAGCATGGGAGTTCTTCACTCCGTCATCCCTGGGAATTCTCCTTCACAGAATGTGCTGCAGAGATGCCCCTGACTACCTGCAAAAGACACCAGCAAGCATCCTCTCTCCTAAAGCTGCCTCAAAAATTAGGACAAAATCCTTCCGACACTTCAGACCCCTACCAGATCAGCAATTATGAATGGGATTTGTGTTAAATAAAGGATGCCCAAGTTTAGTTTTTTTCAATCATCATGAGGGGGTTCTGTTATTCATGTACCAACCGTCTCCCCTTCTGTCTCACCAACACTTCAGTCCCTGCCTCTGGGTTACTTCATCAAAGTGGGCTAAGCAGGCTGTAGTCTGCCCTTCAGCAGTATGCTGACAGACAGACTCTCATCTCACTAGAGAAAACTGATCTTCTTGTGGCTGCAGAGCTTTTTCCTCCAGGAAGGTTGGAACTGCATCTATCTCTTTTACTCTCAGTAGAAGCTGGGCTCAATGGCAGCTGCTCAAAGCTTGTCAGGCTGAGAAACAGAACCTGCTTCGACTTCTTGTATCACTTTCGGCAATGTGACTTTTTATCAAAGGTTTGTTCAGACTCAGAAAGATTAGAGAAACTAAAAGACTGGCCAAGTTTGAAAAAATAAGAGTTGCCCACTGCTTGACCTTAGATAATTATTAAATCACCAATGAATAAAAAGAGCCCAACAGTTTAATTATCTGATGTTTCTGTCACAGAATTCACACTTCTGTACCACTACTACCTATCTTTCACTAAGTATACTAGTATAAAATGGTAATGACCTGTAGCATGTGCCTAGAACTGATTTCTATCATTCATAACAGCCCCCTCTAAGAGATCTGTGATTAGTCTGATTTTATGTTGAGCCAAATTCATCTCTAGCCTAACTCCTAGCTACTGATACTATGGATGCATGTAGCTACAATGTTCATGGAAAGAAAAAGATACGTGTACCTTGTTGTCCTTATGTTCAGAATCAGTGTTGGCAAGTCTAAGGTGAAGGGGAACAGCCTGTTTCCAGCCTAGGAAGGAGCCCTGCCTGGGATAACACACTGCTATGATCACTTGCCTTCAGTGACTCTCACAGCAGCAAGAAGTTAGATGCACCAGCAGATCACAGAGGAGGATGTGTTGCCTACTGTAATTTTGGCTGTATTTATTCTACAGATCTAGATCTAGATCTGGAAGGTCTGCAAGCCTTTCACACTAGGGCAAATATTAGCACTGCAGAACATCTATGTCACGAATTCTTAGTGTGGAACAGCTGGGAAATTATTTTTAAGAGTTCTGAGTTCTAAAATTTAAATAGCACCTGAAAGGCTGAAGTAGAAAGACACAGAGAATAGATGGAGCTAAAATACCTGCTGAGATAAATAGGGAACTATTTTAATTTTACCCATGAAAGCAGAAAGAAGACTTATTTTCCTTTTGCACTCAAAGAAATCTTGTCTGACACAGAAAGGAAAAGCTGGGAAAACTGTTGCTTTTGCTCCTTTAAACTGACTTCTGTACTAATGAAAAGCGAGTTCTCTAATACACACTGTGCACAAGCTCCCCTCTGCTTCTCTTCTCTCTTCCATCTATCATCTTGCCTGGCTTTTGCCTGTAATCACCTGTTCAACTCACAGCAATAACTGCCAGGTGACTGGTGTTTGCTGTGGTCATCCAGCCACCAAAAACAAAAAAAAAATTAAAAGCAAAGAAAGATATAGGGGGAAAACCTTTCAATGACATGAGTGTCTCCCCACCTGACAAAGAGCAAAGTGATTCCAGCAGCCAAGCCTCCTTGTGTGGGAGCTGCTGGTGGATGTAATTTCCTAAGATGTATACCTTGTCAGTGCGCAGGAGATGAAGAGAAAAAGAAGGTCAGAGCAGCCAAAGCTAAAAATTGGAAGGACAAAAGAAGACACTGTGGGGAACAATTCCTTTGCTTTTAACCCGAAAGAGCCCATTCGGCATGGTTTGTGTCAAATTACTTACTGGCTAAGGTATAACAAACAATAGGCTCTTAGATGGCCTTCTCCTTGCCCAAAGGGGACAGCTGTTTTTACGTGTGGTGCCTGTGCCACATGACCTGCACAGGGTGGTACACAGCATACACTGAATTGCTCTCAACCACAGTAGAAATGAACTTTTCCCCTCCAAGTAACTAGGCTCATCATAGACTAGACAGACAGGTACCCTGAGAGGCTGTATTGTCCCTTTCTCCACCAATGCAGTATAAACTTTACCTACAACACTCTTGGTGATGTCTAAAGTGTAATGATGAAGAGTCAATTCTTTGGAAGCAATACATACCAGTGTTCAACTTTATCAACAATTTTTTTTTCTCCTCACAAATCTGCCATAGTCAAAGAAGTCACATGTGACACCTACAAATTACAAATGCATTAACTGGGATATAATTAGCTTTCCTTCTGCCCAGATATAAACATACTGAAATATTGTAACTAATAGCAGTATATAATATATTGCAACACCCTGATGTTATATATAAGCATCTCACTAAGTATGTGAGCAACATGACCACCAAACAGGCAAACAAGACATAGTTATTTGCTCATAGGAGGCATCCAAGCAACAAAAAGTTGCAACAAATGACAAGATAAGCATAAGGCATGCAAACAGACAGGCATCCTGCTAAACACTCTAGAAGCAAGTCTAAGAAAAAAAGAACAAGAGAAGCAGCACTGTTGGCAGTTGAAGATCCCATTTTTGGGAGATCGAAATAGCATCGAAGAATCAAGTATGTAAAGGGAAATTGAATACAGAAGATGACAAGCCAGCATCACTTCCAACTTCTCTCATCTTTCTCTACTTCTCACCTCTTCTTCTGCAGCTAAAGCCGCCAGGGACTGTAGCTGTCAGTGCTAAGTGTAGAGAATCAGCTCTGTGGCACTGTATAGTCACAGTTAATTTAGGACATAAATGTTAAAGAATAACAGTTCTGTAGTTTTGTATATAAACCAATAATTAATGATAATGATTGAGAACTAACCATTAGCATGAAGTGTGTTGCTACTCAATGAGTTCAGTAGAGTTTTGGTTTAAAGTTTAAAACTGGTCTGATTCACCAGTGTTCTAAACATTCCCTTCCTAGCTATCTGTAATTCCCCAACATACATATACACACACATTTTCAGCTGCAATATTGAGGTCTGTTATTTTTTCCCTATCATACAAGAAAGACTATTTCCTTCCTCTTTACAGATATTATTTACATATTGGAAGACTTCTGCTATGTCCCTCCTCCCTAGACAAGGACATTTGCTCTATTTTTCCTTAGAAATCTATGGGGTTTAGACTCTGCTCATTATTGCTGGTTTCCTAGAGACTTTTTCCAAATACCTACATTTTTCTTGAAATGCAATGTCCCAGACTGGATGCAGTCCTTCAGATAAAGTCTCATGAGCACTGCACACATAAGAACAATTATTTCACGTATCTTATTGGTAATACTCCTGTTTACATTTCTTGTAAGGTGTTTGCCCCTCTTGCACAGAAGGAGAGCTCGTATTAGCACCCTGCTAGCTACTCCCAGTTATATATTCTGTAACATGGAAAATATCACTAAGTCCTGGTCCACAGGTTCCTAGGCCTTTTGCACTGAGATTTTTAAAAGGTTTTGCAACTTTCAGGAAGTGCAGCTTAGGTCACTGCAGTATTATGTTGAGATGAGTAGTTATACAGCATCAACTACCTGTTCCCTGCTGATATATGTAATACCACCAAGGACAGGCCCTGGCTTCTAGGCATGCAGTGCACCCACACAAACAAATCAAACAGATGGAAGCAGAATACACTCTAGGTCCGTTTGCAGCAGCTGATCAGAAACCTTACTAGGATACTTGGTCTCCAGCAGAGAAGCTCAACAAAAGCACAATAGTGAGAGTAAATATAAGGAGCATGAACTGCTTTAAAAACATCTCTCCTTGTGAAGCACCTCCCTCTCCTATCATTCCCCAGGGTCTCAAACTCCACCTACACAAGCTCCCCCAGCATTGCAGGTCTCCTGAGGCACCAGCAGTTTCCTTGACTTGTCATATCCTCCAACTCACATGTAATTCAAAGAGTGTTTGTACTATTCACATGGATGCAAAAAGCCAACTTCCTCACACTGAACACTTCCCTTTTACCCAGCACCCTTGTCTTTGAGCAGAATGGGGTAGAAAGCACCCAGCAGCAACAAAATCCCACTGGAGCTGCAAACACCACCAGAGCAAGTACAGTAATCAGGAATACAAGGGCTTTAAGCACCAGGCAGCCATAAAAATTGGGACATGGAAACAAGGGGAAGGAGTAGCAAACTCCCTCAATGATAGGCTGCATACAACAGATGAACTGCTACCAACATGGATGTACAATCTATTGGATAGAACCAACAAAAAAATCCAGCTACTCTTGTAAAGTGCCAAGGAAAAAACTAAAAACAGCGATGCAGGGATTACACTTATATGCATACAAACACATGTGCATGCACACACATTTCTGCTTTGCTCTCCTCTGTGGCCTCTTTGTCTCTTCCTCGAACCATGTGCCAAGGACTACTACAGAAGAAACAAAAAAAAAGGGGAAAATAACTAAATGCCTGAATAACCTGTAGAGGGAACTCACTTGAAGAACCACACCTCATTTCTTCCATCTGAATTTTGAATTGGTCATACAAAAGCCATCTGCACCCTGGACCAATATATCCCTTAAGTCACACCTTAAATTATAATTAGGTCTGCCTAGTTTTAATTAGATGCCACATTTCACCCCCCTCGCCTTTTTATTAGTCACCTAAAGTGAGCACTGAGGATGGCAACACACAGTCTGTCACTGACTTGTCCAGGGTACTGGCAGGAGTATGGTGGGTACCGTGAGGGTGAAAGAAATGTGAGTGGTCTTCAGGATGACTAACGGTGAATCATTTTGTTGCTGTCTTTATCTCTGCATTCTGATCTCCTCCTGCACAGAAATCTGAAGGTACCTATTTTGTGACAGCCCAAGCTACCAAAAAAAGCCCCAAGGAGACAGAAAGCGGTATGTGATCAACAGAATAAGCAGATATTCAGGTGCTCTGTATAACACATTTTCTTGCACTGAGATGCTACTTACCCACTACCAGCCCCTACACTAGGTGTTATCATCAGAAATGTAGCAGCAGGCAGATAAAACAAGGGCATCTGATATTCCTGGCTACCTGAAAAAATGTTTGTTCTACAAGCAGCAGAACTACAGAAATATCTGATTAGGAAATGAGGCTTTATGATTCCCCTTTGTTGTGCTGTGTGTGCCCTCCCCTATTCACCACAATGTCACCACATGACCTTTGGTTCCCCCTGCATCCTCTCACACTCCCTCCCCTGATGTGCTCCCATTTTTTTGTCATATTTCCTTATCACTGTAACACCTTTCATTTCTTTTCCTTCTCATGTCTTGCTTTGGCCGAGGAAAAGGCCGTCTGTGTTGATGCAGATTCAGAGTTGCAAGCCTAAAAGCTGGTGGGCCAGCCCTTATGCCTCAGCAGGGATGAGGAACAGGTATTGGAAGAATTCAGTATCTCTGGGGCTTTAATGCTCCTGTCAAATGTGGTGGCTGCTGGCCAGGCAACCAAAGGTGTGATGGCCAGACAGAGTGATTGTGGAAGCATAACTTCCCCAGAAAAACAGACTGAAATAATACTATATTTCCACACTTGTACAGAATGGTCCAGAAGGAATCCTTCCAAGGTGAGTAATTCTATGCCCCTTTGATCAAACATTACTCTCCACTAGAAATGGGAGATTTCATCTAGCACTGGCAACAGGACCTAGACCAGCTAGAACCAAAGGTAGGATGCCGCTCTCCCCCATTGCAAACATTGCTTCTGTATCAGAGCCAAACACTGAATAAAGCTTGCACGGAAAAGAGAAATAAATTATCTAATGAAGTTTGAGGAAAGAAGAAAATATTACAAATTGAGTAAATTTAAAAACCAGTAGAACAGCATGTTTCCAACTTCTGTCAGGGAAATGGGCAGCCTCTGAGGGAAGCCACCAAGCCTTCTAATTATTTGTGGGTTCTTTGAAACCCTTTTACCCATCCCCAGAAAGACTGCTGAGCTTTAAAAAACTTTTAACAAAATTTTCATCTAAAGGAATGAAGCTATGAAAAACTTCTGCTTTCAACAAAGGATGATCTAATAATTTGGGTTTGGTTTGTTTTTTTTTTCCCCCCCAGCAAGCTGTATTGCAGTAAATCACTCTCATTATTGGGTTTTCTCAGGCCGCTAGTTACAGGCTGAAAATAATACATATCCAGATGTTTATTCAGAGCTTATCATAGCTTAGGTTACATAAATCGTGGTAAAATAGGGTTAAAATCACACTAGACAAAGCACTGAGACAACCAGGCAAAAATCCTACTCCATCCATGTGGGACAGCTGGCATTTAGCAGGTATTTTTACCTCCATCCCTCTTCATTTTTCTCCTTATCTCCCATCTTTGTAATTGCCCATCCCATCCTGCACACATAGGCTCACCCACTCACTCCCATTTCTTCTCTTGCCAAGAAGAGCATCCTGTGTGGGATTCAATCATTTGTTGTCCACAGAACTTCTGGTGTGTGTCTCTCTAAATAGCTGACATCTGGAGGAGCTATACCCTCCTTAGCACAATCAGATGCTGCTAAAGAACATGACAAAATGCCTCATTCTTAAAATATCTTCTCTCTCCCCCCTACTTCTTTCCAATGGGTATTTTTTCTGAGATGGATTCACAGTCCACTACACATAGTGACCAGCTTTCACAGCTGTTGTTCCCAGGGACATAAAGAAACCAATATAAAAGTATACACTGATAACAATCCATTATTTCTGCAGTCATGTCTGTAACATACTCATTGCTTTTTAGGAAGAACGTATCACTCTAGAACCCTGCTGGAGAGCTAGAGAAACAACTGGAGCATCGGAGTTCTTTAATTACAAAACTCAAATTTCCTCTTTATTATTCAACAGAAAATTTTTATATCAACTAAAACAGAAGTTTCACAAATGACAGAATTTTCTGTCTATACAAATATGTTTCACTTAATGATTCTTTCTGCCTCACAAACAAATAGGGAGTCTACAAGAACATGATCCTGATCCTGATGTGATTAAAAGACTGAAAGTAATGCAGAAGGGGAAAATGTTACATGGATTTCCAGCTTGCCTCAATTTTGAATGCTTGATTTTGCAACAGAAATCCCAAATTACTCAGAGCAGGGTTGTTGTTGGCTTTGTTAACATTCTCTCACACACACATGCCAATCTATTCATGTTCATGTGTAATCTTTATTTCAGAGGAGTACGCTTTTATTCAAAGAATACAGCTAGTACATACATGCCTCAGGTCACCCAGGCAAAAGAAATTCAAACAGCCAGCAAAGTGATGGGTAGCACAGATGCTCCTAAATTGATTAAACTGCTGTTGCTAGAACACACACACCGCAATCCCTTTCCCTTGTGGTTTATTCAAGGTACCCTGTCATTCTTCTCCAACCCCTTCCAAAGTGCTCTTGTTAGCAGGTTGAGAGAATTAAGTTAAGTTGACTCACTAATATTAACAGGTCTCTCTAATTCAATAGCGGCATGTTCAGAGAATGCCACCTGCCTTCTCTTTAAGCAAAAGATACTGAAACACAGCCAACACTTTTCCCAGCTGTTTCAAAAGCTAAAATTAGACACACCTGTTTTAACAGTTGTTTCAGCAGCTGGACACTGGGATTTGGATCATTCAGATTTACTCACAGTTTTTCCCCCTCAGACCCAACAGTGCAATTTTAGTGTTTCATCCTGTGTTTAGAGAAATTTATGCTGCCGGAGATGGTGTGAATGAATCAAAATAGGTCAGAGTGTTTCTCTTCCACATTGCTGGACCTTGCTACAATCCAAGAAAAACTGCCTTTTCAGTAGACTATGGGATCAAGATATACTGGTCTTGACCTAATAGCATACAAAAACAAGATCTTGAACCATCTATAAACCAATGTAGTGATAAGCTGCAGGTATAAAATGGCAAGTTTGTGAGATTTGTACTCTCCATTTGCTGCAATGAGTTGGCAATGCTCATAGCTAAAGCCAGCAAGTGAATCCTGCCAACTTCTCCATTACTGCTCTTGAAGTAATCCAGGTAACGTGCAAAACCCACTTCCCCAGCATCTAAAGCACAACTGTCCCACCAGCTGTGTTCACACTCAATGTGATCCCCCACTGCAGAAACCTATGTCATGCTGGAAACAAAAAACACTGAGATGTTGTGAAAGAACTGACTGTAGAATAAAAGACAAAATAAATTAAATCTTACTGAAATTACACTTAAAACACTTGCTGGAGCTGTTTCCAAGCTTCTGTATCTGACCAAGTTGCTTGAGAATCCAAATGCCTTTTCCTAAAAGGAAGGTTCAATTCCCTAAAATTGCAGTATTTCACAATCTAGTTCTGTTTGCCTTTTTCCCTGAGGCAAAATTAATTTAGACAGTGCTATCCAGAGCCATTTGTTCCCAACCTAGTAGCAAAACTTCTGGTGTGACTATGGGACCAACTGGTAAACAGGATCAGGGAGATAATCCATGTTACGAAGAAGTATGCAAAACCAGGAATTCCATGAATTTGTGTTATAACTAAGAAAAAGACACAAAAGAATTCTCAAGAGTTCTCGAGGTTACAGCTGGCCCTGTAGTCTTGGAGTTCCCATATAATCAGAAGCCATAAATTTGTAGACATGAGTGCACTGAGGTATATGAAAGTAAACATCTGACAGAGTATATGCTCATTATGTACTCCCCTAGAACAGGCACCTGAGTGCTTTCAAAGAAAAGACACACTCATGATACAAACCCAGAGAGGTAGCATGGGCATCTATGGAGATAATTTATAATGTACATAAATGTATGCAAGCATACAACCATGGCCATACAGCTCTACAGCCAAGGGAATAGGTGCCTCAGAGCACACTGCACATCATCAGCTTCCCATCAAAACACACGGCAAATTTTCAAAGAGGAAGGGGCAAGGATAGGGAGACTACTTGGCTGTCAAATCCAGTAATAAATGCTTGTCAAGAGTGTTTTTGAGTAAAAGTGCTTGGAGAAGTGGGGCCACCATGATCAAACTGCACAAGTTGAACTCAAGAGCAGGGAAGACAAGAGAGACTGTGACACAAAGACTTTCCCCTCTTTCTGGGAAATAATGAACAAATCCTTCAGAGTGATTACTCTTACACCTGCTAGCCCTGCTCTTAAGTCTGTACGAGACAAAAGATGTTCCTATCTTCCCTCAGATTAAATGTGCCTTGTAAAAAGCGATCAGAGATTGGCACGATAATTTTCCTTTCTCATTAGAAAGCAAGCCCTGAACCTGACTGAATATGACTCCTCTGTCAAGGCCCTTTGTGGGCTCTAATAGTACTCAGCCAACATCAACAGGCACAACACTTCATGTGAACAAAACAAAGCAACATATCAAGTAGTCTTGTCTTTTTAGTTGCTTTTTCTCTTCCAAGCCTGATAAGTGAGGTGGGAAGGTGCCAAATTCTTTTTTAACTTGTATAAATGCGCCTAAATGTCACAGAAGAGCCTTGTTAAGTGAAAAGCTTTCCAAGTGTTTTTCTCCCCCACATCTAAAATAGATTGCTCTTTTTTCTTTTTCTTTTTAATTAAAAAAGGCACACTCTCTCAGACCACTGCCTTTCACCATTCCAAGGGTCAGCCAGCTGTAGGGACCCACAGCAGAGCTTTCAGTGGAGCAGTGCTTTCCTGGAGCATCATATACCATAGTGCAGGGTACACCTTTGCCCACGGAAGCCAGAAAGAAGGATAAACACATGCGTAAATTCAAAGTTAAAAACTTCTAACAAGAGCGTGAGCAGACCTAAAAGGCCTTTCTGTGACAGAACATATATGTTCCCTCGTTCTTTATTTTTTTTAAATGCATCTGGATTATATTCATTGCTTTGGGTCTTTTCTGTTAGCATGAACGTGAGCAGTGACTAACCCCCAAGAGCTCTGATCCCAGTGACTGCAGCACCACCATGGAAAAGGCAGTGCCAAGGCAAAACACTGGTCCTGGCCCAAACAGCAGGACAACTTCATTTAAAAGGGATGAGTGGGAACCGCTCAAGCTTCCACGCTGGTGCTCCTCTAGATATGACTGGTAGATATAGCCCACTGAGAGGGATGGGTCAGTTGTTACAGGAGCTTTGTGACAGCACATGAGGGCACACAGCACTGGCTAGTCTACAGACTGGAGAATTAGGAAGAACTGCAGAGCCCAACTGTGCTTAGTGGCCTTAATGAATCAGCTACTTCCCTTTTAGTACGACCAACCATGGTCACTTTATCATCCCAAAGATCACTCCTATCTCCTCAGTCTGGCTCATTTCTTGGCGTTCTCAGTTAAAAAGCTCTGATTGCATTTCTGGTCTTACCAGAACAATGTCAGGAGAAGCAACCCATTTTGTTCTGCAGCCAAATATAAGGCTCAAAGAAATTATCACATCCTATAGCCCATTCAACAAAACATGCTGCAAAATGATGCTATTTTGCAGCAGTAGGAGCAGAACTGTGTTAATGCATTACAGTATCCTGCACCGCTGTCAACTGAGATGTGTGGTGCCAAAATGCAATGGCATTTAAACAGAAAACTTATTCTTCAAGTCATCACATTACAAGTGCATCACAAGAGCACAGAAAACACTTATAATTTACAGGAATACTACAAAAACACATAAGAGCAGAGTCAGACACCGAATTTAGGACACCTGACATTGCAGAAGGGTAACCTTGGATATGCTGCAAAGGAACCCTCTGCAAGATACCTATGCATGGGATTCCACGGCAACCTACCCCATTCTCAGCCTCCTTGCAACACCCAAATCAAGAAACACCTTCTACACTGCAAAAATGAAGTCTCACGAAAGTAATTTTACTATTTCACCATCTGCCACAGTCTGCTCTTTCCCAAGAAGAAATGTGGGCCTTTCCATTCCAGGCAGAATCCAGAAGCTCAGACTAAAAAAACTACCATCCTCTGAAGTCTAAATCTCAGAGCTGGCCCCTCAGGTGCAACAAGAGTGATTTTTAACTTTTTATTTGTTTGTTTTAATATAGTACTGTTTCTTTTATTTGCCTTTTCCTTTTGTATTTGGGTAAAGGGAGAGGAAAACTGGGGAGCAGGGGGGTGTTTTCATGCTTTCATCTGTAGTAAATAAAAATTTTCCTTTCATAAAAATTAAATGAGCAGATACAATGACACTGTGTGCCTGCAGGAGCTCATATTTTAAGATACACATCAGCCACCAGTGGCCTTGAATTAAATTATGCACTAGCAATAGAAAGCATCTCAAATTTAAAAAACAACAGAATTCTTGATCAGTGAACATTTCAAAATCTCTATTCTGCAGAGGCATACCCAGGTGTTTGCTAGGCAGATGTAACAGAACGTTACTACACTGGAGCAGTGGTTAATTGCTGTGATCATTTAAATATGCATTTATTTGCCTTTGGATTGAGAAAATGAAAAGTTAAAGTAGAGTTGTTTTGTGGCCCCAGTGCTAATTACTACCCTGCTTATCCAGGTAAAACTTGGGTAGGCAACAGTGCTCTCCCTTGGCTTGCCTTAGCTTTCCTAAAACTAATCATCTCCACAGAAATCTGACTTATTTCATTGGTTCCCCTCTCCTGTGACCACCTGCCTCTTTCCCTTTTCTGTTTTCTGTCCTTGTCTCCCTGTTTCATGGGGTGCACTGGGAAAAGGAGCAAGAGTAGCACATGCATAACCCCATTTCTTTACCTTGCTGCTTACAGCATTTCTCAACTTCAGGAAAGTTTCTTTTCATTATTGCTGGCTGGCACCTTATTTGCATAAAGATGAACTATGAAGCCATGTTACATCTCCTCTTCTGCAATACCAGAGTCTCCTGATGAGTTTGAGTAGTTTTAAACAGGGTTATGCTTTCTCTTGTGCCCTCTTGCAAGCTTGGTGCTCTGCCAGGCAGCTGCAGAACGGCTGCACTGAATGCTGAATATTCCCTGTGCAGCAGGCTAGCAGGAGCTCCGAGGGGGAAGGCACATCCAAGCTCCCACAGCTAAAGCCTGGCAAAAAGAATGAGCATTCCTGCTGCCTTGAAAATGATGCATGTACACAGAGGTTTTGCACAACTTACAGCCACATATGATCCCCCACACCGTCGCCTGAAGCCCTGCACACGATGTGAATTGCCACACAAAGAATCACGCTCAGTAGCGCTGACCTGCACACTACCAAGATCAAGCAGTAATGCAAAAGGTAAAGTAACTCCGCTGCCCAGGGTCAGCTTTTGCTTGCAGGGTTTGTTTTTATGTAGATATTCATATATTAGCTTAATGGCTGGCACATTCAAGGGGATAGCAGGAGATAACCTGGCTTGTTCCTTTTGGATAGGATTAAAAGCTTTTACACTGGTTCAGTGCTTCTTGAGAAAAATAACTGTTTCTCCCACAAATCTCAAGAGACAGGATGTTGCAGTCTAGCTGGGAATGGTGACAACAGGCCTTTTTTTGGTACTTCTGCTCTAAAAGGAGCTGTGCAAAATAATATATATTTCCTCGTCTTCTGGGAATTAACCGGATCACATATGCTTGACCTTCTGATGAGCGGGAAATGTTGGGGTGCTTTTCTGTCAATGCTTGGACCTGAGAGAAAAGCTGAGGTCATATCCAGCTGGTCAGACTAAATTACAAGAAACTAAGTAGCTTAACCTCAGCAGTTCCCTTGCAAAAGCAGCTACAAGAACCCCTGGCCAGTGTGATCCCAGCAGCCCACATATAATTCACCTCCACGATGCCCTCAAGCAAGGGGTACACATTTACAGTAAGTCACATACTAAATACAATTTGCAGCTTGCTAGGAATGAGAAAGCCTACTGCTAACAAAGATTAGGGATCAGCACTTTTTTTTCCTGTCAGTTGTGCCAGATACTCAGGTAAAACTCTACTTTTCCTGGGGAAATGGCCAAATGGGATTATGCAATACCACTGGCATCTCATTTTCTGTATGCTCACTAATTTGGCCTATTAAAAAATTTCATCACAGTCACAAACACTGGCATAAAAAAATATTTTCTTGTATTCAGCCAAGTTTTCAAAAGTTTTGTAAATCCCTCATCAGTTACAGGAAAATTAGGGTCTGCTAGTTAATAATTTATGTCAGATTCATGCAGAATACCCAACTATGTAGCAGAAGAGAGTCCATTCTCCTGCTCCGAAGCTGCTGCCTCCTAGACCGCGGAAGACCCGACCTCCCTACTGCAAGTGGTGTACAAAAAGGCCAGCGCACTCGGAGCAGCTCTGGGCCTATTCAGTACAGCAGCAGAACACTTGGTTTTATTCTACACGAATGCATAACCCTGAAAACATACAAAAATCCTGTTCCAAAACCCAAAGCTATACAAGGAAATTGTGTACTACATTCGAATATTCTGTATTGGTAAAATGTATGGTACCAAACTATTCCAAAGGAATTTACTGCCAGAGAGTATATAGAAAGGAAGCATTAATTACTCCAACTTAACGGAGAGCCAAGGTGAGGCAGTGAGGGACAAAACACACCACTGTGGGGGCAGGGGTGTTTCTGTGTGTTTCTACACAGCCTCTAATGACGGCATCACACACCACTCTTTTTTGACATGGCCTTTCCTTCACTCCTTGCACAAGAAGAATAATGCCTGTTGAAGGTGCCGTTACTTGATCCAATGTTTTTTCTTTGTTGGTCCATTTGTGCCCCTTCTGCACACTACTAATCCTGCTCTGAAGAGGTATTTATTTCCACATGGCCTTTTCTGCGGTGCCACTCAGCAAAGCACTGGGCTGTTTTGCAAAAACTAATTACTTTGGACAACACCTTTCTCAGGTGATAGGCTCATTTTACAAACGCTGAGTTCAGGAATAGGGAAATTGAATGAAAATGTCCACTAGTATTGAATGTGCAGTCTCAGATTGCAAATTCTGCATGCACAGAGTGCTTAGGAACCTTACACATTTGAAGCATAGCTAGTGCTGACTTCATTCCTGCTTTTAAGGGCTCACTACTCTTTCCATCCAAGCTGTAGGATCTCAAGTAAGGGACTAGAACACAAGAAATGCATAATTCAGAGGTGACCTGAAGAAAAAATTATCTTAGTAACTTCCCCAGCATCACACTGAGACTCTGGGGAAGAAAGAGGGATAGAAGAATGAGATGTCCCTTAATCAATGCTTTGCTAAAGAGGTATCTCTCCCTTGTAAGAATCTTTTGCTTCATTTGCTACACATCCAGCTTCAGAAAGATCGAAGTGGGCATCCTACGTACACGGCCATCAGTTTGAGAACAGATCCCAAGTGCCAGAAGCTCCTTTTTTTTCTGTGCACAGCATGATTGAAAGGCATACAGGAGAAACAATGAGTAAAGATGTTACCAAACATCGTAGCACAAAGACGATAACCAAAGGATCACAAAGTTTACTGACACTCATTTTTAACTGCTTGACTTTGGATTGTCCCCAGTCCTTTCAGATTTGTTAAATAGGGAACAGGTTATATAAATATTTATATAGAGGTAGATAGATTTGTAAATAAAGACATACAAATATATATATACACATAAAACCACAAAGCCTTCTCTTAAATTTATTTAAACTTTCAGTGAGTTCCTTTTGATTTAAAGAGATGCTACCATATCCATTGGCATTTCTGTTTTACATTTTTTATTGAACAAATCTAGAACTGAAAACTAGATTTCCTTCAAATTCCCCTACCTGCATGATGCAAGGAAATGAAAATGCCTGTCAGCAAAAGTAATGTGTTTAATACCATGCCAGCCCTAAACATCAATAGAGATTTCTGTGTATTGCAGATAATTCTATCACCAAGCCATATTGCTCTGTGATGTGCTTTTATCTTTGCTGTAGGATAATATCAATATTTCAAGCACGAGCAAAAGAATGTTTTATGAGATTGATGTGGGAAAATACGGTGACAAGTACATAAAAAAGGGCAGAGAAAAATGCCAGGTAGTCATCATAAATGCCTTCTATTCCCACCAGAATTTGTCTAGTTTATCCAACTTTAATCAACAAGTAGAAATCCACTGGGACACCAGTGACTTTGATTACATTTTCAGTGCTGAAGAAGAACAGCAAGCAAAAGAAAGAAAAAAGCACAGGTAATGGGATGGGGAGACTGTCACCTACATCCTAGAAGTCTAGACCTTTAGAGGCCAAAATCATATTTTGTTAAACTTTTAAATTAAATAAAAAGAAATTATTTTTAAAAGAAGGAAATAGAACAGGGGAAAAAAGTATTGAGCCATTTGCTGTACTGCAGACATGCCTGATAAGGGCCGGATGACGCAGTGCAAAAATATTCAGGGAATAAACCCATGATGCCCTGAGCAGGCAGCTCTTTGGGTATTGCGGGAGCCAGAGCATGGAAGTGCCCAAACAAGAAGTTAACCCTGTATGGCTCTGGCTGGGTGAATTATTCACCTCCTGCCTACCTCTGCAAAGGTAGACAAGGTAGGTTTTCTGAAGAAAAAATCTCAGTTACAGATACAATTACACCAAGAGAAACAGTGCTTTTCCCCAGCACAGCTAATTAGCTACCCATGCCCCACATTGGCACAAGATCTAAGCTTGTTTGTGTAAGCTTTGCAAGTAAATCTTCTGGCAAATCCACCAACACAGATCATTTGTCATATTGTCTTTTTTCTTCCTCTGGGGCTTGCAGTTCCTCCCGGTTTGACAACAGAACTGATGACTATTATTTAACCCCTTTCCACATTAACACTGCAGCTGTTCACCCAGACTGATTTGTTACTGTAGTTTGGTGTTAGGTACCTCAATATTCGTTTGTTGAACTGAGAACTCTTACAGGAAGCTGAGTTTCAGGAAAAGAGTGATTGGCACCCTCTGCAATCAGTTTTAAAACTGTTCGAAGTCATTAAAATCGAGGTAATCAAAACTACTAGTTCTGTAAATCTTGTCTGTTTTACTTCGAAGCAAAAGGAAATCTCACAGCCCGATCTTTTCTAAGGTATCCTCCAACTCCACTGTCCACCTCAACGTTCTCCTGGGGATATTCAGATAGTTTTTAGTCCACCTGGAACAGTGCTCATTTCAAACCAAATTTAATGAAATGCCTAAAAAACTCTTAGAAAATAACTCTCATAACAAGTACTGCACCTTCTACGATATTACATAATTACCAGACAGTAAATTTGTCTGTTCCCCCAAATCCCTTACCAACTTCTTTTAAATATGTAAATAAAGAGGGGGAGTTTCAGTAGATATTATTTCACAATATGTGGATCTGAGACATTGTAATAAGAAATGTACTTACAGGCTAAGAGGTATGAATTGTACACCAAAGAGAATGGTTTAATACACTGCTTAATGCTATCATGAAAAATGATGATAACATGATGGCTTTTACACAATTTAGCATTTCTTTAGTGCTGGAAAAAGTGGTAGTCAGAACTATATTTGTATATTACGTAAACGTCTGGCATAACACTGAACCAGGCAGGTGACACACAGTTCCAACCAGCATTCCCTCTCCCTGACCAAAGAAATATTACCTGAACAGAGAGACTCAGGGATTTCCTCTGAGAGTGCCTCTTGAAGAGAGTGCCTCTGCTGTATATCCCACCAGTTCATGTGGAATAACCCACACTTGCCATGTCCTCACATCCTCTTCTTTCTATATACAGTGTGTTTTTTCAAAAGCTTTGACACATAGTCAAGGCATGACATGTTGATAACAGCATTTGAAACAGAAGCAAGATGGACAGGATACTCCTATCCACCAAGGAACAGCCCACGATCAGGAATCCCCTGCTGGGCAGAGGGTCATGCAAGAGACAGTGATTTTGGAGAGGCCACCACAGCAGCAATCACTGTAAGCTCTCCATGCAAGGACCTAGAGAGACATCCTGAAGCACAGATAGATATACCTGTAACAACACTGTAGCAGTACCAAGGATGAAAAGAATTCTTTTAGGAGAAGGAAAAGGTTCCTCCCTCAGCTATAGCCTTTCTAGCAGAACCTTGCCAGGAACAAAACCCTGAACTGTATAGCCTATGATCGTACAGAAATTCTACTGGGGGTGCATCCTTCCACTTCTTAAAAAGGGGTAGTGGAGGCCAGCAACTTAAAGACAGCAGCCCCCTTCAACTGGCAGCAGCCCCGGCAAGCCACTCACACCTTGGTGCCTTTCCCTTTCCCAAAAGGTAGAAGGGGAGAAGTGGTATTTTCTGGAAGCAGTCCTGGATCCCCCTTGATGGAGTTACCTCTGCATGAGTCCATAAATGCAATACTAGCAAAATTTTGACTCTCATAGTCCCGAGGATGGGAAGATTGTCAGGTCCCATATGGGAATTTCCAGGAATGAATATGGGACTTAACTCTGAGGCATTGGCTATACAAGGGGAGGCAGAGGAAGTCATTGCTCTGTCACTGCTCTGGCTTTATTTAGTCCAAAACGTAAGTCTTATTTTTGTGTTTCCCAAACCCCACCAGGCTTGTGATATAGGAACCAGTCTACTCACACAGCACATATCCATTTAATGTATTCCTATGGACTCAGATTGACCAAGTGGTTCTAAGTCCTTGAGATACTGTTGCAAAAGGAGTGCTTTTAGACTTCTAAAATGCCATGTAAAAGTAAATGGTCTTTTAGTGTTCTGTAGCAGGTCTGTGCTATATTGTGCAAGCTCTAGCAAAAAGTATTAGCTTGTACATAAATGTTTTCTCCTGCTTTTTTATTCTTCCAATGAACAGGAAGTCCCTAGGGTCCTGTTAACTGAGAACAGTAAAGACTACTTGCGCTTGTCAACAGAAACAGGTTTTACACCTAACAATAAAGTATTCTGGCACTTCATAATGTGCATTTGCTTTTAGCTCTATACCCCTTAAGAGGGATGCCGGCACTTTTACACATTCAGTGGGAGTAAACGGGGAACATCTGAAGCCACCCAGGGTCCACTTTCTGGAGGACAGGGACTTTTCTTACTCCATGGTACACCATTACCTTCTTGAGGAATCAGCACCTCCAAATAGTCAGGCAACATTTTCCAAGACAGTGTTTGGATTTATCAAGCACATAGGACATCTTCCAGATTTCTCTTATGTTAGGTTTCTGGCACAGCACCAGTTTCACTTCTCCTCCCTATCAAGACCTCTGTCTCCCATGGAATATTAAAAAATCTATGCTAAGATAGAATGGGAGAACATAGGTGATAGAAATTTCCAAGAGGGAGTGTACGCCTGATATAGGTTCTCTTGAAGACCAAACACATAGCTCGTAGGGAGCTACTGACCTAAAGGGTGTGTATTTCCCTTTCCTTTTGCTAGGGAGCATGTTTTCTACACAGGAGAAGTTAAAAAGCAGTTTTTCCAGGCTAGAGTTGAAGGTTGGAGCCTTCTCCTTTTTTATAGCTTTATCTCTTTTCATAGGTGTATGGGTCCTGACTGAGGGCTTTCATATCAAGATATGTTTGGTGAAAAGGTCAGGAAAGTCTAGCCCAAGGTAATGTTAAACCTCAGCAGTAGGATGAAGAAAAAAGAATGTTCATGGTTTAGGCAGTGGTTTGTTTTTTTTTAAAGTATTGGTTCTTAACGCTGAAGTACACATGTGTGAAGGGGCTGAAGTATGCATGTGTGAAGGGAAGTACACAGGTAAACAATCCAAGTTTCTGAGCTATCCTATCCTCCCCTCACCTCCCTCTCCACACATCTCAGCCCTTCCCCCAGGGCTCCTGTGAATTCTTAGACCTGGCTTCTCACAAAACTGACCAGCCTTTACTTAAATGTGTGTACAAGCACATCTATCTATATTTACTTCAACATAAGTATCTTCATGGGCTTTACAGAAGTAAAATTGTTTAACCCCCAAGTCTGAAAACAAAGCACATTCAGTTATTCTTTACGTAAGTAAGAAATAGCTGGAATATTGGTATAAACTAGGCTTAACTCAGTGTCCGAAGATAGTACACTATTTAAAGCTGCTTCAGGAAATTAAGATCTTAAGCTTAAAAATACAGTTAATTTCTCGTAGCTCTGACAGGCTTTCCTCTTCAAGTTGTTTGCTGCTTTTCAAAGCTAAAAAACCTAACAACATTATTTCCTAACTGGCTGCTATGAGCACTGCATCAAAACTGCAAATTCTACAGAGTGAGGGCTGGTAGTTTTGGTTGTTCTTGGGTTTTTTTTTTAAAAAAACCCAAACAACAAGTTGACTTTGGACTTAAAACTGTATGTGTATAATTAAGAACTGCACTTGTGGATTCTCTTTGAGTGCTGACCCAGCTGAGCACTGCTCCTCAGCTCTGCACTGCTGCTCTGCCATTATGTCACAACTGATCTCGAACTCTTCCATCTGTGAGTTATTCATTGCCTCTCCTCATGTTCGTCTGCTGGCTATTTATAAATTAAACTCCACTATCACAGCAGTCACTAGTTTCCCTGAAAGAGGATCTAAATTTGTAGAATAAAATGCTGAAGTTGCACAAACACTCGCTACACTGGGAAAAAAAAATAATTCCCATCTCAGAAACAGCAGAGTTACTGTGAAATATTTGAAGTATTTCCACTTGGGTCTATTCTAAGTATCGCCATTTGATGCAGCCATTTTGGATTTTAGTGGGCATAAGGGCACAAACCAGCTTACTGGGAATCATTTGCACATATGCTGATAAAGTCCTGGCTTGCAATATACTGAAAAAGCAATCACCAGTAGGCAGTTTAGCTTCCTGCAGCTTCAGAAAGCCTGTGCGTAAGTGACTGGAGGCTGGAAATCCCTAGGTATCTTATAGTCATACTCTGTCAGAAATAAGCCCTTGGGACCAGATCCTCAGGTCTGTATTCCCATTGCCTTTGGGAGATCCTTTTAATTTACATCAGCTGAGGAATCAGCCTTTATATGTGTAGTCTCCATAATTCTCTTCCTAGAACACCTCAAATAAAACGAGAATGATAAAAGCTGAAAGGGTATGAGAGCGTAAAAAGGAAGCCAAGTCCCTGCTCTGTCTCATACCAGTAAAAACATGGGAAAGGCAGAGCTTGGAACAGTGGCTTCAGATCCACCCCGATACACAGAGAGCAAAACCTGACCGAGGCGATGTCCAGAATTAGGAGTGCAACTCTCGATGCATTTTCTTATCTCTGCTATGCTTTCCTCCTGACCTTGAGTAAGTTGATTAACCTTTCTTTTCTAAGTTTCTCTAAAAGTGGTATGACTCTGCACCTCCCATAGAGGTTGCGGTGCTTAATTGGCCAGTATCTCTCAAACACTTGAAGTGCTTTGGATGAAATATGTTGTGCAAGAGAAATAATTGAAGTCAATGGAGCTGTGACAACTGACACTAGCTGAGGAACATCCCCCTGGTGTTTAATAGGATCAGAAGGAGGCTTAGTTAAAATGACAGGAAGCCAAAGAGGAATTTGGTGGTAATAAGATCATAAATGAGTCAAAGGGGTTACTATTTGCTGTGGTAATACTCAGCATTTTTCATCTTCCAGGCATTTTATCAGCATCCATTAATTCTCAGACCTCCCCTTAAACAGAGATCTGTAATATGTCCCCATGTCCCCCATTACACAGATAAGAAAAATCAGGCAGATGAGTGATATGACTTACCCACAGAACAAGATGTAAGAAATCAAATTTGAGCCCCTGGCTCCCAAGCCTATTCTCAGAGCTCCCTTTCTGCCACTCTTGTTGTCTATATATTTCCTTATCTTTCTGTTTCAATTATGAAAGCCCATCTCCTTTTTCTGCAAGCATCCTTGCCTAATTCCCTGTTAGATTCTGCTCACATGCTCTTCCATAAACTTCTCAAAGCTTTCAGACAGAAAGCAAAGCTGGGGGAAATGTTGCTGGGCTGAGAAGCTCTCCTTGTCTTAACAGCCCCTTTTCCCAAGTGCCAAGAAGTAACAGTATTTGCCCTTCCAAGTATTTTTCCCAGTTCACTACCAGTTCCCCACAGCACCTGGCTGCTGCACTGCAACCTTTCTTCTCAGAAGCAGTTCTTATTAGAATATGGTGGGACAAGGTCTGTCGCTTCAGACTGCCTACTGCTCATTGCAGGAAAAAAATCATGACCTGCTTAAGCCCCTAGGGAAAATTATTGTCATCACTTCAACTCCTGAAGACGTTTGCCATTAGAGGATGCAAGGCTGAGGTTATGTAAGTGTGCCAGACAAATCCAGATGTTCCAAGGAGTCCAACCACAGCTGCTCTGCTCCTAACCCCCTCTGCAATGGGTGCCCGGCCAAGCTTTTGGGTGCTCAGCCTGACTAATAGCCTCCAGGTGAGTCTCCACAGACTAGTTTCTGTCTAGAGGGAATATACGAACTTCAATCAGTCCCCTACTCGAAAATACAAAAGTATCAGTGTGCCGGGATGCTTCTGTGCTGAAGTGCCCCAGCAGATGGAAGTGTAACATGAAATGGGGCGAATTATTCAACTGTTATAACATTATAAATCTGTAAATTTGCAACAAACCCAGAGAATGTAGTTTACTCTAAAATAAAGATTTCCACTGCTGCCTACAACAACTATGCCACAGCAATATTGGGGCTAATTAGTCTTGTATGCCAGAGGTTTCTTTTCTTTTTTTTT
>VZTG01001883.1:405988-528676 GCA_013397845.1 Melanocharis versteri | reverse complement strand
TTTTTTTTTTTTTTAATTAGTTACCCTAGATTTACACTCATAGTTCAAAAAAAAAAGAGGTTTGGCTACATTACCTCTGCTTAAACTGAAGCCCAAACTGGGACAAAGAAGAAAATATAGAACATTACCCAATCAAACCTCAGCACTTATTATGATAACACCACAATGAGCCACATTTGCACATTATTTTCTGGCTAGCTACAGCAGTCTTGGCACAAAAGAAGCTGGCTTTTTTGCCCTTCCAAAAAAAAAAAACCAAAAAACAAAAAGAGCATTTTAATTGCCATAAAAGTGCAAATTTTGGTCCAGATGAAATTTGAAGGAACAAAGAAGTAAACTGAGTACGTAACTGGATAATAATTCAGTTTGGGTTTTTTTTTTTCAGAACAGAAAGGTAAAGGATGCATATTTGCCCTTGCTGACACTTGAGTGTTTTGATGGTGACACAACACTTCATGTGCATCTCTATTTTATTCACTGAGGAGACAACACATCAGAAATACAAACTGTAAAGGTAAACTGTAAATTCTTCCTATCCAGATGAGATGGCAGTCACATTCATTAAAAAAATCTATGAAAAAATAAATTATTATTTCTGTCCTCTTCTGTGCTCTTTGCTTACTAAGATGTAGATTGTGAGACTTTTGATTGAAATGTTGGGTTCTTAAAACACTCAGTATCTTTTGTTACAACATAAGTGAACTCCCTAAAAATTTTAACTCCAAGTCAACAGATAGGGTTCAGCTGGAAGGAAATCTAACACTGACTCCCTGTATAACCTTAGGGGAATCTCTTATGTCTTGTGTTTCTCCAGTGGGAGCTATTAGAGTAAATTCATTAATGTGCAAAACTGTGATTTAAGACCATCAGACAGAAAACCTTCAAGAAAAAGCACTGTCGTCATAGATTTATATTAAATTATCTTAATAAAGTGAATGCTATGCTATCTTTAGTTACAAAGTTAAAAAAAAAAAAAAGGTAGGCAGGCAGAGTCACACTATCTGATAACTAATGCAGCAGGGAGATCTGTGACAAGTGGATCCACAACAGCTAAAACTTCTGAGGCTTTCTGCAAAACTACAGGTGCAATGACATCTTTCATTTAGAGGCTTGCTCAAAGCTCATCTCCTATTACTGTTTGTCTGGAAAAAAAAAACAACAGAAGAGAGAGAAGGTAGCAATTACCATTGGGGAAAACATAAAAGATGACTGCTGTGTGTACGCCAGGCATTGGGGAAAATTACTACTTTGTCTTTAGCAGAGAGATGACATTATCCCTGCAGCCAAACAGAACCTACACTGTAAATGCAATGTCCAAATATATTCAACAAGAAGAGGAGAGAAATCCAACTGGATTAGAAACAGAGCCATTCATGAACTAATTGGGACAAAGAAGTTTTGCTAACAGTCTAGGCTGCATACAGCAGCTTACCAGTCACTTAAAAGAGGTGGCAGTACCATTCCCATTTTGGGAGCTCTAGCAGATTAGTGATGGGAATTACCCAGGATGACAGTGGGAAGCAGAGCAGTCCCAAGCACAGAGGAGGTAGTTTCAGTTGGCACTGGGCTTTTTGGATGCATTTAAATGAAGGATACCCCTATGCTGCCAAATGGAGAGATAATACTTCCCTGTTCAGAAATAGATTCCAGGATTCGCTTTTTTCTTGGTAGCATTGATCTGGAATGGTCTACAATGATCCAGTGGGCGTATACCAAATAAAATGATGGCTCGTTGGGTATGTGAGCTTTTCACATTTATGCCTGCTTTTCTCTATATGGCTGCTGGCTTGGAGGGAAAGACCTTGACAGAAAAAAATTTAAAAGGCAGCACAAAAGCCCAGGGGAAATGGGGCAAAACTGTAATGAGAAAAAGGAATAAATAAATGGGAAGTGGTACGTAAGCAGCACTTAAGTCTGTGTGAGGTTAACACCAAACGCTTACTCCAAGCTAATAAATGCTGTCTGGGGACTGTGATTAGAGCAGGCAGCTCAGGGGAGGCAGCAGCTTCTCAAAGCAGGGGAAAGCTCTGAGAGCTCAGCAGTGTGGTGAGCATTTTTGAGCATTAGCTCCATCTGACCAAAGGGAACATGATGTTCACAGTAAGGGTGAAAGCACTCCCCTACCACATCTATCTAATGCAGTGCCATCGTGCTGCCAGCCTGTGCAGAGATGTCATGTCATTCTGTCACATTAACATCACAGAGTTTCAGAGCAACTGGAGATGTCACGTGCCCTGTCCAAACCGACCAACTCATGTAGACAACAGCTTGAAATGCCTCCTTCCCACATTAGAGTCCCAGCACAAGACAAATGAGCAGGCAGTCAAATGCAGATCAAAATCCTCATTTGAATAATCTGCCTCTTGTAATACTTCTATATTTTCAGAAGCAGGTATTGGATAAAACTGCTCAGGCGCAGCCCTCAGCCAGAGGTAGCAGCCAAATTATCAATTTACTTCTTCTGATTCTTATTACATTCTACCTGCGGGTACGTAATCAGGCTTTTATTCACCTAACTGCTTTATCCTCTAACAAGCAATTCATCTGAAGAGTTTTTACTGCAGGATTTCCACTGAAAGGATCTTTTTTTCTCTTGGAGCAGGAATTCACCGCTTCAGTGCAACACTTTCGCTCATTAAAAATAATTTCTCAGTGAGTTTGGTTGCAGTAGCTCTTCAGTCATATTAGAGATCCTGTTGCAGCATTACTGCCAGAGAACATGCTAAAGACCAGCAGGGAAAATGAAAGGGAGAGAAGAAAACAAGAGGATTGAAGGGCAAGTGAGATTGCTGCAAATTATAAGCAAGAGCAGACCTGCTGCTGCCCACTGCGGTACTGATTTGTCCAGCCCTGGGAAATGTGCTTGACCATAAAGTCAGACTGTACCCTCACAGGAATTTCTCACCTACTTACAAATACAGTTCTCTATGTATTTTCTCTCTTGCCTCACTCTCTTCCCAGCTCCCTTCCCTCTTATATCATCCTTGGCTTTCTTCCTTTACTACCATATCTTCTGTGCTCACCAGGGATGCTTTGAAGCTTGCTTTCACAACACAGACTCATTCCAATCTTTAGGGAAATTTGGTACAGAGAGAGCCTGTAGTTTATATCAGCAAATTCGCTAACACAAGCACATTGCCCCAGAGAGATGGCATGTTCAGCTGCCAGTGAGTTTACTTCAGCTCCTTTGCTTCTGGAGCAGACAACTCCCTCCTCAGGAAGTCCTGTGTGTATGTGTGGTGTGGGGCAGGCCTGCAGCAGCCAGCTCTGTTACAGTATATAACAAAAACTGACAACTTTCAGTGAAGCTCCCTGTTTTCAACTAAACAAGAGAACTGGCACAATCTGGAGGTGAAGAAAGATTATTTCAAGATGCAAAGCATGTTAATCTCCCTTCTTCTGACTTAAGCACAGGCATCAGTCAATGATTATTTCTAATATACCACGTAAATAATGAATCACATTATTCAGTGAAGTATCAGCTCAGACAAGTACAGAAAGAAGGAATGTACTACTTTTCATTCTGTTGGACAATTTCACCTCCAAAGTAAGTCAAAAGCTGTCCTGAGGCTCTTCATCAGTTGAATACAGCTTTGTTTTAATAAAATCAAAGTAGAGTGCCTTAGCATAAAAGTGCTAATCACTTCAGGGAATTCATGATTGTACAATGACATCTACTTTTCTTCAAGTAGCAGAACAAGGAGGAGCTGGATAGCCTGTCCTGGACACAGGAAAAATCATGTGATTGGTCACTGTTCAGCCCAAAGGAACATACTAAAAGATCAAACAAAAGCCGCAGTATTTGTCTAGAGAGGGAATACTGCTCTAACACAAAAAAACCTCATATGCCAGAAACTTCCCTGCCTGAGGTGAAACAAGAGACATAAAGCTACTGGGATTATCCTGCAGCAGGACAACCAGTGCTGCAGAAGGAATTAACTAGTTGAGTGAGACTTTTTCCATCTTTAGTCTTATTGAAAAGAGCTGTCCTGGTCTCTGTGGCCATGTAATCTCCTGGGAAGATAAGGGAGTATAAATTTGGGCCTTCAGGCTTGAGTGGCTCATGTCAGTGTTCACTACTGACTCTTTCGTACCTCTGCTGTGTCTCAGGAATGCTATGATTCACTTCTAACTTCCAGCTTCTGGCACTGGTAGGTGAGAAATGGCCCTTCCACCTGCTTTTAAACCCTGGGGAAATTCTGCAGTCTGTTTTATCTCTAGTATCTGTTCAAGTGGTGTAATTGGGTTGTTTCAGGATGGATGAAGCTAGAACTGAGAAATGGGTATCCATCAGTTACTCAAAGGAGAAAAATGTAAACAAAATCGAAGACTTGAAGTTAAAATCTTAGACACTCCCCTCTCTTCCAAAATCTTATCTGTAACACGTCAGCAAAACAGATGGTGTAGGAGTACAAAAGACTCTCCTCCTCAGACTGGTCCAACAGTGACGATGATAATGCCAAGAGAGTATCTTTCACCAGGAAGGGGAAGAAGTAGTTTTTCCATTAAACAAAAGATGGAGTTAAAGCAAAGAGAATGTGAAATGAGGAAACCAGCATCAAACAAGAGACAGGCTGAACTGAAGTTATAAACAGATTTTCTAGGTGTCAGGCTAGTATCCTCTCCCAGAAACTACGCTTTATAAAGTGCTTAAAAGAAAAACCTGTAGACTGCTATATAGAAAAGACAGCCCCACAGGACTACAGAAAAACATCACAGAGGATGCACTGGAACCTTCTTTTTTTCTAAGCACTTAATGGGACTAGTGTCAGCCCTTGTGTATGGAAGACTCTGTGAATACCTGAAGAGAAACAAGCATGAACTGTCAGCACAAATGCAAGAAAAAGCCCCATGAGCATCTGTCACTCTTACCTGTCCTTTACTGCATGTAATATGTGGCTTCTAGTGAGACTTGCCAAAAACAGACAAATCACCAGCTCATTGGATAACCATTGTACGCTGGCCAAAATTCAAACTGTCTGATTCAAAATTCAAACAGGTGCCTTAGCATCACAGTCATGCTGGCCAGGACTCATCCATCATCACTTAGGCCTTTACATCTGAGAGAGTCAGTCAGATTTCCTTCAGAGTCAATGGGGGTATTTCCAAGGCTGAATTCATCTGGTGTCTTTTAGATGTCCATTTTTGGAAAAGAGGAGAGAAATACTAAGTTCACATACCCCCAACACTGAACCTCAGACTGGAAATTCAAATTTGAATGCATGTCAGCAAACAGATACATCCTTTACTGAACCGACTCTTAGTCAAATAAATGAGAACTGAGGATTGAGACAGATATACATAAAATTCAAGTAGTAACAGCTAAAATGAAAGGTTACAGGAAGTCCTCTCTAGTGCCAAATGGGAAGCTTGTGTGCCACAAAGACCAGCAATGGCAACATACTCCATCAGATGTGTTCTTCTGTACTGATGCATACTGCCAGGACAAAATGGGTACAGACTCCACACTGTATTGCACCAGGATGTTTGCTACAAAATTTACCATACACACAAGGTAAGTAATGCAATAAGTGTATATAGAGGCTGGTTATTAAGTTAAATTCCATGACTGCAAATCAAGACTAATTCCAACAAGAGATCATTAGGACTCCAGCACCCAGACTTCAGCCAGTGTAAGTTTTAAGGCAGTATTGACTCTGAGTGCAGGGACTTTGTTTGGTAAAACCAGCTCTTCCTCAGGAATTCAATGAAGACAAGGCTGTTAGCTGTGACTAATCAGAACAGTCTCTTAGGAAAAAGGAGAGCTTAATTACCTTAGTGTTCTACTCAGTAACTTTCCTAGACATACCACACAGTGAAAGATACGTGACAATGTGGGTGCCAGAGTTTTTATCATCACGAGCTTGGGACAGCCATGTTAGTCATGAGTTTGATTCCTGTCTCCCTCTTTTCTGAAGTGCATTAGCTGCTATGGAAACTGTATCATTAGAATGGGCATGGCTTTCTGACATGCAGATGAGCCCCATGCTTTTGCTAAAGGATGTATCTTCTACGCAGAGCTCTAGCTAGGTCTAACCTCAGCATATCAACTAATCCAGATCTATCACACACAATCTGAAATACATTTCTATACAAAGGAGGTAATTGACAACATTTTTGCAGGGTTTTCCTACTCTTTCCCATTTGTGACTGGTGGTGGACTTCTCATACCGTAAAATGCCATGAAAACGGCAAACTGCTCAACACACAGCTGCAATGACTGGCAAAGTGATACTTAGTTAAAGAAGCTTGAGAAACACTTCCATGCTCCAGAAAGACTAGAATCCCTCTGATGAAGTACAAACACAATGTAATGAATTTAGTTTCTTATGCTTTTTTCAATTCTCCTTCTGAAAGGATGCTGTGAGATGCTACTTCAATTGGATCAAGAGACGTACAGAGAAGCCAGACTTTTACATCCCCACGTTAAATGGTGCTTAGCAAAGGACTAAGATACAAGCACAATGACACCCTGTCTTCAGAAGAAAAAAAAAAAAAAGAGAAAAAAAAATGCAGCAGTTCTCTTTAATTAAGAGACCTATCAAATTCCATAATCTGAATGAAAATTTTTCAGGAGAACAATGAAACAAGAACTTGTCTGCTCAATCAAATCAATGGTTCATCTGTTCTTGTGTCTAAATGTGACAACTGCCAAATTTTCTGAACAAGATGTCACCAATTCCCTTTCTGCTACTGCAATTCATTTCAATGCTACTGCACTATAACCTGCATTGTTATATTCCTCCCAATGCCATTCTGTGATCTCTTTGGAAAAGCTTCAAATGCTAAAAAATATTTACCAGATTTTAGAACACCTGGAAAGCTATGAAATAATAATAAAAACAACAATTATAGTATATAATGCTTTTCCAACAGTGTGCTTGTGATTTATTTCACTTCCCCAGTCTTCCATAACTACAGAATAAATTATGAGATATCACAAGGAAAGCAACTGTCAGGATCTCTCATGCAAGCCCAGAAGTGTCTGAAGTACCTTTGCTTTAGCAACAAACCCTACACCACTGTGGAGACACAAAAGACTTTGAAAGTCTCAGTGAAGCTTCTAAATCAGGAAGCTTGAAAAATTCAAATTATCTCATTGGTCATAGCACTCAACCTCCAAGATGTCATTTTTGCCCTTCTTTCAAGAAGCAGCAAATGCTCTCAGTATCTCATTGAAGATGTATGACTCAGTTTACCAATTAATTCTGAACAGCAACCTCCTGTGACCAAAGACTTTTTTCCCCCTGAAACAGTATAGTCAAATTACATGTTAGTAATTAACCCATAGTAAATGAGACTTGATTGATTAAAGTCTACCACTCTTCAGAAATAAAATTAACTGGAAACCATCATGTAGCTATTAACTTTTAACAAAAAACAGTCAGAGAAGTCTGATTGTGAAATAGCACCTGAGCTGCATATTGCAGTGGAGAAACAAGTGCAGGACTTGAGCTCCCCCTGCAATAAATAGTTGCAATGCTCCATGTTTGGAAAAATAAAGACAACTAACCACAACACAATAGGCATGTGCATGTTTTAATTTTTATTTTTTAGCTAGAAAATTTCCAGTGCTGCCTTTGAAATTGCTAGCAGTCTATCATTCATTGACAAGGCTGTCCTCTATACTATTTGATGTTAAGCAGAACCAAAAAGGAGTCCATCTCTGGTGGCAGTCTTGCACATCTTTAGCCTTGCTAAAGCCCAGGGAAGCTTCATAGTTTTCCCTTGAACAGTATTCAAGGCCAATGGCTAAGTACTAAGAATTAAAATCCCCAAAAGATTGTAAAAAAGTTTGAAACACAGCATGCCTGTGCATCTATGACAGATGGTTACTACGGCTCCGTGACCACGCAAGCAATTCTCGGTCAGATCAGCAGATACTTTGTTTACCTTGGACTTTTACAACTGGAAGGAGGCAAGGATACATTCTTCATTAGTGGGGTAATTACAAAGGGTTTCAACTTTTCAGTTTGTATACACTCAAAAAATTTTGGGCCTTTCGTGTAGATCTCTATACAGGGGCTTTAAGACAAATTACAATAATCTTGCTTTACTATTTACTTTTTATATTGCTTAGATGTAGTCCACTCACATCTATTAGTCAAAATCGAAAGGAATTCCAGTAGATCTTTTCCATACCTTACTAACAAATCCACCAACTTAAAATAAAAAGACAGTTTATCAATAATTTCTCCTAGTAGTGATCACTGCTTTGAAGACACTTCCATGTTCTTTTAACTTTAATCTCCAATTTCAGAGCAAAGTGCCACCACACTGTAGTATTTGCATTGCACTCGATGGGCCTAAGACAATATTGTGATGCCTGGATGCAGCAGATTGGCCTTTCAAGATGAATAATCCTGAGCAACCCTGCAGCAACCCTGCAGCAACCCTAGGACGAGTGAATCTATTTCTGCCTGCATCTCTCAGTACCCTATTGCTATGTGGTGCTCACAGGGTTGGGAAGAAAGTCTACAGAGATAATGGCTGCAATTTGCAAGGGCTTCTCTTTGTTTCACTGTCTGAGCTTGCTTGCTGAGGCGGCACTAATTGCAGAACAAGGCTTCAGCTCAAGGGGCCTCACAAGCAGAGCTGCTTGCTCCTGAAGCTTAATTCTCTGATTCGTGACCTTGGAACAGCAGGGACAGGGGAGAAGAGGGAACACATATCCGACAGTTGTTGCAGTGAGGATGGCAGAGTGGCCTGAGGGCTCAAGACATAGATCCTGTTCTCAGCTCTATTTTCTACTGGATGTCAGCTGTGGACATTTCACAAAATCTTTCCTTGGACTTAAGTTTGTCTCATAATGGCGATGATCAAGTGCTCTGAGATATTTGGAAGACAGAAAATGCAAAAACATTTTGTAGCATCTCATTATTAAATATAGGACTAGACAAACACCTCCGAATTTTGTTATTATTCAGGTAGATAAATATAGAGCTGGTTGCACTGAGTCTCTTCTGTGTTTTCCTTCTGTGAATATTATAGCAAGTGACATGTAATGTGGAATGAAGAAAACAGAAAAAGGGGTAAAAAGAATAATTTTAAACTTGTATCAGAAACTGTTTAAAGAAAAAGATTTTTTGACTGTGTTAGCTCATTTGCATTTGAGAACTGACTTGTTTTACAGGAAAAACACAATATGATCTTATTGTAAAAATAAAAGTAATAAAATCCCCCAATTATAAAGTCCACTGAACTTTCCTATAGCCAAATCCCTGAGCAGCTTCTTCCTATGTGGCATCTGAAGAACCTTCTCTTCTCTTCAAGGATCTAGAATTCTGTGTATCAGTATAAAAGTAATTTAAACCACATCAAATTTTCATAGGTAACTAAAGATAGAGATGGTAGCAGGAGCCACTTTTAGGATACAAACTGAACAGGGGAATCACATCCCAAAAGCTTGAAGAGAACAGCGCTAATGGGAGAGATGAGTGGGAGTACCTCAACCAAGTGAAGGCGAGAGGCATTGTCTCTCCAAGAGGGCAAATGAAGGACACTTTGATTGAGCCTTCCAGCTCCACAAACCCAGAACCATGGAGCTAACAGAAGGGCTTCTCTCCTGACACCAGACTATGCCAAGGGCAGCTCCAGCACTGCTATGCCAGCACAACCAAGAGATCTCATGTGCAAGACAGGGCAGAAAAAGGCACCATCTCCAGATGATGCCATTCTCCAGGGCAGAAAGAAGACTCTATCTTCAAATAAAACCAGGTCAAACTTCTGCATGCTGTTCTTTTGGTTTGGTCCTCTCCAGCCTCATCTACACTCTCTGCTTATGACACCTGGGAATATCAGTAATTACATGGCACATGCCCCTAACTTGATGAATTCTATGTCCAGCGCCTCAGTATTGGTGGTAGTAGCTGCATTCTAAAGACAAAGGAGGAGCTAAATGACCTCCCTACGCATCTGACAAAAAAAAAGTCAACAAAGGAAAAGTCAGGCAGTACACTTTGTCCTCTAGGCAATTAGTAGGGTCAGTCCCAACAAGCAAAACATAAGAAAGGCTGATTTTTGGAGAATCAAGCTGAACCCCAAAATGTCTTTGTGCACCTTGTTGGGGAGAAGTTTGCTTACTTTTCTTACTAACAGCTCCAACTTCCCCCACTAGGAACTGACGGGAGAATTATACTCACTTCATAGTAAGCGGAAGTCAAATTTCAAAGCAGTTTTACATCAGTAGAGGCAGATGAGGAGAGGTGAAGATGTTGAGGTGAGAGGAACTATGTTCAAATAACACAGAAATAATGCCCAGTCTTACTTCTTTTCTTTCAGATTTGCTGTAAACCTTACAGAGATTAAAATAATAGCAATGGAACTCCAAAGAAAATAGACTGGAAAAAGCGATACACAAGTACTGAACATTATGCTGTACACAATTGCCACACTATGACCAAGAGGCCAGAAAGACAGATGGAATTCTGATTTTTATTCCTGGACCTGCCACATCTTTGCCAGTTAATCTTCAGCAAGCCATTTATAGGTCTTCTGTACATCCCCTTCATAGCTTATAAAAGGGACAAAAATACTTCCAGTTCTTAATACAAGAAGTGTGGTACATGACCAGGGTGTTATAATTACTATTAATCAATAGGATTTGCATTTAAAAACCCAAATAAAAAAATCCTGAGTCCTTAAAAACAAGGAGTGTAAGACTGGGCTATGATGCTGGAAATGTTCATAATAAGATATTTCTGAGAATATTAATTTATGGATCACTTTTCTCCTATACAGCATTGATATAGATTAATAATCTTCATGGAAAAGAGAGTCTTAGCAGTAAGCTTCAGGAGCACCTGGTAAAAGAGTCCAAACTGCAAGTGCTCCTGAAACGACGGCTTGTTCATTGTGTCATACTGGCATCTCCTGATGCCATCTCACAATTTTTTTTTTTTTTTTACTGTATCTCACTTGATAGAAAGAATCCTTGTAAATCCAAACAGAAGCACATTTAGAGCAGTTAGTACTCCCAAATTAAATAACCTCCCTTCCCTCTTCTTTACAAAGACATACATATTTTTATCTTCGAGTGTTTCTATTCTACAAATACGACCAAGAAAAATCTGTAGCCTGACAATGCAGCATTGGCATCTCCTGCTGAAGGAAACCAGTTCCTCCCTGACATCTTCAGTGACTACCAAATGGTTTTTCCTATCATCTTTCAATGGTAACATTATATAGGAATATGTAATAATAATAATAATACATTATGGAATAACATATAGGCAATAAATAATAGCATATAATAACGTAGCATATAACCATATGTAATTATGTTACATTAGAAATAAAAGCAATACTACTAACTTGTACTGTGGCATGAGAATCAATCGAAAATGTAACATTATTGCAGAATTTGCACTCCATGCTTAGTGTTCTCATGACCAATATTGAAGAATGGCAAAGAAAATTTCAGTACCAGAGCTGCTTCCCCTGAATAGATAAGGCTTCATCTAGATATCTAGAAAAGCACACTAGACTTCTGTATCCTCTCATAAACATACACCAGCAGTTGCACTGGACAGGTGTAGGCTTAGCTCTGGCCACACTGACTGCATGCTCAGAGCTGTTTATGCCAACACATCAATCACCTTCTGTTCAACATAGATACCGCCTTCATCATTTCAGTTTCCAAGCAGCTGAAGTGAAAGATTACTCTCCTCTTTTCTTACATTTCTCTATTTAATGTCAAGAATTTTTGAGATATTTGCTTAACTAGCAGGTTACCACAGACTGAGTGCTCACTACTGTCTCAGTTTCAGCAAGGTTACTGTGCTGTGGCCACAGCAGTTTGCCTTGGCTGGAACTATCGTCCTAATCTGCGCTGTCCCTGTCTGTTGATCATCTCTGCTTGTCATCTCTCAACTTGATTTTAGAATAGCATCTCTTTGGGAAAGCAACCACATCTACAACATGTTTTGGCCATTGACTAGCATATGGCAGCTGCAATGTGAATAGAGAAAAATTGTCAAAAACTAAGAGAAGCAGAGAGAGCTCCACTGGCCACAGCAGTGAGCTTTAAAACCCTAAGTTGTCCAGCTTAATGCATGCCACAGAGGAATCCATTTCTCAACAATGAAGTTCACATTTCAATGTGAAGAATTTTGGAGCAAATGCTGTTGGCAGTGGTCCACCTAGAAGGTACCAGTCACTTTATTATATAAGGACCAAAGATAAAATTAGATTGAGAACAATGTGTAGCATCTTCTAGAGCACAATGACTCACATTCACACGAGACTGTCAAGCTGGAACACAGCCACGGAGAGTGTAAAAACTGCAGTAAAAAGTACATCTCCAGATTCTTTTGCTGAAAATATAGAGAAAACTAAAGAGCTAGGGGCACATTAGCAATATCCAACTTACTGCTGTAGGCCACAGAAACTCATGAGCCATAGCAGATAAATAATAATACCTCCTTCCCTAAATATTGCAAATCGGCAGAGAGAATTCATGGGGAAAATTATGACAAAAGAAAGACTAAATATCCCTAAGAGGAGTCTCAGGAGAAACTACTCAGAAGGTGAAACCCCTTCCCGTAATGACGTGTCAGCTCACACAGAGACTCCAGGCTGCCTCATTCATACATTCCAGCTTAGCAGAGACTGGAAAATGTGGGATTCTGTATAATGCTAGCACTCAGAAACAGTGTATCATTCTTATTGTGGTACACCCAGAATGAGAGAGGTGAGTAGATCTGTCTGGCTGCAAACATCTGTTCTCCTCCCTCATTTCAACTTCTAATGAAGGAAGCAACATTGCTGATCCTTCCTTCAGTGCATTCTCTATCTGTAAAACTGTTGCACAGCCTTGCTCATCAACTCATGGAACCAAGGAAAGACAGACCGTTTTTTGTTTCCAGTCTGGTTTTATCAACCTGAGTCCATAACAACTCATGTTTTACAATTCATCAGAAAATAGTCCTTTAAACAATTGCTGGGTCCTAACTGATGTCAATGCCTACAGCAAATATTGTCAGGAGGCACTTCCCAGGCACTGTCAACGCCTCTCAGTGAATATGTTCAGCAGCTGTCTCCCAGCTACTGTGAAGAGCTGTCAAAGTATGTGGTCTGATGCTAGCACCCAACTGCTGTCACCCCACAGCACACCTGGTCAGAGCCACATCCTGACAGCTGTTGATGCCAGCCAGCCACCCCGGTCACTTGTCTGTACTAGTGGTAACGTGAAGAAAGTCACAACGCAATTTGGCTTCCACAGCAGCTAAACATGATCTCTACAACCTCATCTCATAAGCAGCAAGCACATATTCTGTACCGTGGCCTAGGATAGCAGGGAATCCCTGCAACACATGGCAGTTAGAGCACTGTGTACCAGTGAACGAGAATTATCCAGCAGTTTTATCCAAGTCAGCCAGTAAAAATACCACCACTGAAACAAGGTGGATCTCACTGCCATGAGGTTTTACCTCTGCTATATTCAGGTGAGAACTACATTCTTAAGATGTCTCTTCTCCCTTGCTGTACCTTCTTTTCTATGGTTCACTGTAAGCAACACTTCTCACTCTTTGATTTTAAATAATGATGTCATCCCTACTTAGTCACAAATTAGTCAAATTGTACATATTTAGTTTGTTCATTTAAATCCACATGCAACTGTTTGGCTCCCTTAGTAGATGTACAAGGCAAAGAATGCTTTTAGTGAAAGAAGAAAATGACAGATTGTCCCTCAATGTGTGTGTGTGTATATATACACACACATACACTGTATGTTCTGGCACATGGTAGGGTGTATTTACTGTATGAGGCCATATGTTTGAAGAATTAGAACAGAGGAAAAAAGCCAGTTTCTGAATGTTATATGTCTAGTTTACATATTGTCAAATAGCTTCTAAATATATGGGAAACACAGTTCATGAGATTTATAATTGGCAGAGGACAGACAGTCATATATAAAGATCAGTGAGTGTTCTCAGGAGTCAGATTTACAAAGAAAGGAGGTGGAACACTTCTAATCTCTATGAAGACATATCACTGCTCCTGTCTTTTCAGCTTAAAAAAAACCAAAAACCTCTCATAAAAATCTGAGCATGCCAAATGTAGCAGAAGCACAATCATAATCCTTGCATCATGTGTGGATTTACTGGAGTAAGTTTCCACTTCCAGTGGTGGAATCACTGAGCACTTTAATCATGTAATACAGATACATCTATAGAATACTTGATGCTTTGTGTGCAAGTGTAAATATGTTCAATGGATGAAAACACTGAGAGTTAAAAGGCTTTTTTCTATGTAACAGAAAACAGCATAACAAAAAGAATTAGCTGAGTTCTGGAAAATTAAGCAAGATAAATTATGAGAAGATAGCACTCTACAAATTCCAATGAGTTTGAATATGTAGATTATGCTTGTAATCAGAAGAGCTTTAAATTTTCAGAGTGAGTTACCTACATCGATGCTTTCATACCGTTTGTTACTTGTTGTTTTGAGGCTTCTTTTATTCCTTTCTTATGTCATTATGGGTCAGAAATAGCCACATTTTGTGACACTTTCTCCTTTTCACTGGAGTTTAAACTGAAAGAGAAGAGTCTAGTTCTTCAACAGCAACAGCCAAAGGCTATGGCCACAATTATTTGTGCCCATTTAGCTATGTCAAGTCTTGCCTTGTGAACTCATCATTAAAACAAAGACTTGGGAAAATGGTACCCCTGGGAAAATATTAGAGAGGAACTGGATCTCCTCTTTAGGATTTTTAGGTGTATAGAGAATTAGACATATTCTTTTCAATGTATGCAGCACCTTGCTTGGAACCTCCTAATGTACTAAATTACTTAGCACCATTGTGAAACTACCAGCTCTCTGATTTTGCAAAGTTATTCTATTAATTAGACAGCTGCGAATAATTCAGGTTACTAGAGAACAATTAAATTCATTTTAGTCTAGCAAACTATCACAGAATCACAGAATAAAGTAAGTTGGAAGGAATCCACAAGGATCATTGAGTCTAACGTCTAGTCCTGCACAGCACCATCCCTATGTGCCTGCGAGTATTGTCCAAATGCTTCTTGAATTCTGTCAGGCTTCATGATGTGACTACTTTCCTGGGGAGCCTGTTCCAGTGCCCAACCACCCTCCGGGTAAAAAACCTCTTCTTAATATCCAACTTAAACCTCCACTGACACAGCTTCAGGCCATTCTCTCAGGTTCTGCCACTGGTTACCCCAGAGAAGAGATGGGTGTCTGCCCCTCCTCTTCCCATCACGAGGAAGCTGTAACTGCAGTGAGGTCTCCCCTCAGTCTCCTCTCCTCCAGGCTGAACAGACCAAGTGACCTCAGCTGCTCCTCATACGGCTTCCCCTCAATGCCCTTCACCATCTTTGTGGCCCTCTTTTGAATGCCTCCCAATAGCTTAACGCCTTTTTCATATTGTGGTGCCCAAAACTGCCCCCAGGACTCAAGATGAGGCTGCCTCAGTGCAGAGCAGGACAATCCCCTCCCTTGCCTGGCTGGTGATGCTGTGCCTGATGCCCCCCCGGACAGGGTTGGCCCTCCTGGCTGCCTGGCTGCCAACTATGTCAATAAAGGACTTGATTGTACATCAAATCATGATCTTCTCTTCAAAAATGTCCCAACACCACAGATGCTTTAATAAGTGAACCTAAACCCAAGGATCTTCATCAACAGATTAACTCTGCTTCTTTCATGGAAACCCATTCTTACATCATGATAGCACTAGGAATCAATTACACAATGTACTTCATTATACTTCAATTAACTGTTGCCTACTAAATATCTCTGTAGTTTTGGCAGGCCTCATTTCCCATTCCCTAGCCAATGAACCTTTGTGAAATCTAAAATCTCTTCCCATTTCAGTACCTCAGTTTCACTTCCTTTCAAATATCAGGATAATGACGTTGGTATCTACCTCAGAGGGATTCAGAGGATTAATTCTCAGATGACTTGAAATTATCTGAACTGTGATATGTGGGTAGAAACTATGAATTATTATCAGATGTTGCTATTACAGTGACAACTTCCTACATCTTAAAATCTCACATTTTTGTGTGAAAGAAAAAAGAAACACCTCTTGGTTTCTACATCAGGACTTAGGTTTTGATTTGATTTAAATCTTCAAGATTCTTTTAACTTTATTGTGCAGGGAAAGAAGATTGAGAGCAGGGACTGGAAAATCATCTGAAATTCAGAGAGATCCTCTTCTCTGTCTTCCTTCTTGATAGCTTCTTTAGACCTGCAGCACTGACCCCTATTACCCATCAGTATGGCATTTTGCCCCACTGGTTAGAAGTGTGCTGAGCAAGTACAGTCTCCAGCTGGCAAAGGCAGGACTTGATACATAATGTGAAACGAGCAGCAACAATGACAGGACAAAAAGGACTTTGACAGAGAAAGACTGATGGTGGCAAATGGAGAAGTGTCACAAAGCCAACCTCATGCTTGCCAAACTCCAAAGCCACATTTGTCATCTGTGGCACTTTTTCCCTGGTACAGGCTGCTTGTCAATGGGACTACTTCAAGTGTTCAGCAGGTGAGGAGATGTGGAGGTGAAGAAGTGAAGACATCACTCTTCATTACTCACTTCAGAATGGGGGAAATGAAAATAAGAAAGAGTCGACCACAGTACAGTCTTGATTAATTATCAGGCTTGTCAGTGACAGTGAAAGCCAGAGGACAGTGAATCTTATTGCTATATACACACAGAGAAAATACAAGTTCCCTGAGAACCAACAGTTCAATGAGGCAAGCATTAGTGTCTGGGTCCTGAAGTCCTGCAGGCTGAAAACACAGACCTGCACAGCCATCCAGCCCCTCTTCACTCCACATTGCTGCTCTGAGCCTCAGAGCTTTTTGCTGGGCAAATCTCATGGACTGGCAGTAGCTTTGGCCTTAGAGTAAGCAATATGTTGCACATGTAGCAACAATATGCACGTCACATCTACAGACAGTGAGAACAATTCTGTTGGGTAAAACTGGAACGGTTGCAGAGGATTTAAATACTTCCAAAGCGCAAATCACATGAAATCATGATTTTTTTTTTTAATTTTTCTGATATCTATCCTAAAAGTAGACAAAGACCTTGTTTGGAAAACCTACTTTTATTGCTAAAGAGACCAATACCTGATCTCTCCTTACACGTTACTTAAAATAATTTAGAGTGCAATTATGGGTCTCATACCATGTACACTTAATGTTCAAGAAAAAATGCTGGGTTTTCCTTCCCTGATTTCCAACCTTGTATACTCAACCTGTGATGTAAAGTCTACACCCTTCCAGCTCATATATCATCTGAAATAAAGAATGTACTTTTGGACTTCACTATCAATCCTACAAAAACTTGTAAGCCATGAAAGATGATGCATCTCTTTTCTCTGAAAGTTCTGCTGACTTTAATAAAAGTGAAAAATACTTTAAATGCATCTTAATTTCTACATCCTGCAGTTCTAATTCTACAGTCACAAAGGGTTAAAAATTGTGCCTATTATTATTTGAGCAAATAGGCTTGAGATCATATTCCAGTAGGTTTCAATCACTATGGTAGCTACTGAAAACCACTTGTCCCATGTTCATTAGTAGTAAAATCACTTTTAGCAGTGGCTGAGTGGGGATTAGAGCCACTGATGACAATTACAGTTAAAATACAGGTCACTTTCCCAGTACACACTAACCATGAGCCTCTGCAGTAGCCAGAATAAAGACTCTGACACAGAGGGCCTGTACTGTGAACAATTTTTTTACACAGTCCCTGAAAGAAGGAAAATTTTCTTATCTTAAAGACAAGTATTCAAAGGTCTTAATAGGCCTAGGGGGTCTAAAAAGCGTACCTACCAATGTGGCCTCTCTCAATCTCCTCCCACCCTGTCATCTCCACCTCAGGAGTTAGGTATGAGGACACCCAAAAAGTGAACTCTGCACACATCCAGCACAGCAAAGTTGGCAGCACTTCTGGGCACACATGAGAGCGGAGTAAAAGACCTTTTAGTCAAAGTTCACCAGAAAATGCAGATACAGTGTCCCAGCCAGCGATGCTGCCTAAGCAGAGTTTTCACTATCTTTCAAGCTGTACTTTCACCACCAAAGTGCTTTTGTGGATACCAACCACAACCTTTTGCCACTGAGACTTTCACCAGCCTGTTAGCAGAGTATTTCACAACCTTCAATGTATGCATCCTCCCAAAATGTGAAGGACATAACTGATGTCACATTACTGTATGACCTGAAAATAAAGAAGCGGATGGAGGAATATCTTTCAGAAAGCCATAAACCCAGCTGTATCCAAGCTGCATTAGAGTCAGAAGCAGCACATCTGGAAAGCACTGTGTCTCTGCAAAGAGGCAGAGACCAACAGCTGTACACGGATAACACAACACTGCTGCAAGAAGAACAGCACATATCTCTGCACAGATCTGTTCCACACATTACAGAGACACCACTCGTGGAGCTGGGCCAATGCACCCTGCACCACACTCAGCTGTGCAGCATAGAAAGGCCAGTACTGCTCAAGGTCACTTTATTCAGCTACAGGAAGTATGGAAAATGTGCAACACCTAAACTCCTAAAAATGGCATCACTTTCATCTCCCTGCTCCCTCCTGCCCTGATTATCATGTTAAAAATGGTCCTACCTCTTCAAAACATAAACACTCTCACCCTCAAAGCATGCATGTTTTCTCAGGAAAGGTGAGTCACTTTTGAAGTAAAGGTAAACTTTCTTCAGAATCTTTTAAATGTTTTCATGCAAACCTGAAATACCTGTTTTATCAGGGTTTCTCACTAAGCAGGTGGTTCAAATTCCAGAGAAGGAAAACTGTATAGATTTGTGCCTTTTTAAAAATGGTTTAATTTCACCTGGTTCTAAATTGCAGCTCAAAGTGCAGAAAACATGTACTACTACTAGGGCCTGTCTTTTCCCTGACACACTTTATTCATTGATCCCACATAATGAAAGCCAGATTGAAAGACTGTTCTATTTTGCATTCGTTTTTCATGTTCACTGGTTCTCAGCATCCCTCACTGCAGCTGGTGTCTCAGTAAAGCTCCACAGATCTGCCCCCTGCCACCAATTGCACTCTGAAAACACCCAAATCTGCTCTTAGGCAAAGAAAAATAAATGTACCTGCAAATGCCTGAGTAGTTTTCCCCTTCACCCCTCCTTGCAGGTATCCATAATTTGTCCTTCCCAGGTAAGCCTCCAAGTTATAGCCACTATCCTTCTTCCTGGCCTGACAGTAAAGCCTGACAACACTTTCTCTCAATCATCTGAAGCTGTCAGTCATTATGACTGACACAGCAACTCACAGCTTGAACATATTACACCCACAGGAATCTCACTGCTGTCTAGGCTACACAGTGATAGCTTCTGACCAAGCGTTCTAAACCAGGTCTGGACAAAGGGTCTGAGGAAGAAAAATACAGCATATGTGCCACCAGCAGGCTGGCACTCTCCTATACCCTATGTCCATCTCACAGCTCCAGAGCAACAGCAGGAATGAGATTTAGATCACAAGATTGCTGAGGCAGAAACTGTATATTTTATTATGTGCAAATTCAACGCGCTGTATGACACATCTTTATCTTTGTGCTTGAACTAATAGACAATCTCCATCAATGGACAGGAGTTATGACACAGCTGAAAGATTCTGATTCAAGCTGTTAGAGGAAGCTATATACAAATGCACAGTTTATCAGACAAGGGAAGACCTTCCTACCTTTTGCCCCAGTGCTCAAACCAAGTGTTTCAAATTTTAGAAAACACTTTCAGTTCTTCCCTATTATTCTTCCATCTTTGCAGCTGATAATACAGTCACAGTTCAAAGCCAGAAGTGAAAATTGCCTAAGAAACCAAAAACACTATGTTGTTTCAATCATCCAAAAATGAAGCAGAAATACTAGGTAAGGTACAAGAAAGACTTTCCATTTTAAAAATAAACTATGATTATAGAGATCATAGTGTTTAACTGACAGAAGAAGGTAAAGAAGTTCTGCAGAAATTAAATGGTGAACTTATTCTTAATCCTGGGACTTAAACAGGATGATGTCTCCATACCATGCTGCCCTATGTCTCTTCCATGCTGAGCAGGCATAAACTCTCAGTGCTCTTTGCACTGGGTTGACAAACTCCAGGGAACACAGACTGAAAGAGAATTGAATCCCCTACATTCAATACCCACGAAAGTAACATCAAAGTCTTGTCATTTAATGTGTGCTCAGATGTTTATTCCCACTCTGCTTAGGCTGGTAAAAAGTATGGACCAGATGCTTAATGTTTTCAACAGCCACCTAACGCTAGAATCAATACTGCCAAACACCATGGGTTGTCCCTCATTAATACCCTTACATCAGTAGTGTCTCTGATTTAACGTACTTTTAATGGCTTTGAACATTTGATCTATACACTTCACTTGCCTGAACAGAAAGAAACAAACATCTCTTGACACACTGTACGAAGTGTGCATGGGCTATGAAACCAAAGAAGCAGAGTGAACACAGGGGCAGTGGCTGCAGACAGTCATGCTCATCACTGGCCTCTGCTCTTTAATTAACAGACAAAATTTCGCCATTCCAGCAGATAAGTGGTAGCGACAAGAAAGGCAGAAAGCAGAGGATGAGAAAGAGAACAAGAAAGAGAGTAACTTTCGTGTTATTGCTCATGTTTAAGGAGTGCTATAAACACAAGGAGCAAAAAGGTTCTGATTTTTCATCTTTGGAGACTGTGCTATAAAGGCTTGAACTTGTCTTTTTTAGGGCTTGTGCAAAATCCCCTCCACTTTTGTCCTAATGCTGTATCACACAGCATGGAAGTATTTCTGCTGTACATCACATGGCGGTACCAAGTGAATATGCAACTACACAGGATACTCTAGGGCTTCACGTGATAAGCTGATGGTGTGACTACGTAAGACAAGCACCTGTGGGCAGATGGATTGTCCCAGTGTACAAACACTAAAAGGGATCCACAGAAAAAAACATGCCCCTCAGATCCAGCCCCCTCAGAACTACTCAGTTGCTGTTGGTTATACTCTCTATGTGTGCATGTGTATATATTAATAGCTGTATACACACACACACACACACACAAAGGCATATAATCTCTACTCAACAATTTCCAGAAACTAATTACAGCCTTGACAGGGTGGGTCTTGCATCCTGATAAATTGCAAAGCCACAACCCATATATATTCCACAAAAATGTATCTCCGGATTTCTATGCTTGTGGTCACAGCTCAGTGAAAAGCACTCTCCTCTAAAGGATGACAAACAGCATCCTCACGCTTTTTAGACTTTTGCTCTTATGACTGCATCCTAGCAGCTTATCATGTGTTTCCACACCTGGGGTCTCCAAGGAAATTCCTTAGCACCTGGTGACTGCTAGAATTTAGATTTCCCTGTGATAGAGACCAGCTCTGCATTTCCACAGGGGCTCTGCTCTGTGCCTCTAATAATCAGCACAGACATTGCTCTATGGAACAGCTCAGAAGGGCAGATGACAAAGCATTGCTCTCCCTGCAGCTTGGCCTACCCATCACCTTACCTTAGCTCAATAATTTTGTTCTGGCCTTATTGTGGCTGCCTTCTATATAAATACATCTTTCACCCTCTACCTTTGCTTCAGGTGCCATTTAGACAACATAATATTTCCTTCCCTGTGGAATATGGGGGGATGGGAACGTGGCAGACCCTTGCCTCTAGGAGAGTGGTACATCACACTCAGAAATCACATGGGGATTTGTTTTAACTTGTTATCATCTGTAACTCATCTGACTCTTCTGTTCAGTCTTTGATTCTGTCAGCCTCATTTGTTTCCCCTACACAGATGCGTACCTCTCCCTCAAGTAAAGAAGAATACAAGACAGAGGTGGTAAGAGGAAGAGGAGGAAGGCAGGGCTTATTTGTTCCATAATAGTATGAGGAAGGTGTGCGGGGGATGGAGTAGGGCTAGTGCTAGCATCCAGTAATCACAGCTCAGGGAGAAAAGCTTGCACTGCAAGGCGTGAAACATCTTTGGAATGTGATTTGCACTTGATAACCAGATTTTCTTTTATATTCTCTTCCTTTTCCCAGTTTCTCTTGCCAGCCTGTAATACATGGAAGTATTTTCCTTCTATTAAAGGGGAGTTTATCTCCCATTCTTGCAATGAAGTAAAACACCTAAACAAACACATGAAAAAAAGCTCACAAAGAACACTCTTAAAATCCAGCTAGAATAGCCCAAGAAAACAGCTAACACAAATCAGATCAAATAGGAGACAGAGATGGAGGGCTTCTGGTCTCTCAGAATTCTTGTGGATTTGCTGTGTGGTCACCTTCTGTAGTAAAAGTCCTTGAGAGAGTTTGCAGCCTGCTGCTCTCCAGAATTTAGAAGGGAAAACTTGAAATACCTATATTTCTTATCTGTGTAACATCCCTCACTCATTTTAATTTATGAAAGCCGATGGGACTCAGTATCAAATGCACTGTACAAGGAAGTGTGCTGTGGCAAAAAGGGGTATTCAAAGAGTCAGTACAGTGGAAAAGTGTGGAAAACCTGAGAATACAAGGCAGCAGTCCATTACCATGCTCTACTAATGGTAGCTCAGCCACCATCTCACCAAAGGGTGGAAAGGAAGAGAAAAGCCTGCTGCTGTTCAAATGAATAGCAAACATGGTCTGGTAGCATGGGGCTGGCCTAGCAGTCAGGAGACGTGGTCTTATTCCCAGCCGTGCCTCTCCTCTCCAGCGGAACGTCCATCACAGTAATACTCTGAAGTTCAATTTCTCCCTCCGTATAATGGGCATATATTGGCTCTCTTCCATAAAACACAAAGATCCACAGAAAACTGCCAGATAAGTGCTAATTATTGTTAAAAATATGATTCTGTCCTAACTCCTTCAGACACACTAGCAGCAGCTTGGAAAATGAACAGTGCGATCTCAGTAACGATGATCATCCCAACAGCACTGGTATGTTTAGCTCTGTATAAATCAGGCCTGGCAGCTTGATGAGTTGCAAGGAAGGCGATATTACGTCTCCAGAGGAATGGACAAGTGCTGACAGCTCACCAAGGCTTCCTCTGCACAGACACTAAGCAGCTTTCTGCAAATGCTCAAGCTCCCATGAGAGGAAAGACCAGTAGGAAGAGAGGGAAAGAAAAACATTTTGTAAACTTTTTTCTCTTTTTTTTTTTTTAACTTCTGCTGCTGTTGCATCTCCCTCCCCAGCTCCTTTTTATTACAAATTAAATAATTACTGGGCTGTAGCCCAAAACACTGAAGATTTCACATCTTGTTTGGTCTAATTATATCAGTCGGCCTGACAAAATGGTTTCATCAATGGAATTGCTTTGCAAGAGCTCCAGCTAATCAATTCTTTGACACTTAATTAAGAACTCTGTTGGTCTGTGGGGATTCAGGGAAGCGGGGCGGGAGGGGGAATGTTGGGCAACAGAGTTTCTGTAGAGTCCAGGTTGTTAAAACTCCTGGCACAAATGGACCTCTACTTCCTTCACTGTCCCTACTTTAATATCACCTCACACTTTATCTGTCTCTCTAACCACTTGCTTCAGTTGGGTTTTTTAATTACTTTAATCTTAGCCCTGCCACCAGTAATGGCTTCAAAACACCTCTAGGGCCTTAGATTTACTTTCAGACAGATGTTTCCAAAGCAGGCAGCAGCAGACAGGCTCGAAGCATAACACTTCAAGCTGAAAGTGCACCAGACCTCAAACACTAACCAGCCTGAGGTTCAGGCAGCGTCTGAAGAAGAGATCTGTGCAGATAAGACATGCTGCCATAGTGAGAGGAACCCAGAGCAGGTTCACTTCCCCTGAGCCAGCACCCATCCTGACAGTGCCTGCATGTCTTTGCTGGCTGCAGGGTCGTGGCTTTCTTCTGAAAATCTCTGCCAGGCAATCTGGGGATCACCCAGCAGTGCAAATGGTGATCTAGGTCTGCAGCAAGAAGACAGTTGTTTTTCTTTTGAATGACCAGTGCACTAAATTCAGACCTTATATTGGTTTTCCTGATTGTACAGACTTTCATCTGGCTAAGGGAGAACAGATAATGACCATTCTGGCATAAAGTTAGAAAAGAACAAACAGAGTATCTGATCTAGGACAAATATTTCCGTTCACTGCAAGATTAACCCACTAATATTTTTCTTAATAGCTCAACACCAGCAATGTGAGTTTAACCTGGCAGTGTGTTTTTTATTTGGCCCAGATCAGAAATTAAAAAGTGTGAGCTACTTAAAAACTGTACCATTTAAGAAAGAAAAGTGGCCTTTTTAAACAACATCAAACTAGAAAAAACAAAACAAACAAACAAAAAATCCAAACCCACACAACAAAATAGCAAAAACAAATTGGTAAAAAATTCTGGGTAAAATCTGCTTGGGTAAAAGTTAGATTATCAGTGTTTAAAGAAAACACACGGCAAATGCACCCAGTGACACTTCACATGCTAAAGCCACACCACAGAGCACATACGGAGCCCTAGCTTGCTGCTCTTCTCATGGAATGCCTGAGGTTAGCAATACCAAAGGTAAGCAAGAGATGGGATACTCTTAGCTTGACCATACATTAGCCAGATTTGCATTAAAATCCTTGTTATTAATTAAAATATTAATTAAAATTAAAAAAATTAAAAGCCTCAGCTTCAATTCCAGCAGTGGCAGACAGACTGTTAAGAGTTTGAAGTCCAAATGCTTTACTGTAAAAAAAGTAGCCAGTGACAGGCTCCTTCACAGCATTAACACATTCAGAACTGTGACACAGAACTCTGTGAGCAGCTAATACTTCTTCATTCTAAACTCCCTAAATTTTGGAGTGTAGCTCAGAAGACTTTGGATAAAAGACAAGCCTTAAAAAGTCTCCCTATCTTTGGAAATTTAGGATTCAAATTCAAAAATTCTGTTTCAGGCTCATCCAAAAATCAGATACATAGTAGGAAAGGAATTAAAAGAAGATGTAACAAGAAATGACAAAGTGCATTTTGCACACATTTCCTTACATCTGAAAGACATTAGCCAGTAACTGTAAAATCCTCTATTTGTTATGTCCATTCCTAGTTTGGAAAGACAAAATATACCAAAAAGAACCAAAAGGACATTAAATTAAAAAAAATTTAAAATATATCCAATTTTCAGGTGCAACATGTCTAACTTTTACCAATACTAGACGGCAAGACTGGCACACGTGGGAGATTCCCTGAATCCGGGAAAGAAAAATTGGTAACAGTGATAAATTCAATATATACACTCAAAGTTTTGGCCATCTTGAAAGACTGTGGGAAAGCCAGATACACTGTGCAGAACCAAAAGTGGAGGCAAGCAAACAGGCATCTTTAGCTCTGAGCATCCAAGGAGGTTAACCTCATCTCAACAGCATCAAGAAAAGAGTGACTAATTTTCTCTTTCCCAGCTTTGTCATTGTCCTTCTCCCAGTTTTAATATTGCCACTGAGAAAACATTTCCCTTCGCACCTCCTGCCATCAGGATATACTTTTCTGTATTCCTTCCTCTCACTACTCTTGAGCTTTCAAATTCTTTTCCCCAAGAAAGTCATCACCTTATACCTCTTCAGTAATTTTTCACTTCTCTGAAAACAAGAGTTATTGTATCTTTATTGCCATTGATGGAGGTGTGTCTATTTACACAGTGGAAAACTTTGTTTATACTAGACAATAAACTTGATAAAAATTATTAAGTAATAATGGAAAAGTTCTTTTATTCACTACTAAAACAAATCTGAGTTTGTAGCTTGCAGAAAACAGTGACTTTTTAAAGGAACTAACTGACTATCTGGATCAGCCGGTACCAAAAAAAAAGAACACTACAGAGCAAACGGAACATGAGGCTAGTGAAAAATGAAATTTGGGAATTAATTAGGAACAGAATGAGAAAGATTGAAAATCTACCTTTATAAAACTCTGTATTCATTCCGGTTTTTCAGTGTTGACTGTCAGGAAGTTAATATTTTGCTGTAAGAAATGTGCAAATCTTTCACATTTGTAATTTTTTTTTCTGGTGGTGGGTAAAAAATTAAGGAAAAAGGAGAAAAGGTCCATTTGCTTCTTCCCAGAGAATATGATTTCAAATTTCAATTAAAATGAAATGAGCAGCACGATTATCGCTATGGAGCAGGCGCCTGGTAGCGCAATAGGCCCCTTTCACTGCCATGGCAACCGCTCCTCATTGTCACGGCTACCTTGGCACTACATGTAATTGTCGATGTGTGAGCCTGGCTGATAATACACAATCAATACCCCATAAGCAGCAAACATCATTTTCTGTCTGAGGGAAAGAAAAAAAAGAAGGGGGGAATGCTTGCAAAGGAGAAAGAAAGCAGCAAAGAGGAACAGGGAAGTGAGAAAAACAGAGTAGGAGAGAAGGAAGACCTAACTCCAAAACACCTTTAACAATGAAACATGCTGCTTTTTTCTTTTTTTTCTATAAAGCAAATAGCTGGAAAAATCCCACCAGCATACGTGAGCACCTGCTAAGTCCTTCTAATAATATATTAACTAATTGTTTATGCCAACATCATTAAAGTATTCTCCAAACACCACATCAACCAACAGAATACTTTTTGTATATAATCAACAGCAATCTTGGTAATGCCAAGTTCTCTGGAAAGAGCCGGCACTTACAGTCCAGAGCAGGAAGCTGATTTTTGTATATGGATCATTAGGTTTTTTGACTAGCTGAATATAAAAACAAAACCAAACCAAACAAAACAAAACAGTCCAGGGAACAAACACATCTTGTAGGAAAAAAGGGGAGTTTAGTTGTCAAATGCATAGCAGAAAGCGAACTGTGACATCAGAGTGGAGACAGGTGCAGGAGGATAAATGGAGAAATAAAAAGTCTGCTCAGTATTAACACTAATGCTTTGGTCACTTCATGTTCTTCTTTGAACACTGTGTCCTTTTACCTAATGTTTGCATGCTGTGCAGTGCAATCGGGTCCCATTACTAGTGAATGAAAATGGAAAATAAGAAAGGATACAGAGAAGAGTATAAAGAGAAAAGTGGAGGGAAAGAAAGGAAAAGAGCAGTGCAGGGAAAAAAGAGGAAAAAGTGAAGGAAAAAGCTTGACTCTATTTTTTATAAGTGTGGGATCCTAAAGATCAACCATGCAGGCATGTTTACTTCAGTGTGAGCTACCTGCATGTTACACCTGTATATACGAGTGAGACAGAGCATACAAGACTGGTACAACTAGAAATGTGGCCATGCAGCACCAGTCATTCTTCTCCAGAGAACTGGCCAGCAGCAATACTACAGAGATTTCAGGTCAAAGTGGGTAATATCGTTATGAGATGGCATGAACTCACTGTCTTCAGATTTAAGGTATTTCATTCCCTCAAAATTCTCAAGGGTTAAGTATCAGCAAATTCTGGACTCACCTGAAAAAGTGAGGCAATAGTAAGGGAACTGGATTCCTCTAGATACGAAAACAGGGATCTCAACAACTCCTTAACAGGATACCAGGAAAAGCCACAGACTCACCCAATCATGGGGAGATAAGATGCATCTCAGACCCCTGCTTACCTCTGGATGTTACCAGGTGGTGTTAGTGAGGCTGAAGATAGCTAAGAAAAATGTCCATGTACCTGTTCAGAATGGCACAGAAAGCAAGGGCTCTGTGTTCTCAAACAGCCTTCTTCCAGATCTTTTTTATTTCCTTTGTAGATTTACTTATTCCTATGAGAAACTCAAAAGATATTTTGCACGTATACATGAACAACTTTCGGGTTTCATAGCACAGAGCAAGGGCAGCTGATGGTACAACATAACAAAGATAAGCTGAGTATATTAATATTGAGCGCACAGTGGGAATGTCTTCCCATTTTATTCCTTATGAGATAATCATCTGTAATAAATTAGACACATCAGAGACAGAGAAGAAATTCTTCGCTGGTTTGGAGGAGCATGGGCAGATGTGAATCACCCTATTTTATGGTCTACCATTTCTTAAATATCAGTCTTCTGTCTGCTGAATCTGGGCATGTACCTTTGCTTTAGATTGGTGTCTTTTCAAAGGTATGCTTCTCTGAGAAATCACATGTAGTAATATTAATTTATAAAAGCACATTGTGCATTCAAGCATTCAATATAGACGTGAAAATGTGTTTCTGAATGAGTCCATTTAGACAAAGCTCCCTGTTCCCACACGCAGCTACACAACGCAGTTGCTGCTGAAAGTTCAGTTTTCCAATATAAAAAATTCTGTTATAATTACACTGCCAGCATTATTTTAGCTACAATATCAATCACCTCTTGCATGAAAGAGAAGTGCATCACAGAGATTTTCCAAGTCCAGGAAGAATCCTGCATTAGTACTATAGCATCACGCTTTGCATTCCCTTATTACCAATCAAGGCAAGTCCCATAAAACAGATCAAGGGATAGTTACCCGAAGCAGCTTTAGCTCTTCCCATTTTAATCCAAATCTGAGAGAAAGATAGTGAAGCATATGGGTCTGACCACACCTTAACTGAAGACCAGCACAGTCTCATATCATGTAGTCCTGAACCTTTTATATGCCTTCAAACTCCCAGGCTCTTCTGAAACTGAAAGATACCATCTTCCCAAATCTCACACTCACTCCAGAATGATTAACTGTAACTTGCACCTTTATTTGTCAAATTCACACTGCATAACAGATAGGATAATTGGGCCCCAGTCGACTAACTTTTATGGAACAAACCTGATAACAACAGATTGATTGACAGCCCCAGCTGTAGAACACAAACACAAAGTCTTTTAGATTATAATGTTCTAAATGTTAATGCTAGGGCTGAAAAGCAAAATTAAACAATAATAAAGGACATACCTGTAACAAATGCAATGTCAGAAATTTCCCTGGGGCTTGAGTTAGGTCTGATAGCATTGTTCTAAAATAAAACTTGAAGACCCTATGAAGTTCTAGTTTTAGAACACTCCACCAGGCTTCCCAGGGATGCCTCATCATTTCCCACTATCTGAAGAACTACTTCCCAGACACTCACTTCAGAAGCTTTCATTTTCTTTTCCCTTTACGGACTTGTGTTTCATCTTACCTTCTACGTCTGCTAGACCTACTCGATCACACACACTCTGAAAATGAATATAAACCCCTAGCAGACAAAACCAGCAATCTGTTTCATTTTGGCTCTTTGTCAAATTATCTGATCTATTCTGACTTTCAAGTTCTGTTTGAGACAATGTGTCAGAAGAAGCAATCAAAACCATTTTTTTTACTGTGTTCTTTTTAGTGAATGCAACTTTTTATCCATTTTATCCAAGACACGTTATTAAAGAAGTCTAATTTGTGCTATAATTAGAAGGAAGAAAGAAATTAAGCAGCCACTCTTTTCTTCCTGAAACAATGTTAATAACATCCATTGAATGTATTACATAAACTTAGAATACATATGTAATTAAATAATGTGATCTTGTAGTTAGTAAGGCTTGTAGATGCAGAGGCCTCCCTGAACAGCTCACTGCAAGATGAATGTCTGCCATACTGGAAAACATCCTTCGCTCTGAGAAAAACATATGTGTTGCTTTTGGTACTTTTATCAAGACATGCTGAAGAATTCAAAACTCCCTCTATGCACATTTTCAAGTATTAGAAGAAAATGTGAGAGAAAATCTGTATATATGGCCACCTTCCATAAATCAAAACTAACATCGCTTATGAGCGCTGGGAACAGGAGAGATGTGCATACTCAGGACAGAGGGATGCTACAGCCTGAGAGAATGGAGAGCAAAGGGAACAGCAGTCTGACCGAAATACTGAAGTCCTTCCTGTAAACCACTCCCACTTCCTGAGTTTAAATGAGGCCCAGTCCCTAATCACTATGTTTACAGCTGCTTATTTATTATTCGTGCAACTTAAGGTAAGTAATGGAGCAGCCACACAATGGAAAGTTAAGTTCCTTAGAGCACAGGGAGAATATTTTGCCACTAACATTCACAGTTAATAGCAAAGCTCCAGAAAACCTGATATGCCAACAAATCTTTAAAAACACTTTCTGTTAAACAGCCTACCTCTTCCAATGAGATATAATAGGCAATCTATCTAAGCTGTCATGAACAAAATCTGCTTGAAAAGGAACTTGGGCCAGTGGGTGAATAAGTCTGGCTTCCTTGTGCCTCATAACCCTTCTCCTGTCCTTCCAGCTCCGGATGACTCCAGCACCCAACAGAGGCAGTGATTTTAAGTCAATGTTACAGTTCAAACTGCTTGTAGACAAGGCTACAAGCAATTGCAGGAGCTGTTTGACAAGACCTGCCTGATGGTTGGAAAGGCAATCTCGCAGAAAACAGAGTGCTTCCATAAATGTCTATGAGATTTTGAAGGGCGCATAACGCAAAAGGGGAGAGATAGAAGAAGAGGAAGGAAACAATTCCAGATTGTGCAATTAGGAAGAAAAAGACACAAAGGAACACACAGGAGGAACGTGAAGATGCATTTCTATTTGGCAACAAAGTCCCTGGAACAGCCTCCTCAGAGTGATGGTGGAATTTGTGTTGCTACAGTCATTTATAATTAAACTGGATGTATCACTAGTGATTGCGACATAAAGAACAAACTTGCAGCAAATGCCAAGGGAAGGACTAGATGGCACAGGTGTTTGCCATTTCTTGTGTCTAAGGCATCTTTCACTTCATTCATAAGTGCTTTCTAGTCTTTCTGCATAAGCCTTTTAATCCCACTACCCTGGCAAAATTCCATCTAAGTAATTAGTTTCTGTCTACCTTAAATTTCTTTCTGTGGCTTTGATTTGTTATAGCATTATCACATCTCCTCTTAAGTGAAGTATAATATTGTGCTGCCATGTTCCACTCCAGAAGTAGTTTTTAATACACACAGAAGGGGAATGTGGTGGCTGTTTAAAAAAGCTCAGCAAACATGAAAATGTAACACAGCAAATGGAGGAGGAGATCGCAGCCAATACAAATCTGCTGCAGAAACTAAGCAGAAAATAGCTCCTCAAATTGGAACTAGACCAGAACCCTGGATTTAACATATCTACAATTGTGAAAACTGACAGAAGATCTTTACAAACACCAACACTCATGAAATAGGCCTGTGCTTTATCCCCAAAGGCCAGCAGAATCAGTACCACTTCAAGGGGCAAAAGACCATCTACCAAGTCATCCCTAGGAATTCTTGCAAAAAACTCTTTCTTGGGGCTGTTTTGGAGATCTTTTCTTTAAGCCCTAACTAATGCTATTTGAAGTCTTGTGACATCAGAACACAAGGCTGTGAGGCTACATGGAGTCAACAAATTTCCTTTGTAGACCACCCTTCTGTCCTGTTTTTTTAGCCCATATCTCAGTCTTGGAAATATATTAAAAAGTAAAGACCCCACAGACCACACTTTAAAAAAAACCCCAAACATCAAAATAAGATGTTAGGTTCTTTTCCTCTACACTTACTTATTCTGTTAAAACTTGGCAATTTAAGTTCCTAGTTGGGTTGATTTTTTTCTACTTCTTAAAAATGCACGCACACTAAAAATTACACAACATTGCTTAATTTTAAACTGTAAATGTTCAAGAAAAACACATATCAGAAAAAGGAATTTCTTCCCTTTGTTCTTCCCAATGAAATAAGTTGCATGTAGACCACATGCAAAAGTAAGCCCTCAGAAACTACATGCTAGGATCTCAGGAGACGTGGAAGAAGAACTAGAGATGACAGTATTTTCTGACAGTCATTACAATTACTGCTCATTTTTTGAAGAGGAGCATCGATATTAAAGAAATATGAAAGCATTTTTTTTAACTGCAAAAATAAATAAACAACTGCATTAGTTAAATCCATTCTCACATCTTGAGAGGTTATTTATTTTCTCTGAGGGCTGATAAAAGTTCCTGATGACATGCTTTCTAATTTTAAAATCGCTCTCACTTCACAGTTCTGAAAAAGCTGATGTCAGGGAGTGAGTGGGTGGGTCTGTTTTAAGTGTGATTCACACATCAGATTCTCTTATCAGCTCATGCATATTCAGAAGTGCTATCCATGGGCTGTGGGGTTCAGGAGGAATCCAAAGGACCAGAAAGGAAAAGGGTCATTTGGAAAGAACTAATTAAACTAGAGGAAATAAAAAAGGAAAGTTGTTACACTATCTTTGCTTCATGTGTCAGGCATGCAAAACATGCCCTATTTATGCCTCAACAGAATATGTCACACCTGCAGAGGGGCCTTCCCTGTCCTGAGCTCTGGTTCTTCCCACCATCTTGTGACTCTCAACATGCAGAAGTAAATCCAAGGCTGCCATGATCTCCCGCCAAAAAGGAGACATGTTTTCAAAGATGCTTGGGACTGGAACACAAGATCCAAAGTCAAGGCTGATTCACAGTGTAGTATTGGTGTAAGGCTTGTGTTTAAAGCATCCTGAAATAACACGCCGCCCTGCTAACAGGTCATCTCTTTTGTACACAGTTTTAAATACTACCTGTTCCTACTGTCAGTCTGATCAGGATAGTTCTTCCCCAAAGTAAATAATTCCCAGGACAAGAAAAGGCCATTCTTGCAATGAGATACAACCAGGTGATGATATCAGCTATCTAGGTGAAACACTGCTGTCAGGCCACTAAACTCGTAACTTGGCCTGTTTCTCAGATCATGAGGCTGGCTAGCACAAATCTTTCCTCAAAGTCCTGTACTGGAGGGAAGTGCTTTGTCTCTTCCCCCTCTGACTGCAAGAGATTTGCTGGTATTGAAGAGGATGTTATGGAGTAACAAGATGGCAAGCCTGTGCCATCGTCTTGGTGGAAAACAAAATTCAGCCATGACAGCTCTACAAGAAGATGCTGCATGATGGCTGCGGTGCTGGACACAGACATGCCCTGAAGCACAACCTGGTTCTCTCCCTGCCTTCATGATTAACATAGCCCATGATGAACAGCCTCATCACAAAGTCTCTGCAAATCCTGCTCTAGCCTAAGCAGATGAAAAAGGTTCTGCTGACTGCAGTGCACACACCTTGGTTCTCAGGAGCTAGCAAGCACAGCTGAGGTGGGGGAGGTAGGAAGAAGGCTGGGTGGTAGGGAGGGAACGTATATGATACACACACACACAACACTGTAATTAAGGGTAATTTCAGAAGCATTTACCTGTGTTTCAGTGTCTGACAACTTTTCACTTGTGAATGCTGCAAACGCCTCAGCTCTATAGACTGATCTTGTTTTTATGTTGCTGGAATGGGAGGAGCAGAAAAATGAGTCGTTCTCTGAATTAATTACCTCCTCTGATTTGAGCAACATGCACTGAAATGCAGTTTAACTCTTGCTCAGGATCTATGTGCCTACACTAAAAGAGAACTGAAATGGAGCCATGCCTTGTGTCTACAAATGCAGAGCTATTGTAGAGGCTCTCCTATATGCAGGACATAACCAAGGATGGATGCTACCATATAAAAAACTCAGTGTTTTTGAAGAACTACACTGGAACCCTAACTTCACCTAATATGACCTCTAGCTAGCAAAACCATTACCATAAAAATCACCTCTGCTCAGTCACCACCCTAAAAGCCACTGCTTAATTTCCATTTCCTTTTGCTGCAAATCTGAGGTTCCCCTTCCCTTAAAAAGTACTATAATGGGATTGAAAACCAAGCTGCAACTCACAGGACCTGAGTTATATCTCTAATTCTACAAGTGGGTCAGTTTTGGATACATTATATCACTTCTTTCCATTCCTATTTGCCCGCTCCCTAAGGCAGTAGCAGCATCTTTCATCTTTGCCAAGTGTTCTGAAAGCAGGGACTCACAGACGTCTGAATAATGAAAACTTTGGAGATGTCCAGAGTTTAAAAAGTTGTGAGGAAAATTGCATTTTAAGTCCAACATCCAGTACTTGCCTCACTTTTTTATTTACTTATTTTTTAAATTAGCTTAACAATTGTGCTCCAGGTCCTGACCCACGATGTCACTCTCTGTCATGTCAAGGTATGTCACACATCAGACTATGACATATTGGACATGATACTTTATGTCATGAAAAAAAATACTCCATCCTGACTTGGTGGTGGTGATGGGATAAGAAAAAGGAAAATTAAGGTGCAAATTATTTTCTCCCATTTAAATTAACATTGCAGTTTATTTTATCCAGCATTTTTCCTCAAATACAGAAAATATTTCCAGAGCTTATGGCACAGAATGACTGAAAGCACCAAGCAGAACTGCACAAACTGTGCCCGAGTGATACACGTTATTTTCTCAAACACTTCTGCCCTGACATTCAGCTCCCCAGATAGTTCAGGCCTAGGCACTGCAATAACATTGTCACCCTCTTCAGAACTCATTCCTGTCCTTTCGTTACCTGTAGCAATTATTCCACAAGGTAACTCAACCAGCTCCACCAATGAACCTATGCTGAACCTTGTGCTGTTCTAGTATTGCAAGACTTGTAAAAGCCCTCTCTGGGGCTGGAATCTATAGCAGATTAGTCTGAGATCACTAGATTATTTTATTCCATTTGACTGCAAAATTGACTCCGTTAGACCCCATACCTATACGTACGCTGAAAAACCCGTAACTCATCTATGTTTATTGTTTTAATACAGTCTAAATCCCTTTTTACAGTTTTCTTTCTTGATTTCACTGAGCAAAATAAGTATTTTCTGAGTAGGCCAGTGTGTGGCCACTACAATACATGAAAATAATATCTGCTTCCTGCCAGGGTGATATGCAAATCTTGTTCACATTGTTATGGTATTTTCCTTTATTTCTCTTTTGAACGTGATTTTCCACTCCTTCCAATTTTTTCCAGAGCAGCAGGGAGCAGTATGTAGCCGAACTAAATTTTCTGCAGCTTACAAATGTGAACAAGCTCTATGTGAACAAGCCTTGGAGTAACGACCGCTGATAATCCATCCAGGTAGAACTAAGAACAATTATGACCTCCATCTCAGTATTCAAAGCACCGAAATCTTTCTGTAGCAGAGCTAATCTGTCACTGACAGCAGAAGGCACCACAATCAGCTGAGGAAACACTGAACAGATTCTGGTGAACTGTGTGATAGCAGCAATTAACTTTGGATTGTCATGTATCCACCTCTGAGAAACAGCATGACTGTGTCCCTTGCTAGTATCAGACTGATTGGAAAATTCTTCAGCATTACACCTACATCAGAAACACTGATTGGGTGGCTCCCCCTCACTCACTACGTAGTGCTATCGATTCCTTTAGGACACCTGGCTGCTCACACTCCCAGAGCATTGTGTCAATCCCAACCCAGCCAGAGGCAAACAGAGGCATGACAGTGGTCAGAGCAACACACTGAGGAAGATGATGCCGATTAGTGCCTGACACTGAATTGTAACGGAGAAGAGTTTACTGTAAATAGAATGCAAAATTAGGGATGGGCTCTTTCCTGTTGAAATAAATGAAGAAATTACATAAATTTTTGACACAACTTGAGCTGATATATGCAAAGAAAGAAATAGGAAGAGAAGTATCATTTGTACTTTGTATTCCCTTCCACGGATTGATTTGACCACTGCTGGTGGACAAAATATCATAGCAGCTACTTTTTCTTCATTGAAAATTCTTAATGATTGAAAAAAATCTTCCTGTCATTAATTCTTCCTGTCAGAGCAAGCCTGATCCTGCAGAGCATACCTACATCTTAATGCAACTCAGTTGCTGCAGAGATAGGGACTGAATTCACTGTAAACATGGACAGGACTTTTTTAGGAGATTCTGTCACACACTGGAAACATAATTGACCCTAAAAAAACAAAACAAAACAAAACAAAACAAAACAAAACAAAACAAAACAAAACAAAACAAAACAAAACAAAACAATTTGATAAAAGTGTCAGATCATCAGGTCTGGGAATGACAACATCAGCCATAACTGCCCTAAGCCCAAACACTGATCCACAGATCTGTTCTAGGCAGACAAAGCTACTCAGCATAACAAAGATGAGAGGAGCAGGAACTCATACTCTGTTTGCAGGACCTAGCAGCCCTCTTCAGAATGTGATTCAGGATGAGTGCCTGACATTGGTGCTCCAAAACTCTGTGACACATCTCATTTCTCTTCAGAGCCTATACAGTGATTCCTGCCTTAAAGCTTAGTTACTCAGAATTAGATTCCATTAATAACTTCCAAAATGCTTATAGATCAATCTCAAATCCAACTTTCTCTGTGAGGAAGACCGACAATAACAAACAGTAAATGCTGTTTAGTCGTCCTTGATTGACAATTAATAATCAGTCCCCACGCCAGCACCTTCCCTGCTCATACACTTCTCCCATCTTACAGGTATATCCATATAACAGCCCCATAAACGTACCAAGTGCCTCTTTACTGGAAACAGGCCACTATCTCCAGGAGGCTGACTGTGCTCTACTCATCCCTCCAGCCCTACAGAGTGCCCTGACAAAGCAGCCCGTGGAGAACAGGTATCCTAGGTGAAATCCCAGGGACACAGAAGCAGTGAATGCAAAGGCAGCAGCTGCCAAGGTGGATGGATGTCTCTGATAATGCAGTGAGCATCACAGCCTCTTGCTGCTCTCTACTTGGAACTGAAAGGACCATTTGTAAATCATTTTTAATTGCCATGTGAAAGTGCACAGAGTGCAGCAATCAGAGAGCTGGTGGTGTTGGAGGCCTGACACCACCATCAGGCACGGATCAGCAGACAGGATAATAGGAGGAGAAGCTGCAGGGTTACATAAGCAGGCTCAGGCAGGCAAGTAGGAATGTGAGAGACGAGGGCGAGTGCATGCCCTCTCCCTGCTCTCTTCTGGGGAGCAACTCATGTCAACTCAATGGCAACACAACCTCTTACATCATGCATTAACTTGGTCCATTGCAAAGACACACAACTCAAAATCTTTGGGGGATTTTCCACAACTAAATGACCAGGTAACTTGTAATTTTTCTCTTTTTAAGTGCTGGGAAGCGGCTTCTTCAGCTCCTAATAGTTCATCCCTATCTTGACTAGAAACCATCGAGAGAGGTTGCTGCTGAAGTTCAGCAGGCTCTGACAAGCTATTCACCTTTTTGGTATTATGCCTTTAACCATCTCTTAAGTGAAATGGTTCCTAGAAAATCTCACCAAGCCAGAAATCTTCTTTCCAGAAGACATGGCTCTCCAGGAAAAGATCCTCAGAATCAGAAAGGGTCATTCACTCTGGAAGTATCCTTTCAGTAAGTCCTATACTAACTGGAGAAAGACCTTTTCAGATTGATCTAGAAGCATGGGTTCAGTTGTTTCCCATTAACTTGTCTGCCTCAGGGTATTTGTGAAACACCAAACGCAGGTTTGGATCCTGTTTATAAGAAGTAATAATACATAGTAATGGGTGTTCATTGACCTTCACATGCTTCTCACAACTACTATTTGCTATTAAAAACCCTACAGCACTTCAAATCAAAGTGCCTTCAGTTGAGTTCCAGAGGACAAAACCTCACAAATTCCTTGTTCACCTCTGATCACTCGACTACTGGGCAGCACAGAAAAGCATGGGCTGAAATCAAGGATCCGCCCTGCCTTCACCACAAAGTAGCCAGACTACTGTACTAAGAAGTCCTGGGTGCATCCTCTCAGTAGGTACAATCATTATGCGAAGCAGCAGGCAGCAGGAGAGAGGCACAGAAAAGGGTTCTGCTTCACTGAGGATTCTTATTACTGCTTAAATACAGAAGATTGGATTTTCTTTCATTATTACTCCCCAGGAGACCAGGGGCCTTGCAGATCTAGGATGTTTTGTAATCTGACATAAGGGACACCTGTTCATCTGCAGCACACGGATTCACTTAGCAAACACATTCTGAATGTACAGAGAGCAGCAGAAAAGCTATGCTTGCAGTTTGAGGTGGAAGGTAGAAATGGCTAACTGCTGCCCTTCAGTCTCCAAGAAACTGCTTTGATTGCTGTTATCTTATTTATAGTTTCAAAGAGCTATCCTTGCAATTAAAAGTAAGAAGCTGAGAATAGTCATAGCCATGCCCACCTCTTCTATAGCAGCACTCCCATGGTCATTTTTTTGCCAGCCAGAAATTAGCACTATGACAAATGAATTTCATGATAAATAAATACAGAAATAAACACCAACTTTATATTACGAAAGCAGCAGACAAATGCTCCAAAACTTAGTTCATTATGTTTAAGAATAAGTCCAATGTAATACTGATCAGGAGAGAATCAGGCTTATCTTTTTTGATATGTTTGCTGAGGTTTTCTCAGCCATAGGGAACAGAGATGATGCGCAGTAACAAACACAGCCAGTTCCCTATGTCCACGCGACATTTCGATGGCCTGATGAAAGGAGTTCCTCTGTGTGTCAGGGGAACCCTTCTAGAAGCTTTGAACACTTAGCTTTTCCTCCTCTCTGTAAGGCCTGTGGTTGCTGTCATGCTCTCTCATCTAAGCAAACACCTGAGTGGCAAGAAACCGGAGTGTTGATTTGGTTGAAAAAGGTTTGGCTGTAGTTTCCGTCGGTGTCGTTTTCATCTGATCCCCAAATGAGTTTTTTTAAGGGTTCAAAAATATTGTTCGGAGTTTGGTTCTTTTCAGTGCCATGGTACTAAGTATTTCCTAACTCTCTACACTGGGTGAACTGAGAAGGAACAAAATAATAAGGTCACACTCAGCAGAATTGTTAAGAAAATCTGGCCCAGTGGTAGAACTGAAAGAACCCACAGAAATAAGGTAAGAATGAGCAAGCTACGACAAGTATGGTTTGTCTCCACAGAGTTCTGCAGATTATTGATACTGAAGTGTACAGGTGACAAGTTAAGTGTTAACTTTGTGAATTACTTCACTTTTGACCACATTAGCTGGAATACCTAATTGTTTTTAGGCTCAAAAAAAATCTGAGGATAACACTACCCAGTCTGACAACATACCAAAATAAGAATACTAGGGAATCTTACACAAATATGCAGAGAACCTTCTCTGCCAGTCCCAGTTCTAAGAATCAAGTAAATAGACAGTTCTGACAGATAAGCCTTGGTAAATGTATCTCAAGCAGTATAACACCTTACTGTACCCACCCGTCTATCCCACCACTTTACTAGAGAGGACCACCCTCAAAAGTAAATAAGCAAAATGAGGAGTTATTCCATGCCTTACTTGCTCCAAGTTACAGTCCTAACCAGTATCTTAGCACAAACCCTCTTCTCTGATGGATTCACCTGAGTTGTTAGATTGTAAATCAGTTGTGAAAATGCAGACACTCCCCTCATTTTGCCACTCCATTGACAACAGTGATAACCATATTTGCACTGAAATAGAGTCCACAACTGAGAAATGCAATGCTAGATACACTTATTTCTGCCTCAGTCTACCTGTGGATGTCCTAGGATCATTCAGGCTATCCCATTTTTGACATTTTACTCTATTCGAATCGAGGTCTTACAGCAAAACTGTGGTCTGAAAACACATTCATCAGGCCATTGACCAATTCAATCGATTTGTCTGTCTTCCTTCCTTTCTGAACCGCAATTCTTTTGACACGAACTGCCTGTAAAGCCACTAACAATCTCTTTCCATCCAACCAGTTCCCTCTGGAATTGCTGAAGAACCTTCCTTCTACCGGTGCTGTCCTTCCATAGAGAAGCAACATTTCACCAAGAAGCATTGTATAAAAGCTATGTGAATGGTTTTGCTTTCAGTTCTCTGACTTGTGCTCTAAGGTGAAGATAAATACACAGAATAAAATGCAAAAGAGATAAGCACAAAACAATCCCCCAAAAGGAGTAACTACAGAGGACAGAAAACAAAGAGAGGCTCAAGATACTCTTCAAGCCACACTTTTTAAAAAACTTCGAAAATCTATTTTTTGGCTACCTTGATTTTATGTAGGAAATTGGGGATTGGAGGTAGTTAATTTATGCTTCAGGGGAAAACAGAATGTTACCCCTCCCATTTGCAGTTTTCTTCAGTTCATTAAATGAAAGAAATTGATTTGGCGAAGGTAATTTTGTAATTAAAAAGCTTATCATGGCTTTCTCTAATGAGCTAAGCAAACAGACAGTAATTCAGTGACAATATTTACACAGTGCACACTGGGGGACATTTGTTTATAAAATTAAATAATAGAAGGAAATAGGAGGAAGAGAGAAGGGAAAGAAAGCAAAGGAGAAGAGGTCAATTCTAGATCCAAGTTCATCCCAGGACACCGGTCCTCTGATGATGACTTGCTGCTGTTTCCATTGCATCACAGCAGCAAAAAGAAGAAAAGACTGTAAGAGACCTAAGCTACCCCCTTGTGTAAGTGGGCTTTTCACAGACTGAATTTACTATGCTCTCATCTCCAGCTGGGACCACAGCCAACTCTCTATGCAGGATTTCAGGGAACAGCTTTATACTCATGCAAGACTAAGAATTACCTTTCCAGGATACATTTCCTCCCTCTAGGGTGCCAGAGGCTTCACGCACACCAACTGAGGGCACAGCATGGAAGGGAAGACAAACTCTTGAGAACTGGAGGTAAACTTGACTTCAAGAAGCTCTTCTGTAACATTTGGAATGAAACTCAGAACTCAAACTACTTCTTTTTTACCTTCAGAAAGCAAGAAAACATGACGAAGATCCTGCCTCAAGCAAAGCTTTGTGCATTGCAGGATGAAAAAAAGGGACAAAGGAAATCCAGCAGCTCCCTGGAGATTTTTCCCCTCTTGGTCTGCTTTGTTATGCAGAGGTACACCATTCCCATCCTAGGGGAAAGCTTCCTACAACAGAAAGGAGGAAGTCTCTTCTCTGCCCCTGCTTCCCTCAGCCTTCAAAGTTTGCTCTGCCATCATCTCTCCCTGCTCTGTGTAACTATGGATAAAACCTCTGGCAGTTTAAGAGTGGAGGGAAGTGAGCTCTGGAAAAGTCATTCTCAGTTTCCTGAGTTTCTCACACATAAAAAGCTGTTCCCTCTATTCTTGAAAAGAGACCTGGCTCAGATACTGTAGCAATAGACAAGTGCAATTCAAGGGAAAAAGATGAATCCTAAAAAGAGTGAGCAGAAGATCAGTTAGATGTGAAGCAGCAAAGAGACAGGAAAATGCTGCTAAGAAAAAGGTTAATAGTGGGAGCGAACTCACAAAGCTTAAAAGACCAGAGAGAGAGAACAAAATGGGAACTTCAGTGGACAGAGTAAAAGAACCTGTGGATCTAAAAAATTGTCACGTTTCAACTCAGAAATAGCTGCCTTCTGATGCCGAGCATATGTTTTCAAACCCTTCTTTACAGCTATAATGTAGAGCACAATACTCATATTAACAAAGAAGAAAATAGTTTAGGAGATTTGACTCTCAAATTTCCAGATGAATTCCCTTTTAAAGCATGAGGTAAATTCATCCCTATGCATCATCAGAGGTCAGCATATCACTGTGCCTCATGGATATATGAGGGGAGACATAACAATGAGACCTCCTTCTTTCCTTAATATTTACTCCATGATAAGACAGGCCACCTCTGAACTGAGTCCAACCGGAATCACTAGTACAGCCTATGTTCCAGCACCTCCTGAGACTCTGACACCAAAAGGCATTTTTAGATTAAAAAAAAAAAAAAAAAAGCCAAAAAAAAAAATTTCGGTCTGCCGAGTCCAGGTCCACACCTACACTTTTCTGAATAGCCTCTCAGAGATTAACACCAATCCAATTTACTAAGTTAATAACTGATTTCTGTGGTGTGAAAATGTATCTGCAACTTACATAGAGTTGCATGGAGCTAAGTCAAACTGCTCTCATACTAAACACACCTGATGCTTCCTTACAGTAAAAAAAGGAAGTTCTCCATCTCTGCTTTCCTCAGAGGTATTCTTTCCATATCCCATTTTTTCTCCAATACATGAAAGCAAGGATACTGCATAAGGGCATTCTGAGACCACAGGGCAGGCTCTGAAATTCTGCAGGAACTGAACTCCTTGCTGCAGGAGCTGGGCATAGTCTACTCATATGTCTGACAGCACACTCCTGATGGTGGCTTGGACCACAGGCTAATCGGAGAGACAGAGGGCAAAACAAGACAGATAAAATTACAACCAAGCCGAGCATCTGTAATAATCCTTAATCCATTCTCCTAGACAGGCAACTCCCGTGACTTCTCCAATACCACACCCTGCTGGCTGTCCCTGAATGTTCTCTGACAAGAGGGCACGACTGCACACTCATTAATACCAGACATCCACACCTTTTAACAGTCCTAATTTGATACATATCAGGCATAAACCCACAGCTTCACCTCTGTAAAATTAGCCAGAGAATATGATAGAACATTTAAGGCTACTGTCATGCCAGTTGGGGTTGAATGCACCTGACCCAGCACATAATCAGAGGTGCAAAACCAGGCAGTCCAAGATCCAGCACAAAGTCTGTGAGTACACACCAAAATCCTTTGAACAAATCTGAGAAAGCAGAACAAATTTATGGGTGCCACGTGGCCCAGCTTTTCTGTTTTTATCTGAGATGTCCTAAAGCTGTGTCATTGAAACATCGTCATTATGCACGGCAGGGAGAATCTCTTTCAGTACACAGGCACAGAGGCAGAACTTATGATAAGACCAGAAGTGCCCTGCTTGCCATGACTCACAGCCAAATGTGTCTAGGAATTGCTGATAATTAAGACTTAAGGATCTCAGTACCACACACTCAATCCTGCAAACTAAGAAGCACCCCATGAGTTAAAGGAATTTGACACACTCACAGCAGTTACTAACTGGTTACCAATGAACTGAATAATTGGTTGCCAATATTTCCCCCAAATCCCCTTTTCAACAGTATTTTCCAGCATAAAAATTATTTTCCTTTCCTTCATCCTTTGTCTTCTCCCATCCTTGTAACTCTTCCCTTAAGTGCTTTTGAATCCAGGAGCAATCCCTTCAGGAAAACAAAGTTAGCCAGTGATGATTTGCTGGCAAGAAAACAGACAAGAGCCCAAGAAGCTGCCTAGGTCAGACCTCAGGGTAGAACTGTGCCACTTCATTAGCTGCAACAGTAACATGAAAATCCCAGTGGCTCTGCAGTAATAAATATGTAATAAATACTACCTTTATACATATCAGAAAAACCCTGCAAGTTACACTGCTGGGGAATAATTCTGCTTTGTACTTAGGCAAACTGACTAAACGGAATATAGCAAGGCTTTTTCATCTCTTAGTTCTGTAACCTAATATTCTCAGCAAAACAGCAAATACATTTCTTATTTCTGGGGTTTTTTGGTTGGTTGGTTGGTTTGCTTTTAGTTGTGTTTTGGTTTGGGGTTTTTTTTGTAATGATGAATTTGTAATTGACTCATTTATGGGAGACTGGGTGTAGCTGCCTGCATGGGTGCTCCCACAGGATAGAAGCAGAGCTGCTCTAGCAGACAGCACTGCTCATGAGCTTTGAAGACTTTGAAGACAGAGCAGAGGATCTCCTACAGCTCAGGTAGAAACAGCCACTGACTTTTGGAAGAATAGGACCAGACCTATGTCCAGTGCCATTATACTGTATTGTAGGGACTCTTTTCTGTTAGGATAGTAACCGTTGGGAACTCACCCTGGATTTCCTTTGACCTGAAAGAAATTATACCTGAGGCGACACTACAGAGAGAAAATTAATAGATAACGACTTAAACATCTGAGGGTCAGCTGAAAGAAGGCAAGTAGAAGAGCTATGGAGAAGAGCAGAACTGAAAAATGATCCACACATCTCCCACCTTACCGGCAACTCAGGGTGGGTTTTTTCCTTTCCTTTTTTTTTTTTAAACCGTGGGAAGTGAGGTTGTCATGATGAGGAGAGAATGAGGTGGCTGTGAGGTTTCTCCAAGGAGTATTTAACTACCCTCTGGGTATTTTAGTGCCTGCACACGTGAAACACTTCAGTATTAGCTTACCACTCTTTCTCCAGTTAAAAGCATTAAATTGCAGATACCAAGTGTTTTCCTCCCCTCATTCTCTTTAAAATTCCTGAAAGCTAAAGCAGTTTTGTCATGACTCACATTATAAAAAGAACAAGCGATGTGACTGCTCCCACTTATCATGCACATGTACAAAACAAATATTCTCTGTCTGCTCTACCTTGACTTGCTGGTGCCTGCAGTCCCATCATCACAGCCATCTGTTTAAGCATTAATGCCAAGCTCTGCTCCATGAAGCAATTTCTTCTTTTTTTTCCTCTTTTTTTTTGCTTTCCCCCCTCGAGGTTGGAAATCTCCCCCTACTCCATTTTTCTTCTATCACTCCCGCCAAATTAACTAGAATTTGTATAGGACAATGAAAAGAAGAATTAGGCTACAACATGAGTAAAATCCTAGATGGTGACAGAAAATACCCACTCTCAGATCACAGAGACTGGACACAAATCACAGTACCAAAGAGAATTTGAAAACAGACACCCTATGATTTTATCTACAACCACTTATCTCCCAGAACATACAGTTATTCTTACTAGTTATTCATGAACATAATTCATTCAGTGACATGATCTGATCACTGTTATACCTTTTGATTCAGCAAATTTGTTAGCGATGGAAACATGATTAAGTTTCTAAATTAAAAACACACTGAGAAAACTGGTGAGGCTTTACATTAAGTTCATAAGTCTTCCCAACGAAAAGATTAGTTGGGTTTTCTTCATATTCAAAGTAATGTCAGTTTCTAGAATACAGGCTTTTCTTTTGAAAAATGATACCACCTCAGCCCCTTTCAGCTCTCAGCTCACAATGTTACCACTGCTGCGGTTACAAAGACATCCAAAGTACGATATGAACTTTCGTGAAGTCACATGAAAAGTTAGGGCTTTAATTGTCACTTGAGCTTACCTTTCAAAAGTTGCAACAAAGGATGGAATTTAACCATGTAGAACAGGTGTCATATTTGGGAGAAAAAACAGATTAAATTTCCAAATTCAATAAAATAGATTAAAAATGTTCACAAGATAAGAAATAGCTCTTCAGTAAACCCTCACAAAGAACAGAATTTTTGCAACTACCTCTGAAATTTCTGTTCCTTTTAGACTATGAACATAACCATTTACAGATATATGGAAGTGCTGAAATTATAAAGCACTGGACCATATTTTGGTGACAAATTATTTGAGTGACACTGCTTCATCTGTGGTAAGGATGAGCCTCCAATCGCCTGAATCCTTGCTAACAAATTCAGATTCAAGGAGCTTTGGATCTGTTCCCATTTTCAATGTAAAAGCAGAAAGAAAACACTGCTGAAGGCTTGTGCGCACTTGTATATTTATCATAACCAAATTTCAAACCTCAGCTTTTCCAGTCTTCCTAAGGGATGGGTGAATGGTTAAAAATCTGCATTACCATTTCGTAGCTCGACCCTTTTCTTGTAATAGACACCCAGATGGAGCCAGAGGTTTCCTCACTACTACAAAGTTGTGATGCACACTGCTCTGCCTCATCACCAACTCTTTCTTATGACCAACATAGGTTGCACAGTCTCTGCAGAAGGCAGAACCTCTAACTCACTTTTACAAAGCCTTTTATCATCAGTACCATGTATAAAACACTGAGTAATAATGATTATGGTTAGATTTTTAATTCACTGAAAATAAAATCCATGCAATTTTGGCCCTTCTTTATTCCTCATGGACTGAACCATATTTCTGTGAATGGATTTGTTATTCAGAAACATCCACCAAATAGTTCATTTGAGCACATTTCCGCCTCCAGAACACTTGCGAGCTGCTCACTTCAATTATCTGCTATTCACAGTGCGCGAGTGGTAGCACAGTACTGTTTCCAGTTCCTGACTACAGGAAAAGAACTTTTCAGATGGGGGAGTGATAAGCAGCAAATGCTAAATCATTGTTCATAAATAGGTTTCAGAGAGAGATGACTGCATGGCTACATGCTCACGTTAAAGTTTATGAAACCTACAAAATAGAGAAATGTTTTTACAAATACCTTCAGGAAAGGAAGAACCTGACCACACATACAGCTATAATCATATTCAGTACTTTATTTCTAAAGGTATTTACAAATGACCTTTGTATTAAGTATTGATTTGATATCTATGAGTGAGATTTTTAAACTCTTGAGCAGTGATACTATACTGAAGAATTCATTGCTGTTTTTCAAATGGAAAGAAGAGACACATCCAAGGAAACTCAGTAATTTTTAAGCAGATTCTGCACCTTCTCTACTGGCAATCATCACCACTTCCTTTTCTCATTTTGTGTGCTGTATACATATGTGAGTAATGCAATCTTCTACCCAAAGCTGTGACGCTAAAAACCCACCCACATTTTTCCACTACCTGATAACTAATCACTGCAAAGTTCTCTTTGATTATAGTGTGAAGCATAAAAATAACCATGAAGGGAGATGACCGAAAATTTATTGGCATCAATCTCAATAGCTAAAAGCTGGTTATGCTATTTCTGCACCAGAAGGAGGAGAGGTGCTGTACTATATAATTTAGTGACTGGATAACAGCATTCTGCTGCCATGGTTGAGTTGTGGCACGTGATGGTTGCACAGTGACATTTGGGTGGCTGATTGATGGAGAGCTTTTGCAACACTGAGTTTGACAGGGTGTGGCTGTGCCATGACTTTGCCATGGGTGACTTAATTTTTTTTTAAGGTGAGGAATAGACAAGAAGCTGTTTGAGTTGACAGAAGTCAGAAATAAGATATAATAAGTACCACTCTAGCCATCTATAGTAACAACATCTGTTCCTTCCGAGTCCTCTTTTCATTTTTATTTTGAACTGTCAGTAAAAAAGACGAAATACCCAATGCTGTAACTAATGTCAGAAGAAATCAGCCAGAAATCAAGACAAGGAAAGGCAACAAACTTCCTACGTTCCTTTGAGCCTAGCTACCCTAACCCCCTTGCTCTTCAAAATCCTCCCTCTTGTTTGCCAATACAGTGCTCTCCCTCTCTTTATTTTTAAAAATATTTTTTACAGTTAAGGGCTGACTGTAAGCTCCAGGGTTGATGGGGACTTCGATTCGATGCTCACTTCAAAGGGAATGTGCTGGGTGCTTACACACGAATGACATGTCATCACTTCTCTCACTGCACGCAGTGCGCTCTGATGAATAATCGAGGCAGCTTTTATAGAGACGCAAGAAATGCCTATCATAGTTTGTCTCTGAGTCAGTTGACATTTTTATTTTATATATAAAGCAAATTAGGGTGGAAGACAGACAGAGAGCAAGAGATGAGGCTGTGCGCCAACCTATTCAGATCTCATTTAGTCTATGTTACAGAGCACTTAGTCTTTACAATCCAGCATGCTAATAAGGAGCATATATCCCTCCTCTGAGAAATTAATAAATCTTGAGACAGCTTAAAGGAAAGACAAAAAAAAATTTACAGCCTTTAGTGTAGACATCCATGCCTCTGTATGTGTGATGGGATTAGAGAGGGAGGGGAAGGACTTGCAACATTGCTGAGGAGAGGGACATGGGGGAGTGTCAGATATTTCCACAGGCAAAGAGTCATTTCAACACCTATTAAAAGTAACCTGGTAACTGCATTGGACACAAACAATAGCAGTGAAAAAACAGCTCCCTTTATAAGAACTCTGCCACAGCACTTTGAAAGCTCTGCCATCCTTGTGATAGTCCCCCACTACCCTCCCATCGTGCTTGGGATGTGACCTGCAGCATCCACAAATACCCCAGTCCTACATGAAAGCAAGCAATCTTTTTTTCCATTAATTCAGAGTTTTGCCCAGGTTCAAACACCAAGCTCAAAAAAATGAGGCACAAAAATCTAATGGAAGAATCTTCATAAGAATCACAGTTTACAAATTTAGTAATGAAGTGGACAATTATTTCAGTGACATGTAAAGTGAATTTTCACAGTAACAGCAGCAAAGAAGCATTAGATATTGCTGGGCTCACACACCATGCCATATTTTGTCCTCAATTTCCTACCTATATAGGGGTAAGAAATCAGATTGGTGGAAGATGGCTTGCATGTTTCCAAAAGAGGAGTTGGGCCATCCTCTTCTATATAAACTCTAGACACCATGTATGCTATCCCTCATCATTTCTATCTTCTATGACTCTGTTCAGCCTAGCAGATACAGAGACTCAAACAGAATAAAACTAAACAAGACCTGATGGACACTGGACAAAAAAAAAAAAAAAAAGCGATCACTGTGATATAGAACTGTTCATTGAAGAGGCCTGTAGGCAGATACTTCTTGCAAGTTTAAAGGAAAACTTTACAATTATAAATCAAACTGGTTGAGTTGAAATTGAAACTACATTTTAAGTGTTGGACTAGCATGTGTAGAAGCTTGCTCTTCAACCTGCATTTACTGATACACGAAGTAGCAAAGGTAAAACCAGTGGTTTGAGAACTGTGTCATCTTGCTTTCCAACTTTTAGTTTCAAATTTAGTAGGGATGTCAGGTGTTTCTATCTATCAGTACAACAATACCGAAGCAGAAAAGGTCCAGATGAGATTAGACCTTGAATGCACAGTAGCTGAGCTATGTGTGGGAGAGTCCACTCTCATTCTGGGCTTTGGAAGAGGTCCAATTCCAGCTTGAGGATACTCCCAAATCTCAGAGAGACACATCACCTCACTGGGAAGTGAGTGGCAAGAAGTGGAGGCCATCTACTTGACAACTTGGTGAAGATACAAACTAAACCCCTTTACAGATTTCATCTTTTTGATGAAACAAGAGTTTCATTAGTGCTTGAAAAGCCTGACAAGAAAAATAAAATCAGAAATTTCACAGGTGGGAGAACTGAAGCACAGCATATCAACAGCAGAGCCTGGAAAAGATCTTGGAAAAAACAGCCATAACCTTCTGTCTATTCCTTGACATTTTTGCAGTATTTTCACTTACCTCCAGGTCCATTTGCTATCTATATCAGAGTCACTTTCCACACAACCTTACAGTGAAGCTAAAGCCAAAGCCTACTTTTCCACCACAATGTTTCAATAAACAGACAGGAAGGTCCTGATAAAGAGAGAGACCTCTATGCACAGCCAGTGAGAGCGAGGATCCTGGGAGATACTTCAGAACAACCTGAGTTTCACATTTTTGCTGGATCCTGCTTGAGGGGTGCTCTGTTAGAATAAATATATTCATTGTTTTTTAGATTAAAGGACTGTTTCTTACTAATCAACCTGTGACAGACCCAAGTTTCATCAACACAATAGCTACCTACAGGCTAACTTGCAATTTAGTACATGATTACCTACTGCCAGGGAATCCTCAATCCTTACAGTCCAGACAGTCAGTGCTCAAAAATGTTAAAAATATCACTCACTGTATGTAGTGGAAGAAGAAGGGAACTGGGGAAAGGAAAAAGGAGAAAAAAATAGCAATATATTGAAGAGGAAAAAAAATTGAAGGTAAAAAAAATGGAAGAAATAAAGCAGGAGAAAAGGGAGATGAGAAGTAACAAGAAGAAGTCAAAACAGGAGGGAAGAAATGGAAAAAGGGCAGCTGCAAAAGAATAGGAGTTTTTAAAAGTTGGAAAGTAAATTACATGTTTTTTTCTTGTCAAGTGAACTTCTTGTGCAAGATGACTGCAGCAAAATTCACTTACAATCCTTCCCTCTCCCTGCTAAAACTAGCCCAAGATTTCTCAGCTGAACTGCCAAAACCGAAATTTTAAAGCCAAAATAAACTAGATTGGGAACGCTGTCAGCATAAGAGCTTGAGCACATCACCCTTGTCCCTTCCCATTTTATGTGAGCATTGGAGTGACAATAACAGCAGTGATCTCTGGCTGAAGGGTAGGTGTCTAAGAAAACCACACCTCACAGGCTTTGGAGCTGCAGCCAGAGCCAGGCTGCTCGGCCACCACAAAGCATTCAGTGGTAGAAACCTGCAGTGCAGGCAGTGCACGGTACCCCAGCATCCAATTCCTCTCCTTCTACTACAGGCAAAGGTGTCAGAGGGGTTACTCTGTGTTACCCCTCTCAGCAGGCTGCCACTAACAAGCACCTGCTTCCTTGAACTCTCCTGGCTGCTCCTACCACCATCGAAGAAATCAGTACATGATGCATAACACTGGGACTGTGAACTATTGTTTGGTTTCTGTCTTCTCTCTGCCTCTTTTTGCCTCACAGCTTCACTTCCCGAATGACCGAAATATTTCCATTTGTATTTTCCCTCTGTTTACCCTTTCTACTGTGCTTTACCTGCGTCCCTCATTTGCAATTAAAACTGTCTATTACTGGACTATCTAAAAATATTCCTTTTATTATTATTATTCTATGTGCCTTCTTCTGCAGTCTCAATATTCTGAAAAGCAAGTTGTTTTCACTCATACAGAACATGAATTCCCTGTTCTAGCTCTATGCAAGATGCAGTAAGAATTTTACTTTCATTTTTTGAATCTCAGCATTTCTAATCTCAGGACTGTGTGCATCAGAAGAAAAAAAAACAAAACCAGACAAAACAAAACCACTGAAAAAAATTTGCATTTAATAAAGGATGATAATAACAATAACATTATTAATATTAGTAGTAGTAGTAGTAGCAAGTAGTAGTAGTAGTAGTGTGGCTAAGTTCTGATTTTCTCCTACCCAGATTATATATCTTCAAGAAAATATTTGCTCCATTGAGTTGCATGTTTCCACTTTTACGGACTCTGAGATGAATGAACATGAGTTAAAGAGGTGTACTGATAGTTCACATGATTATTTTTCTCTTCACTACCTTATCAATTAAAAAATGTCTTTGCGTTAATGATTTAAGTGGTTAAATAATCTATGGGCTATTTGCTTTACACTGAATCAAAATACAGACATTTGATTTCTTTGTATGTTCTTTTGTTAAACTAATGAGTTAAACATATCCCAGAAGCACAATGCCACATTAGTGTCACTGACTGCAAAGCTGAGGCTGTGGCTGAATTTTGGCAGCTTGTTAAGTAAGAATGCTGGGCAGAGACACTGACTTTTTCTCTCTCTCTCCTATCAGTTGTTTAGATTACGTTTGGAGTAAAAGAAGTTTTCTGGATGGGAAGATGCTGATAGTTTTTCTAATTTTTTCAGCAGTAAATGTTTCTTCTTAGTTTAATTTGGTGGCTACAAAATGCTCCTGTTTCATTTGTATGCCTGTTTGGGGGTCTGTACCAGATTCAGATTCATTATCTTGTTTTATCAAGCATGTAATAAATAAGCACAACTAATTTGAAACTTTCCATTTGTTCATGTTGTTTATTTCTGTATCTGTACTAATCACAGTTTTTCTAGCTCTCCTTTTTTCCTGTTTGCTGTACTCTTATTGCTGTTTTCTTACATTTGACTGGAAGTTCCTCACAGTCATGCTGCCATACCCATTCACACAAGATAGACTGCACTGGGACATTGGGACCCTGATACTTAGAGGAATTCGAGAGTGATCAAAACCAGACCCGATAAACAAGTAGTAAAGGTAAGTTTTTCTCTCATCCATTCCTTCATGATTACAGCATTGGGAGAAGAAAAATACAAAATAGTTCTCTGGACAATTTATTACAGCTATCTATATCTGTGGTAATGCCTGAATACCTAGTAGCTGCCTTCCAGGAGAACACAAGTGCAATAAAGCCATCTATATTTGGACAAAGAAGAAAAATGAAATATTCAGATCTAACTTATAAACTTCCATCTTCCAACACATCTAAAATAATTTTCTGCTTCTTTACTTGACCTCTAGCTCACTCAGCCCTCAATCTACTGTAGAGAGCTTTATAACTTCAACCACGGATGGTTTTTTGCAATTGTTCCAAAGATAGCTCAATCAGGCACATCCAAGAGCAAAGGAAGACAAAACCAAATCCAGTTCACAAGGAGAAAATAAAAATAATCCAAATATTCTCCCCAAAATAAATAGGAGACAAGGATGTGGATGCTAATGTCAGATAATGTGCAAAACCTATAGAGATCATGCAGAAGAGTACCTATATGTATATATCTTTCCTAGTGCAATTTCATACTTCAAGCAAGTCATTCAGTCTGTCTGCTCAAAGGAGATTCAGGGCTCAAGGTCACGGATGAAATCATTCGCCTTCCACTGGAAACTTCTGTTTACAGTGAGCCTTCCCAGCACTTCTCCCTGAATTAAGTTCAGGAAGCAAAAAGTTCAAACTCCATCAATTTCTATGTTTTTTCCCCCTCCAGTTGAAACTCATCACCATTTTAAAGCACCAAGGCAGTCTGAAAGGTTCACCCTAGTGACTATCTCGCAAGGCTGTCAGAGTGGAAACCTCATTGAGAAGCAGCAGCGCCAAGTCAAGCAGGACATTCTGGAGAGGGCTCCCCTTAGCCACATTACAGTAACTGGATCTTCCCATGACCTTCAAGATGCCACTTCAGCTCCCTCCAAAGAGACTTAAGCAGCCTCTCTGCTATTAAGATGTTCCTTCATTTGTCAACAGAAAGCTGCTCAATTGCTAGCCTGAGCAAATTTACATAGAAATTACCAGTGCTACTCTGCAAACAGTTAGGAGAACGACAGCAGAGACACCCGGCAGAAACACTCCAGGATACACAGCCTACAGTCACTCCTCAGACAAAGACATAGAGGAAAATGTTACCAGGAAAATTCACTGGACTTGCAGAACTATTAATATACGGGCATTCAGCAGTGTGAGGTCTACTGGGGCTCTGAGTATACCAGTTTATCCAAAACCTTTCCAAAGAACCAAGATGATGTTGCTAGCATTTCCTTCCTACCTGACAAATATTTCCAAGTTGCCAGGCAGCTGAATCTTATGTGAAACCTGCAGATGAGAAGGCAAATTGTTACCCCACCCTGATAAAGGATGCCTGGCTTTTCAGCCTAGCACTCAACTTCATCCTCCTGTCCCTGACAGACAAGTCTTACTGCCACCCTCAAAGCTCCTCCTTGAAGAGAGCAGTCTCTCCTTGTCACATTCCTCAGGCCCTCCATCTACTCTCAATCTTCTCAGAGCCCTTTCCCTTTCCTCACCCCTAGAGACAGCTCCCAGGCAAATCTGGTGCCTGATTGGTTCAAAATTGTAACTTTTTTCATTTTTTAATCTCCTTTCTAGGGTTCTTGACCTGATCACAATGGACTTTTATGTGAAAAATTGTAGAGCTGTGAAGTCTGTACTTAATGCTTTTGTCAAGCACTACTTGTGGTGGTATCTAACTTCCAAAGCCTTGTATGAGAGCTCAGACAATCAGTGATAAAATACAAATCTGACATGGTTGCTTCCTGACTGGGAGCATGACCAAAAGAATGTTCTAGGTTCTCAATGGCAGCATTGTCCCAGAAATGCCCTTCAATGGAGCAATTCTTCTATAGCAATCAACAGCCTCAGCACAAGGTCTTCACCCTACAAAAATTAAAAGGCAGCCCAGAGATTTAAAAATAATTATGGCTGAGGAACACTAACAGTACTGGACCCTGTCTACCCAAGAAGGGACATTCCAGGAGTCAAATGAAGTAGTGGGCACTAAAGGATACCAAGAGATCAGTCCACATTTCCTTAGACACTACTACAGTAGAGACTGTTGGATCAGTTAAGGGCAAATAAAGAGGAATCAAGCAGCAAAAAACTGTCTTCCTCTGTGTAGTGAGGTACATTTGTGTGAGTGCACACACGAGAAAAAAGAAGGTGGGGATTCAGCAGGGCATGGGGTATCTGATGCTTACTATGTGCTCTTGACATCAAATGACTGCACAGACTAGAAGAAAAATCCCATTTCAAATAATGATCAAAGCCATCATAGGGAAATGAGTAGCTTCCACTTCTTAAAGCAAACAGGCAGATAATATTTATTCCACAGTATAGACAAAACTCTGCCTTCTGTCAAGGGGAAAGGAATAAATTGTTTTCCCATAATGGTGTTTTCTTTTCAATCAATTTCCCTTCAAGCTTGATTTAAGAAGATGCTATGCCAGAACCTCAGGTGAATGGAAGAAACCTAAGATACTCCCCCATGAAAGGTGAAAACGATGATGCAGCCAAACTTAGAGTTCCGTCTAAACACCAGCGTTGCACATGGATACGGTCATGCACTCCTCTCCCTCCTCCTCCTCCTCCTCTTCAAATAAAAGGTTTGCAGCAACAATGGGCCAGCAACCACGAGGAAGAAAGTTCAGAGCACAAAGAATAACAGCAATGGATATACGTTGGAGTGCATGTTGCTTTAGTTAGGGATAGAAGTCCTAGGGAAACTGTTACAGGTCATTTTGCTACATACACAGGCATATTCTGCATATGTTATAGATTTTTTTTTTTTTTTAGTGAGACCTTTGTAGATATTATCTTATTATTAATATGCATGCATATAAGAAAGAAGAGCAGTTACATCTGGTAAAACCCCTGGCTCCTAAGAAAAGCTGGAAGGGGACAGAATGAAGAATGAGATTGCTCCCAAGGAATTGCAGGCACTTAGGTACTTGCAGAGCTAGGTCATCAGGGAACACTTTAGATTTAAAAATACTGCCTTGTTAAAAATTGTGTATATTTTCTGGGGTTACAAACATCCCCTTTGAGTTGGAAAAATCACAGTAGTTTCTATTTCAGAAAGAGACTGATGCTGTAGAAACTTTCCCATCTATTTCTTTTAAATGCAAATTGTAGAAAGACTGTTTCCAAGAGGACAGGAACTTAAAAAGAAAATTCTTAGTATTTTTTTAATCTTGGAAAAATGTTGACAATTTGACCCACAGATAGTATGAACACTCAGAACAGTTCCAATAGCATCAGAATCCAAACACATAGTCTCGAAAGTTCTACTAAGCTTTTAACAGACACAAATCTGAAAGACAGAGGACCCCTTACTCGTCCTCTCAAAATGTTCCTCATTGGATGCAATTCCCAGTTAAATAAATCATCTCTTCAAAAGTCATGGGATTCTTACTGTAAGATTTTAGTGAGGGGACGTTGATTTAAAAGACACAACTCCATCCCATCTTCTTCCTGACAGACCTTTCATTTGAACAGATGCTGCCTCAAGACAGGGCCACTTTGCATGTTTGAGTACAACGAATTCCTCATGGCAGTACAGTAAATAAACAGCTAGAAAATGATTTCGGTGTTCAATGGACTTTGCAAGCAAGATTCTTAACAACAGCAATGTTAGTTAAGCAAAAGCTAATGAACACTTACTACAAATGACATTCCCATTTCCTGGCCCTAATTCTCTCATTACTTATCCACAGGCATAACAGGCATGTACTGGGTTTAGCATTACTGACAACAAAAGCCAGAAGGAGAAAGGATGCCACATGCAGTGATGACAGCCCCAGAACCGTACCTATTGATTAAGCTGGGGAGGGGGGCTGCTGGGGAGGACTGAGCTAACGCCCAGCACAGCCCAGCTAGGACTAGCAACAAGAACTTGCTGCTGGTGCCAAGTACTTATCCATGCACACATGTATCTGCGCATGCACCTGCACAAGGAGAGTCTTACAGGAATCTTTTAAAGATTAAGATTTTCTCCACAAATGTAGGCCAACATTTTCAAAAATAGATGTCCAAAGTTAGGCATTCCAAAATCCGTATTTAAGCATCTACAGAATTGTCCTCATTCTCAGAAGTGCTGAAATTGCCAAGAGCTGTAAAATGCTCAAATCTTGAAAACCAGGCCACATCTTTAGGTGCTTGAAAACAGATTCAAGAGCCTAAGTTTAGGCATCTGTATTCCTGACTGTAAACTTATATTACCCAGGAAGACCTGCTATAATTCATCACACATACATGACATTCTCAAAAATTTACAATACTAATTGTCCTAAATTTTCAGTTGCAGTTGAAAAGTGCACCACCCAAATAAGTACAGGATCCACTGTCCTTCTTCATCTTTTTTCTGGTGGTGTTTATGGCAGTAAATTACATTTAAAGTCAAAGCACCCAGTGAACAACAGTGGCAGCTGACCCAGCTCGTATTACCTTTATCTACCCTGAGTGTCCAGCAGAAGAAATGATGAAATTGATATAAGGTTGTACGAATCAAATTAAAAAGAGTGCTGGTTTTGGCTGGGATAGAGTTAATTTTCTTCATAGTAGCTGGCATGGGGCTATGTTTTGGATTTATTCTGAACACGGTGTTGATAATACAGGGATCCTTTAGCTGTTTTAGAGAGAGCTAAAACACAGCCAAGGCCTTTGCTGCTGCTCACACTACCCCACCAGGCTGGAGGTGCACAGGAAGTCGGGAAGGCACACAGCCAGGGCAGCTGACCCCAAAGGACCGAAGGAATATTCCAGACCAGATGGCATCACGCTCAGCATATAAAGGTGGGGGAAGAAGGCAGAGATGATCTTCGGAGTGATGGTGCTTGTCTTCCCAAGTCACTATTACGTGTGATGGAACTCAGCTTTTCAAAGGAATGACTGAACACCTGCCTGACCATGGGAAGTGGAGAATGAATTCCTTGTTTTGCACTGCCTGTGGGTGACTGTTTCTGTATTTAATCTGCATAATACAAGTGGAATAGGCTTCATACTTATCAATGTCAATCACAGTTATTAAACATGCGAATAGGGTATATTGTTTACTTAAACGTTACCAAGTAGAATTCAGTTGCATCTTTTGAAATTGATGTCAGATCCTTCAGCTTAGGGAAATTAAAAAGAAATACAGAAACTGTGTGGTACGCTGGTGCCTCAGCAGGGAAATAGCTTTCCCCTGTGCTACATGTGGTAAAAGCAAAATAACAGCATAGATAATATTTAAAGGAAATACCACACTAGGGATAGTTTCATCAATGAAATAGCCAGTATAGAAAAGATTTTCTTTTAATGCATTGATACAACTTCTCTGCTGCTTCTGAACCCAAAATCATGATATTATCTCTGTGAAATACCCTGTAACAAAACTCTTAGTATGAATCAGGGTCTTCATGTACCTCCCTTCTCCATTTTTCAGCAGCATTTTAAAATATTTGCTGCATCCTGTAGCTTCAGTGATTAGACAGCAGCAAAGACAACATATTGTACAAACTGCCTGCACCTGTACCCAACTATACTGTCCCACACAGCTGGCAAGTACTCTGATGAATGGGCATACTAGACCCACACAAAATTATCTTGAATGTGAGGTAAGTCATCATACGTGGCAGCATCTTACTAAAACTGCAGTGAAAGCAACCACACTTGCATAGCTTATTTTACCAAAATATTTCCCTATTTGTCTACCACGTTTATCTTTTTAATATATTCTGACAAAGGGTCAAATTCTCAGATGTCCTCAGATATGGTATTCCACTTATAATAGAGCTGTTACTATCTTGAACAAGTGAGAATCTGATTACAAATTCCTTCACTTAACAATAAACTGTGACCACTTCTGGGATGGTTACAACCACCATTCAATGGCACACAAAAAACATTATCTAAGAGTTTATAGCTGGAAATAAAGTAAAAGATACAGAAAGGGGAAATTAACACAGGAAATGAATCTGAAGCAGCCAGTGCATTTAAATATACTATTTCAACACTATGTCCCAGAGAACAATGCATCTACTAGGTCACCCACAACCATGTGCACAATTTAGCTTAACCTCGTACAGAGCAGCCATGTGTGACTCCTACCAGGAGCCATCGTCACTCCCTCTGCCCCACCAGCCTCCTCTGGTCAGGCCACATTCCTTTGTGAGCTACCCACATAAGCCCCTCATATTTTAATAGGACTATCTCTGCTGTAGCATATGTCTATGTGCTTCTTGAATCCAATGCACAGAGGGACTTGCTTACTCAGCTCTAGCTTCTTCCCAGGGGCTCAAACGCTGCTAAGAGGCTAAGCTTATTTGTTCAAGCACAGAAGCAGTTATATGGCTTCTAGACCACCCTGTTTACTCATCAACCTGACCAAACACAAGGCAATTCCAACTGCGTGTTTGCCAGCAAAAGGCCCTGCAAAACTATCCTCAGCTCATGTGAGCCAAAAATGCTCCAGTGCAAAGGTGGCACTTCTTAGCTCTTTCTAGCAAAAATTCCTTTTCATTTGCTACATAGCCCAATGACACATGAACTAGAAATAAATTCCCAAGGTATAATAAATGAGATGTGGTCTCTTAAACTACTTTTTGACCAGAAACTTCCCTTTTCACTAGTGTTGCTACAATTTTCTTTTTTGCAGTGACTTACTCAGGGAAAAAGAGGATACGGAAAAGACTGCAAGGAAATACCTGAATGAGTCGAAAGTGGTGTTTAACACACAAAAAAAAAGACAGGGCAAGGCATGGCATTCATGCCAAATAGCTGTTAAAGAGGTAACAACAGAAGAGCAAGAAAACAAAAAAAAGTAAGATCTTGGAGTCTGACAAGAGCTGAACAGGAATCACACAAAGCAGAAATGGAAGGAAGAAAAGAATTTTGTGGTACCTTGGAAGACCAGTGATATGATTTGAGTAAGAAATGTAAAAAAACCTGGTGGTTCAGGAAGAAATGTGAAGCAAGCAAGATGAGCACAAATAGAGAAATAGCTGCAGATTGCTATCTCAGCAGCCACTTGAATGAACTGCACACAAGGAAATCCAAAGGAAGAAAGTCACAACAGTCAGTGCAAGAGATTAACAGAACTATGCACAAAGCTTCTAGCTGGAAGACTGAGTTTAGTCAGGAAAGTGAGACACGTTGTTGGCTGTGCCAGATCACAGAGAATCGGATGAGTGACAGTTGGCCAGTCACCTCCCTCCTGTGAGCTGGAGCTCAGACCTAGTGGGGGCCAAAGGAAGGAAAGCATGCTCAGTTACAAATTTTAGTGTATGGCTCTTGTCACTGATAGAGGAATTGCTCTCTGTCTCACAGTGTAGGAAGAAAAAGCTGCCTGTGAACCTCAGTATCTCTGCATGGCACAACTTCCCAGAATGCCACCATTCACATAGCAATGCCAGATCCAGGTATTTCACAGCAAGTATTTGTCTTTGAAACCCTAAGCTCAGTTTTGCAGACTTCCACACAGGAGAACACCAGTGAAAGTTGCATAGGAACGTTCCTGCAAGAAATGACTCAATGGCAGAAGCAGTAGGAGTAATGGAGACCACAGGAAAACATTAGGGTGAAAAGGCTCAGATTTCTCTGCCATGCACATTTCATCTTTATATTTTAATAAACTTAAATAAACATCAAAAGCTTTCCATGTTAAGCAATGTATCTGCTGATCCCAAAGGACTACACCATCAACTTTAAACCTTGAGATTATGAAGCTCATTTTCTCCTTTCATTATCTCTTACTGTCCTATGTGTGCTGCTGCAAGTATCTCTGCTGTTCTGAGATGGTGGCTTGCAGCAACCTGGGTCCCTGTGGAGCTGTGGTCTTCATCATGACCCTGTTGTTCTGCCACTGCCTTTCTTATTGCACCCCCAAAGGGCCAACTCCCTCTTCACAGAGGCAGACAGCTACAGTAAGAAAAGATACATGTCATGTGCTCTATTATTGAGTAATTGCATCAGTATTAAAAAAAAAAACAAAAAAAACCAACAAAAAAACCCCATTTGTCTCATATCAATGCCAGCAAATACACAGGCTACTGTTAGCAGACCAAAGCTAGCAAATACTGAAAAGAAGTGGTTTGAAGTTCTGGTTAAGCTTTGCATGGAATATGGTTTGCTAATATCCAGCATTCAGTTCTGCCTCATGGCCTGTGCCACTGTGAATGTTCAGTTCCTAAGGAGAAGAGAAGCATGGACACTTAGCAGTATTAGCAAGAATGTGCTTTAGAGTTATCAGCAACATTTGCTTTAGTGCAAGAATGCTTTTGGTAGGTTTTTACTTAATATCTGGCCAAAATATTTATTGCTCTCTTACTTGCTGGTTTGTTTATATTCTCGAAGTATTGTATTTTGTACTTCTTACAGGGTTTTCCAAGCAACTTTTATCAGTGAGAAATTGCTCATTAGTTATATATATTGTCCCATATAACATTTCTAACACACTAAAGATTTCCAATGTACTTAAGATTCAAAAACACCATACAACAGTGAGTTCCAAAGGTTCGTTATGTACATGAAAACTGAGTATTTCCTTAGATTTCAAATACAAAGCTTCATCAGGAATGACCTGCAAATATGCACTGTTAACATGACATTCCAATCTTGCATTAGTAACATAGTCTCACTGTGTTTAATACAGATACATAATCAATTAAAACCCGTGCATCTTAAGGATGCTACTTACAAGAAAATAAGAGTAAATCCACCAGCACTCAAGAAAAGCCTAGAGCACACCAAAGAATAAAGCCAATGCTGCGATTTCAGTATTTAATGATAGAGAGCCATGCTCAATAACAAAGTGTGTTTCACTTTAGATTAACATCACTTAGGTTATTGAAAACACACTGTGCCCTGTCGCTTACTTTTTTCTGGAGAGAGAAGAGAGGACAGCATTAAAAACTTCCTTTCATTCCTCAACTTAATCCCAGTTTGAAGGGCTCAAGATAAAAATTGGAGATGGGCTTTCATTGTTGGGTTTCTCAGCTTTCTAATTATATCCTTTACTCTACAAAACATGCACCACAGTAAACCAGAGGAACTGGCCGACTGAGGCAGACTGAAAATGTCTTAATTCTTCTGACCTTTACCACAATTTTCTTTCTCCAACAGAATACACAACTGACCTTTTCCACCTACTGACAGGACAGCTTATGAGAGATTTCCATTATCGAAAGCGCTCTGCAAATTCAGTGCAGTTATTAGTGGTATTCCAGCTCAGCTCTGCAAGGATATTATAACACACAGCTCACTGAAACCATAACTGTTGGTTGTTTCTGGTTCCAGAAAGTCACAGTGGCCATGCTTGCATACCTGCCCGCTTTCCAGATGTGCACAGAGGCAAAATACCTGCAAGACAGCCAAACATTACAGATGTTCCCAGCAGAAACACAGCTGAAATGTTGCCAGATGCACCAAACATTCATCTAGGTCACAAACTTCACTGGGTTGAGGGATGTCTCAGTCATTAGGCTGCCCGCCTAGAATACAGAAGATCGCTCTGACTTAGGAGGTGACATTGAGAAAGTCACTAAACCCCTATGGCTCTGCTCTTAGTCGGTAAAAAGCGGGTGGACTGCATCTCCTCAGTGTTATGAAACTCTTGTAGACAGTGAATCATTTACAGCTACTCTGGTAACAGGGTCCAGATGGAGGAATTTGCAGAATATTTTAGTTGAAGTTTATAATTTAATTAAGGAAAGACAACAAAATATTGTGGGGTATGGTATACAGGTTTTATTGGTACAAGTGAGATATGTGATTATTCATGCCTAGAAAAGCCAAGTGATTCATTAGGAGTTCATATCAACTAACAAGCAACAAAGACTTTGTACCCAGCTGCACCACCCCAGTCTCTGTAAATTTCAGACTTTTATTAAGAAACCCAAATGCTTGTGATACTTTTTATACTTTTTCACATCTTTTTAATTGAAACTATTTTTACATTGCTCCAGCTGTAAAGCCAGACTCTTTTAGTAACCATGTGCTCAACTACAAGGATCACTGTGGCAGAGAAAACTTCATACTTTTATTCCCAAAATAACCTGTATTCTTATGCTTTCTTCCTTTGTTTAAACTAGATTCAGTACAGACATGTACAGTCAGGAGTATTTTGGGTGGTTATCATGTGTCTTGGCAAGGAGCACCAGAAAGTGAGAAGCTTTTCCATAACGATATGTGCCTCAATGGTCAGCAAAGACAAAGTTCTGGGATTTGCAAAGGAGTCAAAGGCAGTAAGACTTTACAACAAAAGAGAAGTTTTAATCCATAAATCAAGGTACCAGTCGCATTGAGAGTGTGGGAGGAATATTTGCCTTTCTCACTCAGACTTGGCTTGGGATTTAAAATCCCAGGGGTTTCCACCTTGCATCCTACTGTGGATTTTCAGGGGAATGAGCACTGAGAGAGAAATATGAATGCTCAGAGAGGAAGGCCAAGAAAAGGATAGGAGAAGAGCACGTGCAAAACCACCACACTACAAATGGCAACCAAGCCTCCTTACATGCATGAGCACTCAAGATCACGTTTTGAAAACAGAAGTGGAATTAAATGGGACTTGAAGAGGCCTGTGATGCATCCTACCAGTAGAGAACTTCTTGAGGAACAAATCCCAGAGACAGCTAGAGAAGTCCTGAGTGCAGCACTCAAAAATGATTACCAACAGCACAAAATATTAAGTCCGATATATGTAATCTTAGTGCAAGAATTTCAGTGGTCTGACTATATTTACTCTTTGGGTAAATGTATTCTTTGTTACATAAAATTCCCCTGCAGACAATATTCTTTGCTTTGCTGTATTTTGCCACTAACCAGTCATAATATTTTGTGCCATTATGACAGGGAAAATACTGTTCATAAAGCTTTGCAAGGGCCTTCCACAAAGAAAAAATACACTCCCAGAAATAGCATTCCAGGAAAGTGTTATTTCAGATTTTAAGGCAACCAGAACTAGCACATGGTTCATGTAGACTTAATTTAGAATTCTACTGACACTACCTAATAGTTTATTCTACGCTGAAAGTAATTTACAATATAGGCATCATTAAAAATTATCCCATGCTTTAGTCAGAATGTCTCCGACTATGAATGAACAGTGACTTACAATCAAAATCTAAGAACAGGACAAAAGTACTATATAAAATATACTACATATATATTTTAAACAAATATATAGTTATATGTTGCATACAGAAAGAGAAAAGATATTGAATGAAAACTAATGCAGGTAGAATTCAGAAAGGAGCACATATTTTAAATTTTACACAAAAGCCTGATTTCCCAGTAGAGTTCTAACCCGGTTTGTTTTGTTTCGTAACACAAAAAAGCTTGGGTATACATGTAAAGGACCGATTATCCATTATTACTTAGCTAGTGGGTTTGGCTCTGACTTTTCCTTCTTCGTTTTCCTTCAGACTGCCTACCAAATACTACAAAGCTCCATTTGACAGTGCTAAGCAGGAGTAGACATGAAGAAAATATGTGATTATCTTAGACTGATTTAGGAAGACAGTTTCAAATTTGAATATGAAAATGCTGGGCCAGTGCTGACTAAGAAGAGAAATAAAAATCTACAAACATGAGATACAAAGGAAAGATGGAAGAACCAATGCAAAATGATAAAAATCAAATTAAAAGCATAAAAATACAGACTGAAGAAATTTAGACTGGAAATTTTCCAGAAAGTGGAAAGATGCCATGGAATTATTATTAATTCTTTACAATGTTTTCCACAGAACCTCAAACTGGATCACAAATATAAAGAAACAGTTTCATTTCTCAGAGGATAAAATCTCATCACTAAGGACACATAATTAAAACACAGAAGAATGGAAAAAGCAATTGAAAACAAAGCTGTAGGGGGCTCACCGGTGCGAAGAGTAGCATACAGTAAGTTTTCTATTTCTGAGGGGGGTGATTGTAGCAAGACTCACAGATGTAGGAAAAAGGATACTGCATGAGGGAGTCTCAGGTTTTTAAAGAAGAGGTGAGTACAGAGGGATGATCTTCCAGTGATAAAACACATACACAGGACAGTAGGACATCGAAACATTGCTGCTGAATGCAGAGACAAGGTGACTTTGCTGAGCAAAGGCCAGAGTTTCAGACACATATCTTTAGCTTTTCTTTCACAGCCATCTGAAACAACCAAAATCTTATGCACCACAAAATCTTCAAGAAACTGCTGCTCTGGGATCTTTTGTTCATTTTGCCACCTTTCACATCTGAACTCCTCCCTCTTCAGCAACCCAAAGCCGAGATGCTCCCTCAGCCTCTTCTGTCTGCTGCTGTCCGAGTACTTAGGACTCATTTTGCATCATGGAAAGAAGGTCCTTTTCAATGTCTGCCATTGACAGCCATTCTCCTTTCCCACTCATCCTTCCCCAGCAGGCAAACACATAACTCATGCTAACACCCCCACTGGAGGTGAGAGAGATGGCCAGTTTAGCATCCTATGCTTTTTCCTAATTTGTAACTGATAACCCCCAGTGTGACTCAACTGTTTGTCCCTGAGACAAGGCTTAAAATAAAGCAAAGCTGCAATGTGAGAAGCTGGATAAATAAATATTTGAGTTGTTTGGTTTGGGGGTTCTGGAATATTTAGTTACAACTGACAGAAGTTTGCAAGCATCATCTACTTCCTCAACACTTTGGAACTGCATTGAAGTCATGCTCCTAAACTAAACTAAAGAAAAAATAACGATCTTTCCTTGGTTTTGCAGCATATGCAAACTTTAAATTTCACAAAACTGTAAAGATCTCATACAGATCCTCAGAAACCAGGTATTTCAGGAAAAATCAAGCTAATATTTTCCACACTGATCTAGGGGAAGAGAGTATGTACTGGCTGGAAAGCTGTAACTATGGCTTTATCTTTACCTTCCTGGCCTCCAGGGAGAGGTCAGAGAAGAAGCAGGCTAATTTTGCTTTCTCCTCCATCTTTAAAAGGGTTTGTTTTTACGTTCATGTGGGGAGCAGGAGATGAAGGGAATACCCCCTTTCAGGAATGGACCTGAGAATAGGAATTTTCAGCAGCACACGTCACCAAATACTTTGTTTCTTTGCCATTATCAAGAGCAATACATCATTTCTCCTTGCCTGCCAGATTTGCTTTGTAGGGCTTGCCACACACAGGCCTTCATTTGCCACATTGTGGCATAGGAAATCTGGGGTTGTCTCTCTGTGGGGCTTATTAGGTCAGGATATCTATTCCATTCCAGTATCTCTATTTAATGCCTGAAAGTACAGACACCAAAGCTTCTAACTGGACTCGTCCTTGCTCTGTATTTCCATCCAACAGAGACAAATGCCCTAGAAAAATTGCCACTAGAGCAAGCTAACATTAAAAACAGAGCTTGCTTTTCTTCTTCTAAATGAGTTAGTTAGAAACCAGTCAGCTGTTTGTTCAACATTCTGAGCCAAAGCCAAGCACCGATCTCTCCCTTGACTTACATTAGCTTTGAGAATGCAAACAATAAGCAAGCTGGGGCTTAATGAGCCTGTATGCGGCGTCAGTCTGGCAGAACGAAAGAGGATGGTCATTTTTTGAGCTATCCCAGTCTGAAACAGAAACTACAGGGGGGATAACTAGAGCAACAAAGAACTAAGGACCTGCAGAGATACCTCACTGAAAGGATTTCATTGAGAACGACTCCCTCATGGCTTCTTTACTCCAGCTGATTGCAAGATACTATTTCCCAAGTACTGGCACTGAGCAGCTAACCCAGATCAGCCTGCATCAGCCTTTGGCACAGTGCAGTGGCACATCTGGGCTGGGACGGAAAGACTCAGCCTCTTGTCCAGGAATGTATATTTTCTTTTAGAGAGATTTGTTTCAAATAAAATGTGTACTCTACAACATGCAAAAGGAACATGATTCCAAAAAAACACCCCAACATCTCTAAATCTTTTTACTATTTCTGAACAACACATAATAGAACTTTTTGCTAAAACCCAATTGTGCTAAAAGCACCGACTTTTACCATCACAGCCAAAATGAACATCCAAAACACGTCTCAAAAACATGGAAGATAAACAATTCTAGACAGAAAAACACTCCACCAACTAGGGAGTCAATGGACAATACATGCTAAAGGAAATAAAGAGCCATGGTACCATCTTCAACCAGTCTCTTTTTCCCAACTTATGCCACAGACCCCATTCTAAGGCACATTTCATAATCTCTCTGCTACAAAATTTAACAGCCTCCTTTGGTTTTCCTGGCCTCCAGACCCCTAAAGAGCAAGAAGAATGTCAACTCATTAACCTAAGAGGTGCTCGGTTATAAAGGCGATAGACTGATAGAAAATTCTTAAGGCAGACAGGATCAATGTCATAGACATATCTCTGGGCCACCCAGAGAAGGAAATTTCAATTATTCCAAAGCAAGGTATTGAGCTTTTCAAATTTTACCTTGGTAACACACTCCCCAAGCTGCAAAACAATGATCAGAGAAACTGAACATCAGACAGCTAAATAGTTAATATCCTGCTTGTGATTTGCTGCAGATGCTTTCACTGGGAATGTTTGAGCATAATAGTTCTGCGTAGGAAGAAAGGAACTGTATTTTAGTCATCTGCATATATTCTGGTTTTGGTTGGGTTTTTAGTTTTTCGTTGGCTCGGGTTTGGGTTTTTTTTTAAAGATACATTTAATGATTATTCAGAAGTGGACTATTACAACTGTTAAAAATAATATTCTTACAGATTGTAATCAACTCCAGTGTCTCTCCACATGTGTGTGGGTTGGAGATGAGCACCATGGCCAGTAGGCAGGGACTTTTTTGGTACTCATGGGGGTGTATATTAAATCTTTAAAAGTTACTCTGATTAATTCACATCAAGTCAGCATAATTTTCTTCACTGCTTAAGTATTCCAGCTGCCAAGATTCCTAAAAGAGAGTGAGCTGTGCTCCTGAGCTTCATGATTAGGGTCATGCCTTTTTTTGAACCAAACTGAGACCCACCAACTCACAACTTGGCTGGGACTTTTCCGCAATCTCATTGTCAGAAAAATATCCAGAAAGGTAATTTCACAGTAAGACTCCAAGTCTCCCCTTCTCAACAGCTCTCTCCTTTCAGACTATTGATAGAATTCAAATTATGTAATTTCAGTTCCCTTAGGTACCTTCAAAATACTCTGGCTTTTGACATAAGTACCAAGAAAATGCCTTCACACAAGGTTTGTCCATTAGCAAATGCCCAGGGAGCAGGAGAGGTGAAAAGATTTTGCTTCCCAATTAGTTTTATCTGGGATATTCAAGGAAAGTATTCCTTTCCTATTATATCATCCATCCCATTAATGTCTAACTAGGAAAGCAGCACCAAGTTTTACAGAGCCTAGTTGTGGCTTCTCCCTAACAATGATCCTTTTCTGTCTGTAGCTTTCACATCATTATTTTGCTGATGCTTTTAATTCTTGGTTTGTGTCCATTTTAAATGAAATAACGTGATTAGATTCCTTTCATCAGAAGGCTGAGATCACATCAATCACAGCAAGAGTTTTCTGGACACATGGAGAATGAAAGTAGGTTGGATACCTCTTCGTTTTCCATTCTCCTACAAAGAGTCAGAGTATCTGTTCATAAAATAATCTTTAACACAAGCATACAATGCTTTATTGTATGTTTCACTCACTCCCAAAAATGCATATGCAATCTGACACTACTACAAATGAAAATCATATTCAAACTGTTCCAGCCAAAACAATAATGCCAAGTACAATCTAAAAAAGGTTACATAGTGTTTCAAAACAACGTCTTTACATTTTCATATAGAAATGAAACTCTCAATTTAAAATTTGTCTAAATTTTTATCAGTAAATCAGTAACTAAGCACTTGTCCTATTCACATACAGAAATACATTGAAGTATATTTTAATTATAATGAAAAAAAGTGTGCTTGACTCTTTCTAACACTCTTTTCTTTTTCAATCAGTAAATTATAAAAACTGCCTTTGCAGTTCAGTCCTACGTACAACAAGTACAAAAGCTACCTTTGACTATGCTCTTCAGTTTTCTACTAATATATGAAATCGTTCCAGCTACACCTGTTCTGCTCACTTGTACTAACCTCAACACTTGAAAAGTCAGCCTACAAAGGCATTTTGCTTCCTAATCTCTTGAAAAGGCTATTGCTTACACCATTCAACTGATTGGAAAATATAGAGAGGCAGTGTAAATTACTGGTGGTCATGCAGAAGGTATAAAAAACATCTCTCCTGGCTTCAGTCATGCTTTCTGACATACACCCTGCCTCTTTTTATTATGCTAATGAGTCACATATAAACGTTCATACTGCTGAGACTGCTAAGGTTTACACAGAGCCTATTCCATCAGCAGAGTTCTGATCTGTCTTAAACTCTGCTGCTATTCATCTTTGGTCCTCAGTCCTCTGTAGATCATGGTCCTCACACAATCAGTTCATTCAACATAGTAGTACATTTGCAGCTACTACAGAAAAGGCATTTGTTTTTATCATGTAAAATTAACATGCTGAACTATCGCTCTGGTTTTAGTAAGTAAATGAATAGGAACTAGGCAGAAAGAGACCAATACATTCATTTTCTCATATAAAAATGGGCTTGAGTAACCTTGCTCTGCAGAGGTGAGAGACACTTCGTCACTGAGATAATCCAGCTCAGTAGCTTTTGTCGATTTAATTATTTTTTACTGGGATTGGCACTCATGAAACCATCTCTGATTGACAGGTCTGGAGATGATGTCCCATGTTATCTACGGAACAGATAGAGTCCAAGGAGCAGCAATGTTTTTAGGTCTGATTTATTTTCATTTCAGTCTTAAATGTGTCCTTCGATTTTTAATTGATGATAGTGACATCTCTTCCCCACTAGCACTCTTTTTTATTTTTCTGTAAAAGACAGCTAAGTTATTTCCTTCAGCCATATAGATTTTACTTCTAAACTGATTAATTCTCCCTAAATACAGACCGTATCTTCATAAATACTCTTATTACTGTGATTGCCAAAAAGTCTACAGGTTACTTAATCAGTGACTTAACTTTTAAACATGGAAACTAATCTTTATTTACATTAAATACAAACATCTGAGTAGTTACATTTTAATAAGGTTTTGTTCTATGGAGAAGAGATCGCTAACTGAAACTGACATTACAGAAATGCAATAAGGAATGGAAATCAAAAAACGGGAAAGGAAAATGAGGTACCAATAATTTTAAGATAATGGTTGTCATGTGCTGTTTCACCTGTATATATACTACTGAATACATGGAGCAATGAAGCCACTTTGAGGAAAGAGAACAGCACAAAAATGCCATAACAGTGACAGAAAATTTACAACCAACATCTGCAGGAGGCAAAAGAGAAGGAAGAAAGAAAGGATAATCTAGTGAGTAGGCAATTACTAATCTGCTTAAACCTGAGCCTTAAGAAGAATACAAATATAGAGGCTGGCGTGCTCGCAGCCTGACTCACGAAGCAATAGTTGCCAAGACCCAACCATTGACATGAACAGGCAGGGAGATTCTGCTGTAGGCAGCAGAATGCAATCAGATCCTTACATAAAAGGTAACATCCTGATCTCCAATCTTGATCTAAACTATGAGGTTTAGTACCCTTTCCACTTTCCTTGTCCCTGTTAACAGGAATATCCAAAGTTTAGCGATTATCAACATAAATGTAATCTCTGCATCTGGCTAAACTCTCGGCATTAGTGAAACCCTTTGGCAAATCATGCATTGTAATACCTAGGTTCAGCTTGTTACCATACCACAGACTTCTTGTGTGTTATATACAAAATCTTTAAAGACAAGGTTTTTAAAAGGAATTTAAGCACATTACACATCCTTACAAATCTGTTAGATCCTGTTCTTATAATGAGGATAACTGCACCTTGCTGTATCTTACTTATCTTTACAACATCTCCAAATTACAGACTGTAAAAGCATTTACTACATGAGTAATGACTAGGCAGGTGTGTAAGGAACAATGTACTTAGTGGTGAAATTAGGTAAACTGTCACATAACAGCTAGTCACCAACTCCTTCAACTTGGAAGAATAATTTTCTAAAGACCATTCTCCTGTTCTTTGTTAAGTTTTAAGTAAGTGAAACATCAAGACTCTCAGAAATTACATAGACTATGATTTTTTTTGCCTCCACTTTTCACAGAATCATTAAGACAGGAAAAGACCTCTAATATCATCAAGTCTAATCATTACCTAACACAGCCAAGTCTACTACTAAACCAAGTCTCTAAGTACCACATCTGTATGTTTTTTGAACACTTTCAGGGATGGTGATTTGACCATTTTCCTGGGCATTCTGTTCCAATGCTTGACCACCCTTTCTGTGAAATTTTTCCTACTATCCAATCTAAACCTCCCTGTGGCAAGGGAGGTCATTTCTTCATCCTATTGCCTGTCACCTGGGAGAAGAGACTGCCCTGCGCCTCTCATTACAACCTCCTTTCAGGTAGAAAGCAATAAGGTCTCCCCAGAGCCTCCTTTTCTCCAGGTTAAACAACTCCAGCTGTCTCTCAGCTGCTCCTCATAAAACTTGTGCTCTTGACCTTCCATCAGCTTTGTTGCTCTCCAGGGACAATGACTTCCCTGGCCCTGCTGGCCATGCTATTGCTAATACAGGCCAGGATGCCACAGGCCTTCTTGGACACCTGGGCACACCCTGGCTCATGTTCAGTTGGTTGTCAACCAGAACCCCCAGGTCCTCTATATCGACACACTCCCAGATACTTTTCTGCCAGGAAGCTTTCCAGCCACTCTGCCCCCAGCCTGTAGCACTGCCTGGGGTTGTTGTGACCCAAATGCAGGACCTGGCACTCGGACTTGTTGAACCTTATACCACTGGCCTTGGCCCATTTATCCAGCCTGTCCAGATCCCTCTGCAGAGCTTTCCTGCTTTCAAGCAGATCAGTATTCCCAGCCAACTTGGTGTTGACTGCAAACTGACTGAGGGTGCATTCGACCCACTCATGCCTATCATCAATGGAGATACTGCACACAACTGACTCCAGTACTGAGCCCTGTGGAACACCGCTTGTGACTGGCCATCAACTGAGCTTAATTTTGTTCACCACCACTCTTACGGCTCGGCCATCCAGCCAGTTTTTTACCCAGCAAAGAATGTGCCCGTCAAAGCCATGAGCAGTCAGTTTCTCCAGGAGAATGCTGTGGGAAACAGAGTCAAAGGTTTCACTAAGGTCCACATAGACAACACCAACAGCCTTTCCCTCATCCATTAGGTGGGTCACCCTGTCACAGATGGAGATCAGGTTGGTCAAGCAGGACCTGTCTTTCATAAACTTGTGCTGGCTGGGCCTGATCCCCTGGTTGTCCTGTATGTGCCATATGATGGCACTCAAGGTGATCTGTTCCATAACCTTCTCTGGCACCAAGGTCAGGCTGACAGGCCAATAATTCCTTGGTTCCTCTTTCCACCCCTTGTAGATGGGTGTCACTTTGGCTAACCTCCAGTCTCCTGAGACCTTCCTGCTCAAGCAGAACTGCTGATAAATGATGAAGAGTGGCTTATCAAGCTCTTCTGTGAGCTCTCTCAGTATTCCTGGGTGGATTCCATATGGCCCCATAGACTTGTGTGCATTAAAGAGGAGCAGCAGGTCGCTAACTGTTTCCCACTGAATTACGGGCACTTCATTCTGCTCCTCATTTCTGTCTTCCAGCTCAGGGGGCTGAGTACCCCGAGGATAGCAAGTGCAATTATAAAAGACTGAAGCAAAGGCATTAAGTATCTCAGCCTTTTCCTCATCCTTTGTGGGAATGTTCCACCTGCATCCAATAAAGGATGGAGACTCCTTCTGCTTTCCTTGATAACAGCAAATCTTTCACCCTGCTGACTTGTCAAAAGAAGAAAGGCGTCATCACTGTGGGAACATAACTATGACAGAGAATCCCTGAACTGCCTATTGAGCTTTGCCTTGAACAAAACCTACAGCAGAGATGTCAAGGAGGCCTGCCAGGGACAGAACATGTACACAGCCCCTCCATAGAGAGCTCCTTTCCTTATGTTTTAGCCCACTCTGCACCTTGTTTGCCAAAGCCCTTACCAGGTCAGAATTGGAAGACTTAGTCTCTACTGTGGCTGCTTTGACACAGACTTTTCCACACAACCTTAAAGTAATTTTTGCACTTCAGAAAATCTATATTATGAATGATAGAAAAAAGATATGAATTTTGTATCAGGTGTCAGCAAGACACCCATTACTTAAACACTAACAAGGTCCAGTGAGGCCCCATCGAGCATTCATAAGAAGACCATAGGCTGGAGGTAAGGAAGGAAAGAAATTAGTCAGGATGGCAAATTGCTCTCTTTCAGAATTTCTTTGCTTGGTATCTTTGACAATGAAGTTTCAAATCCCAATAACAGAAAGATTTGAGATCAACATTCATTCTCAATTCTACATCTTAAAACAGGGACAGAGAATGCCCTCATTTAAGATTCAAATTTAGCTCCCTCCTACTTGGACCTTTGTGTCATCTTGTGCACTTCTTATGAAAAAAATATTTACATGGGAATTGTCAACTCAACAAGCAAAGGGAGAAGAAATTTTTATGTCAAAGGAACAAAGCCTGCTACAAGCTGGCTTATTTTTTTTTTCTTACCAAATCATTCCGTGGCATGAGTCAGATAATATGGAGTGGGAGGATCACACTCCAGCAGGCTGTGGTAGAGCAGGTGGAGCCGTGGAGACAGCTTGGACATATGCAGCATGTGTGTTTTCTCTTGAAGGACTTGGAGAAACAAGTGATACAAAGCTGATTTTGCAAGGATATCTTGCTGCTAAACTGGTACTTTAAAAACACTGGGATTCCTGAGTTGTTTTCCTCCACCTGCACCAATTAATGTTTTTCTTCCGTATCTTTTTTCCAAGATGAGGAAAAAAGCCACAGATTTTTCTCACAGACTGTTTGGGAAACTAATTCTGAGAGCAGATGACAGCTGTTTCAATTATTAATGCATAATACTTGCGCTATTTTCTGGACATAGAGCAGACGCAACAGTGTAGAAAAGATATTCCACAAGGGGGACTCATATAGCGAAGCTGGATTATCTTCCTTGGCCCCTAATCACTGACTTTTTCCTAGTTCTTCTGCTGTTACACTCCAGGTTAAAGCAGCATTGTGGTACATACAAGCAAATTCTCATGTTAACTTTAGACAAAGGTTTTTACAAGGCCCTGTATTCCTCCAAACATCAAGAAGCTTTTTAACAGTGCTGAAAGTCCCTGGATTTAATAATTGGATTTATTCTATTCCCGGGATTATAGATAGCCTGGGTCTGTTAGTTTGCCCTCTCAATAAAACTGGCATGAATAAACAAAAATGACAGTGATCCCAGAGAAGTCACATCACTGTAAATGAAAACATCAGGTCCATGGTGAGGAGGCCAGCCCTTGAATTAATGTAGCCCCTCAGTGGCTCAGCAAATAATTTAAAATAAATAAATCATGTGAACAAGACACAGTAAATCCAAATTTGAATAATGAGAACTTTAGGTTTGCTGTTCTTTGGAATATTATTTATATGAACAAACAGTGGCCCCAGGTGTTCTCAAACAAGCCCAGCAAGCTCCCTAAAGGTTTGTTAGCTGACTGCTTGCCTGAGGGCCACTGGATCTATTATAGTCTTGCTGTAGCTTCCTGCTGAAGAAACCCTTCCTGAGTGTCTCAAATCTGGCAACAGGCTAGTCAGTGAGTATGCCAGGAAAATACTGTGGAGACCCCAGTGAGACAATACTTGCTGTGCCTAGCTTGGGATGCCAGACTTTCGACATCTCAGGTCACATCTCATTTGTAATGCATGTTAGGAGCTTTTAATCAAGGTGGAGGGAAGTGTCCTCTCTTTTTCCACAGCAGACAGCTCAGGCTGGGCACAACTGCAGTACCAAGGGATAAGGGAAGACCCTCAAGGGCAAAAGCACTGATGAAATTGGCATGATTGCTAGTGGCTTCTTGTAGGAGACTGAGCTAGTAATTTGGAAAAACAAGCTTGTTAGAGGAAAACAGGAATGACACCAATCTGCTGTAATGAGCAGGCAGTAGAACAGTGCCTTCATGTCACGCTCCATTCTGGGTTTGAGCCACACACTGCAAAGGCTGTGGCCTTGCTGGATATAAATTAACAGAGTCTAACGATTTTTCCTCTCTTTTTAGTCTCCCAAGGTAGTATTAATTTACATTGAGAACAACAAAAGACAAAAGCAATGCAGCAGAACTGTGGGCAGACTAGGAGGTTTCCATCAGCTATGCTATACAGACTTTAATTTGTCAGGGTGAAGGAAACTGAAGAGTGGATGCTCTAACCAACTGTTTTGGTCTTGGGGTTAAGCAGTTACTCACCTGGGGCGAGGAGCTTCCAGTTTCCTCCAGACTATGGGCATTTTTAAAAATAATCATAACACTCCAGAGTACCATCTAACTATGAGAATATTGTCCAGGGAGTAAATTCTTGAGATGATGAAATATTCCTTTTACAGATGAGAACACGGTGGCACAGAAGGATTAAATGACTTGCCCAGTATTATAAAGTAAATCAGTGATAAAATAGAGAAAATAATCAGATGTCCTGATGCCCACTTCTGCACATAAATCACTAGACCATAATTTCTTCTGCAAGATCATCATTTCCTCCTTTCATATGCTATCTTGCTGCCAAGAGAAAGATTATTCTACATGCTGCATGGAGTAACATTTTTCCAAGTCTAATTCAAAACCTGTCAAGCCATGGAGTTGTTCTTCCATTCCCCTGGGAAATGATTCCAGAGCTTGACAGGGCAAGGACATACCTCCATGACAGGAAGTTTTCCATAATATTTACCCTTAAATTTTTCTATTCTCCACTTGTAGTCATTTAAATATCTTGTCTCTTTCTATATTATTTATGATCATCAAATACTAGCAGAGTTGTATTTCCCCTTCTCTCTCCCAGATATCACTTAAGTAAGATAACACTAATTCTTTCAGTAATACCGCTAAAAGCTATTCCTTAAATTCCCAAAACAGTTTTAATTTCTTTCCCTAAACTTTCTCCACTTTTCCAACATTAGACACCTACATAAGTGTTTCCACAGTGTGTTCTTTGACCTTGACCAATACTTCTTTTCTCCCTGCTGATGGGAAAGACTGCAGCAGTACCCAGGATGTTGGGAAAACTGGAGTCTGGAGCAGAAAGTCAGTGATGTCACAAGCCCCCTAGGGTTGAGGGATTACTGGCAAGCTCCTGGAGCAATGTTTCTTTTCATCCACTGGAACTGGAAAGAGTGCCAGATCCTACATTAATATTGGGCTAACTTACTCAAAAGTGAGAGGCAGAACTTGCTGCTTCCCTCCTGTTCTTTTTACCATTTTAGCCCATAGAAATCAGACATTAAATTTCATCATTAAATAATAAAAATGAGATTGTTTGTTTCACTGCTTGGCTAAATCAGCAAAAGACAAACACCAATACCTGAAACCCTTGCGGTTTCTACTGTGGTCAGAATGAAGGCTCACAAAAATGGCCATCTCAGCAGAAATATACAACCCTGGGCTGCCACATTAACATAAATTACAGCAGCCAGAAATTATTGCTGCCTCTAATCTCCAAACACTCAGGAGCTGAACTGCGTTCAGCGGAATGACCTGTCCTCCATGATGCATTAGTGATTGCACTCACTCTCTCTCTCTCTCATGAGCACACAAAGCCCGTCCTTTTGAAGCACAGAGATTTATGTTTCCTGAAATAAAAAAACCCAACACTTTAACTGCTCCTGCCTGGTCCCCTTCCTCCTCCCTAACAAAATCATCAACTCTTAGCTTTTTGAGGACAGTGGGACTTCTATTTTGGGTGAAGATCGAGAAACAAAGAACAAACCAAAGCTTCAATTATCTTCTTGCTACTGCCACCCCAGAAGACACACTAACTTCCTTTCCTCCCATATTTCTAAACTGGAAGTGATGTGAAATAGTTAACAAGAACAAGAAGCTACAAAGAACCTTTGTGTAATTAGGCTTAAAGTCACATAAAAAACCTGCTGATCTTCTATTTTTTGAGTTTATGCCGTCCATCCCTCTGACCCATCCCCTATATCCCATGTCTTGTCTAACTTGCCTTTACTACCCATTAAAAACATTATAGCTACACCTGTGAACAAGTTTGTCTAAAATTAAACTACTACAAACTAATACGTGCAAGTTCTTATTTCTACTAAACATTGGCTTATTTTAACTTCTTTCTGTTTTTTTTTCAAGTGTTTTTAGTTTCTTTCAATAAATTGATGAAAACCAGGTTTAAACCAAAGTGAGTACACTGGCTTAACAAGGCTTATAGGAAGCAGCATCTTCAATTAACCAAGTACAACTGGTGACAGAGGAGAGAAAACACTGAAGGTTTACTGTTGAAGACAGAATGACAAAGGTCTGCCTAAAATAATAAGCAGAGGTTGAATCTCAGTGGAACTGGTAGATTTAATTGCCACCCAGATACTTGGAAGGTAGATACAACAGAGAGTTGAAAAATAGTTTCCACTTCAGACAAAAGGATAATATAATGCTGTTTGAGGTCTTGAGCAATTAAAATTTTTAAAAATCCAGCAAACAGCAAAACACAGGACAACACGCTATAGCTATGCAACTCCTTCAAAAGTCATGTGAGAGCAGAACATGCTCTCCAGGTGGCGAGAGTGACAGAAGTTCAGGTCTGGCTGAGCTCAAGTGTGGTGTGGCTGAAGGATGTGACATTTGAGGAAGGATAAATACAGAGAGAACTGGTGCTCTGAGTATGGAGAGGAACCTCTATGTTTCATATCCTATTCTGTTTGAGAATGGAAGGCTTTATATATTCCTTTAAAATAACAAAAATCCATCAAAGTTATCTGACTCCATGCAAATCATTTCCTCTTCATATATGGAATAAATTACTACGCCCAATTTAGACCGTTGTAGTGAAAAGGAACACAGTTTTTAATAGGAAGGAGGCAGCAATAAATAACCTGGCATCTATTACTACAATAAGAGCACACTGCTGACAATGACTGAGGGTTACTACTCTGAAATCATCCCACATAAGATGACAGATTAAATCAGATCTAGCTCTATGCATAATACAGCTCTTCCACACATTCAAATGTTATATACTAAAAGCCAGACAACAGCAAACACAACTCTCCACTATGCCACCATGTGACCTAAAGACCCCACACTACCCTTCACTCTCTAGGACTGAACAGCTGTCGCAAACATAGAAAGCATGTTAATATTAAGATCGCTGCTATTAAAAATCTACCAAATAAAATATCTGGAATAAAACAGATATTATAATCATATTTAGGACATTTTATTTAGGACTAGATGTTAGCAAAGTGCTGCAACAGTATGTTAATAGTATTTGATGTGGGCAACCCACTCTGCAGAGCCAGTAGAAGCCCCAAAAGCTTGCTTTCAGAGAAAGCTTTGCATCTACTCTAAAAGGCCTTTTTAAAGACCAACAGCAACAGCAGATTAAATCTGCAACAGAAATGGATGACTTTAAATCAGTGTTAAAAGTCTCCCACTCTTCTATTTCAAACTCACAACATGTTCCCAACAAAATAATCAGCTGTGAAAGAGTGAATTATGCCTATATTTAAAGTTCATATTGTTAGGCTTTGGAGCTGTATCCTCTTGAAACAGACAGACACAGTCCTAACCTACCTCAAAGGCACTGCTTATAGCTTGTCTGCAGCCTCATCCATCTGCTTGGAAAATATTTAAAAGGATACATATCTATGAGACACACTCTATTAAAACATTGCCAGCAAATACCTCAAGCAGCACCTAGCTCTCCCCTCATTTATACCTCTCCCTTCATGCCAAGAGACAGCATTCTCAACATCCAGGCCTATCGGATTATGTCAGAAATATAACCGCTGTCCTTGTGTCATCTATGTCAAAGATATCTCTTTTTTCTTCCTCTTCTTCCTCAGATCTAAGTCACTCAGTCCAGAAAGGTTGTCTACTTCTTTTATGCCTCAACCGAGAAATCGATAAATGCTTTCAGCCTTTCCAACTTTATGTTTTTATTTGACAAGAGTATACAACAACGATCTATGTGACACGTTACGGCAGAATATTCTTAGGTGTACTATCATATGGCTGCAATTGAACAGGATACTATAAAAGAGATTTAAGCTAAGTGTTACCCTGCCTTTGCAATGAAGAGTGTGCATAAAGTTAATTAAAGTAACTTACTAACACAATATACACAATATAGTCTGATACAGCATCCAAATCTTTCACCAGTTAGATTTTAAGGTGACACACTCACACTGTAGCGAAAGATCCAACTCAGGGTGTTGTCCTGTAATAGCAATTTTATTACCATTATTCAAGTATGTGTTCCCTATTTCAGCAAGCATACACTATAGTCCCTTTCGTCCTTTTTCCCAATCCCTTATAGGTTCACTGGACAGTGCACAGACCTGTAGTGCCATGCTACAAAAAGAGAGGTAAGGAGGATGGAGATACAGGATTCCTAAGTTTTGGGATGCTTTGCCCAAGATTAGGCCATAGGGCTGAACTGAGGATCATGATATGATTCTTAAAATTTACATGACAATGATAGAATACCCCTAGCTAATAAGAGATTAAGGGCCCCCACCTTGCCACAAGCACATAGAAGTCAACAAAAACATTTTTCTTAAATGAGCTCTTTATTTTGCTCATTTCCCTCCACCTAAAGAAAAATCCAAAACAAAACACAAATGATTGCCAAAAGCTCAAATAAGTAAACAAACAACAGAGATCATACAAACTCATCACAAAAGGAAACACTTGAGTCTCTTGTGAGAAATATTCAAAGAAGCAAGACTAAGCTAATCAAAGTATGCCAAATGCAGGCAGGCTGGGATGCCCAAGGCACCTTCCTGCTCTGATAATTATATATTCGGGCTGCATTGCCATAACTCTGTCTTATGGCAATCTCTTTTCTTAAAAAAAAAAAAAAGGGAGGGGGTGGGGAAATCAAAGTCAGCTGTGGCTCGACAGGTCTGCAGTAAAGCCCAGCCATGTAGAAAATAGAGCAGCAGCTGCACTACAGGATCAAAAAACAGAGTGAGAAAACTCCATCAGGCAGAATTATCTCACTGGATTAAAAAAAAAAAAAAAAAAGATAAAATAAATACACCCACCCTCACTCCCCAAATGTCTAACACAAACCCAAGGGATCTGGGTTTCTGATGCAGGATATCTGCATACTATCCATTACCTGCCTTACAGGCCTATTTTTTTCAAATATTTGGCTCTCATCAGACTTTAGTGTTTCAGAAGGAAGAAGCAAAAAGCATGCACAAGCCAAGGAAGTCTAACCTAGCAGACTGCCCTTCACAGTCATATTCCATGCACAAGGCTCTTGGAGGACTCATCCTGCCAAGCGTGGGAGGAGGGTTGCTCCCACATCCTGTCACGGCATAACTACATGGCAAGCTCAGGTAAGTATATCATAGCATCAGCAGACAGCATCCAAATCATCACACTGAAACAGGCTCAAACCATATCTCCATGAACAACTATATTCTTAGAGTGTTCAGAAAGTTTAAGATTGCTAATACACATATCTACACACAAATCCAGAGGCAAATTTTAGATATTAAATTCTCACCTGAAGTGTTTCTCTAAGTATATAAAATAGCTTGCCCCCTAAAAAGGTTCAGCCAGCCTTTATCCCATAAGATAGTGGACATGAGGCAGAGACCTCAGAAATACTTCTGGCTAATGAATTTTTAGGCTCTAGTATACACATGCTGTCCAGAGACCCAAGCACTTTCTTTTCCCTGAACCCACTGGAGCCAAATCCCTGCTTGGGGATTGGTAATCTATTCCCTACCACAACCCTACTTAAATCCCTAGCAGGAGCAGGAGTTTCCTATTATGCCTGTACGATTTCTGATGGTGTTGTCAGTTGATAGCAAGAAATTGCAATTCCTGAAATACAACCAGACAGCGTTCTCCATCAGATGTCACCAAATTACATCATCATTTCCTAATTTCCCCTGTCCAGTTCTCGCACCATGTCCTGCTCACTTTTTTCTGCCTATTTAAATGCATGAAATCCCTGGTTGCATAGACTGAGGCATCTCAAAAGGTCAGCCTGGTGTTTATGAGACATGCCCACAAACTTCACATCTGGAATGAATGCTGTGTAGCACTCAAGTATCTCTTTATTAATGCATATTATATTTATGACTTGTTAAAAAAATCCTCAATGCCTCAAGGAAGTATTTACAGGACAGAAATTACAGGAAATCACGTTAACTAAGGTGTTTCAGTACATGGGCAGTATAAATATACATCTTCTAAGTGGTTATCATACAACAATGGAAAGTGGACATCATACAACAATGGAAAGTGGACAACAGTGAAGTCCTCTGGAATTCTGGTGCTCTATCAATGCCCTAGTCTTCAGCAAAAGTTTTTTCACTTGTCTCCATCTCCTACACATCTTTAGCCTTTTGGGATTGTCAGCCCTCTGCACATACAGGAGAAGGGAAAAACTGCAGAGCCAACTATAAAGAGCAGAGCGGGAAAGGTGGGTGTCTTTACAACAGAAAAGTACTGAGATACTCTTTGATACAACCCTGCACTGCAGAGAAATGAACTTACCCACAGCAACAGCAGCCAAGGGCAGGGAGCACACACTTCTACTGAATTTGCTATCATTTGTGAGATGATCACAGCATAAAACAGAACAGATAAATCCTGCAGCTGCAGTAAAAGTAGGTACCCATCTTGAAACAAAACAAACCTCACAAGAGAAAGGGTAATCCAAGGAATTTTCATTTAATGCCCCCGAGTCTTTTACATTTAAGGCAATTCTGCCACTTTGACAATTCTTACTGTGATATGCTGAAAGTACATTAGGATTATAAATAAAAGGATATATAAAAACATAAATAAACTCTTGAAGAACTGTGCTGATACACCACTGAAACACTAAAACACCACACTGGTCTCAAAAGATACCTTTGGTTTTATAAGCACCTCCAGGTAAGCAGAAAGCGCAGCTGGACATCGCCCTGCTGTAGTGATGCCTAGAGAGGAAGGAGCAGCACCCTTTGGCACTGCACAGCCTTCCCTCCACAGAACCCAGCTGGAGAGGGTAGGGGGCTGCTGAACCAACACATGCACATACTAACAAATCCTCTGGAAGCACCAACAGTCAGTCTCCATAGGGCCTGCAGGAAGCCAGAACTGCCCTCCTGTGGCCTCTCTCTTTCATTCTTTTCCAGTACACTTCAACTGGAGCAAAAGCCCATGCTAGCTGCAGATTAGCAAGTGGCAGACTCACCCGAGCAACAGGCAGAGGGATAAATAATGGAAGTCAACATGTTTGAGAGCAACTGGGAAGTGAAAAAGATTCACACAAAGCAAAGACAAACAGCAACACGATGAAAAAAGTAGCTGAGACGAGCGCAAGTGACACTCACCTGCAAGAGGCGACAGCACACAAATAACTGACAACTGGGTACACTCGGGAGTTTAACCGGTCCTCTAAGGATATGGTGACATGCAAGTTATGATCCGCCTCTGGGAAAGCACTTTTCTTAATTCCTCCTAAATTGTGTGAAATTGGCATGGGTACATAATGTGGGGGCATTTTATAGATGTGCCCTTATGAAAACACTAGGTCTTTTTGCATTCACAACAACTGCAAGCTAAGGGCTGTCTGTACTGCTTCAAGATGAACTGCAATGCACATCTCTAACTGACCTTCAAAACACATCTTTGACAAAACTCAGTCCTAAAGTCACCCGGTGAGACTTCAGTGTTTACCCATGAACATCCGGCTCGTGGATGCACAGAAGCTCTTGAAAGAATGAATGGCAGGTGCACAGGCCCAAGTTTGAAGAGAAACAGAAATAGAAAAAAACACAATGCAGTGACTTACTTTCTCAAATTCTGAAACTTTGCATCACTTCAGAGATGGTCTGTGGGATATGCTGGACCCCCACTGACACAGTTGATTTCAAGTAGAAATCTCTCATTAATATACTCAAGAATCTGACTACCACTGGCATAAAAGAAACTACGCACATGTGGCAATAATGTATGAGCACATCTCTGGAAGGTCAAAATAATACTTCAGTCTGTGTTGAAGCTCTTACTGTGCCTCTTGTCAGGAACTACAAAGGTGTTTGCATAACAGATTTTCCAGAAGAAAATCCAGCACAGGCATAAAAAAAAAGATGTTTAATTCACATTAAAATATAATACTACAGACAGAAACGTTAACCTACTTTACCTCTTCTCCAGCATTGGGATGAAAAGAGATTTCAAGGTCATCACTCATCATCATTATAGCTTCACAAAAACAGTACTAGCAAAAGCTGTAGATAAGAATTATGTTTTTACCACTGTTTCATCTAATTCCTGTAGTTTTCATAGGCGTACCGTGTGATTTGGTTATTTTTGCATCCTTTTTGCATTTGCAGATGTTCTAGCAAATGGTATTTATTAGAGGAATATTCCAGTCTTGAAAAGACGCACATTTCAAATAGCACATTGCACAGATAATGCAAATTTGGATGGGCTCAATGAAATGGAGAAAAGGTGAAAAAGAGGCCAGATTCACCAAGAAATATTTGCTAAAGAAGTTCCCGAAGAGCATGATTCAACCAAAAAGTCTCAATTTGTATAGGCCAAGAAAGAAGAGTAAATATGCAAATGTATTATTTGTTCTGAACCATTTATTTTAAACTTCAATATTAGTTTAAGATCTTGGTATCCAGCTTAAAACTAATCATGTAGAATACCTGTATACAGTCCTCTCACATCTGTATTTCATCAGTTCGTTACATATGGTCAGAACTTACTTAGATGACTCAAATGTCTACAACACAAAGGTCTCCCACTGTCATAAACATGAATGACAATACTGTCTATTCACATGCCATTTCCAATCTTTTGGAAACTTTTGACAATAAACCTTGTAAAGACCCTGTGAAGTATTACACACAGTAGTCTTTACTTTCACATCTACAGCAGGCTGACCTGGTATCAGAACTAGGTCTGCAGTCCAGGAATTCTGACCATTTTGCTATTATCTCATGCCATCTCTCAGTCTTCATCACAGTAGCCACACACCCAACTTCATAGTTCCTACTTCTAAATATTCTTCCAAATTCTCCTCCACACAGCAGCACAAGAAAAGTCAATCTAACACTGAAGGAAATATAACAAAACCATCTATGCTGGAGATAGCCGCAAGCAATTTCCAATTATTCCCTGATAGCTTGGCATCTCCTCATAGCATCATTTAATGTTATCAGATAATAACTAGTTATTTTTCAGACAAATAGGTGGAATCTAATCCTGTTCTCCTACCTGGGTTTGCAAGACTTTTCTTGTGAGTTATCTTCTGAGAATTATCTCTTGAGATTTTCTTCTCCAATGGAACAGGCTAAAAGATATCAGGTAAGTTCAGAGTTCACCAGGGCACTTGACGTTTTCTTCACAAAATGTTCTCATGCAGAATAGGTGGGACATTATGCTGAATAATATTGCCTATGCTGTGAACATCAGCCTGAAAGGGACACATTTCCTTGGAGTGGGCAATCTGGAACTAGCTAGAAATGTGGTAAAACAGAACAACTGATGGACATCAACCCAAGCTGCATACCCGTCAAGGAAAGAAATTACCATGCTAATCAATACTAATTTTTAGCTCCAAAATTTGTATATGGGAAAAGAAAACAGAGTAAGTCAGAAGTCCTTGACTTAAGTGACTTCTCTGTCATCAGATATGATTTTCTGCAACAACCAAAACACACTGGCAAGCTGCAGCATCTGATAGGAAAAATATTCACATCTCTCTCTATAAACACATCATAAAAAGCTTCCCATCATAGGCACTTTAGCAGACTGTTTACAGACTGTAAAAAATGAAAGAAATGATATCTCCTCCATTCTAAGGGCACTAGGCCAGGGCAGCAAAAAAGGGGAAACAGACATGGTGGTTGGTTCACAAAGGATTTGTTTTAAGAATTATTCTAGGGTATTCCTTACCGGATGCCCTAGTCCAATTCCTTTTCCAACATCCTCCATTGAAAAAGATAGAAAAATATAAAACAATTGGAGAAACATCTGAGGATTAATCATATTCTGTAAACATCTCATTTGCAGCATGGTGTTTGTGTTTATCTTTTTTTCATCCACCCTGATGTGAGCTGCTTTTGTAGTTCTCCACAGACTTAACGCTAACATCTTGGGGTAAACAAAACCACTTTAGAAGTTATTTCTGAATGTACAGATATAATGCAGGAACATTCTTCTCAACCTTTATATTCATTTCAGAGGCAAAACAGAAAGTACATTAAGGCTGGTCTGCATAAAATTTCTCATGAAGCCAGATTTTGGTGTGAGCTAAGAAAAAGGCTTTCTTTGAACTCCGTATTGCTTGCATTTGCATTTTGAAACTGAAATTTCCCCTTGAAACTCCCAATATGTTCCTGTTACCTTCAGGGAACAATAAGGGAGCCCTCCTGTGGATAATGCATCAAATTTAAATTCCCATGACCGACAAGGAGACTATGTAACCTAGGGGATAAAATGGCTCTATTTTAGAGCAAAGAGAGTGAGGTGGTAATCCACTGGAGGCTGTAGTTTAATTTAAATGGCTATTAACTTTGTTCCATTGGGGCAGTTATAGCTTAATTCATACTACTTTTCTGAAGCAAAAGAAATCGCACCAAATAAAACATCCAGGCTACAAAAGATATTTTAACAAGACAAAATAAAAAAGTGTGATGGCTTTTTATATATATTATGAATGTTAAAATATAATTATTTATGCCCCCAACTCTTGGAAGGAACGTCATTCATCAGGTTTTACTTTAGGGACAATATTCACATGATGGCATCACTATTGTTTATATTGCTAAAGTTAGGTACTTGCTCAGTCAGGACTCTGTGTTCCTTAGTACATCACTGCTTCCTTTACACGACACTTGGCAAAAAGTACAAAACCCTCTTCCTCCCTTCTGAAACAGAAAAATACTCAAAAAGAGGGAACACCAAGACCAAGTCAACTCTATTGCCTACCTTCAGTTCTTGTGTTCAACTCATCCAGTTTGTTGGCTTTAAACAGCAGCTCTGCTCTTATAAGGAACAAAATGGCCACTTTCACCATCACAACATGCTGCTGCTCATTGTCTGCCACCGGCTTCAAATACTTATTTTTAGGAAAACAAATAAAAAACAAGTATTTGGCCCTGATGGGATTTCAGCACTGAAAAAAACCCTAATTTCTATGGCAACCACCTCCACAAAAATGTAATCTTCTTTAAAAGTTTTGCATAATCTTACATTATAGTCTATAAGTGTTGACTTCCATCACATCTGTCCATCACAATAGGACTTACAATTGCTCAGCACCCGACGGGATGGAGATTCTGCTCTGAAGTTCATAATTGCTGAGTTTCTGCCGTCCTCATATCTATGCTTAGCTATCCTATGAGCTCAATTCCCTCTGTTTATTTCACTTTTGAAGTGGTTGCATACAAAATGCCAACCACAGTAAAACCTTGCAGCTATAGGTACTCCTGCTGTAGAGGACACTACTGCAGGAGTTGTTCAGGCAGGTCAATTCACCAGCAGGCAAGACAAAAAGCAGCACTGGAAGCTAGCAGAGAACAACAGTTTTTTTACAATTACTCTGGCAAGGAACTGAAGAATATTCAATGCAATTGAAACTACAGGGAAAACTTAATAATAACTTGTAGTCCAATTTGTTCAGAGCAGTGAAACTAATGCTCTATCTAAACTTACTATACAGCTCTTGTGGACTGCAAGTAATCAAGGCGTGACTTCTGCCTTCTGTTGAAGGAATTTTATCACAGATTTTTACAAAAGTAGAGATAAAATTCAACAGTCTTTGCTGCCATGAGTCTTCTCTATAAACAAAGAACATTCAACGTAACAATATTTTTTTGTTTTGATCTGCTCTCTGAAAAACTGCGCCTAGAGGAGTACTTCTCTACCTCAGACGAGAAGCCAATAAGGAAAAAAGACATGAAAACATGCCTTACTTCTCAGTTAGTTTGCCATCATATAAGGCCTGGTTTCCAAATCCACAAATGTGAGAAAGAAGATTTCCATTTCATTCAATTAAATTAAAATCAAATCTATAATACAAGACAAGGACAAAATATCTGCAAACTCAAACACAAGCAGCCGTCTTAGAATCTGGTATTTTTAGAGTAAGGAAGTAATATTATAGACTCAATACCTACATACCAGTGTAAGCACAGCAATTCTGCAAAATGGTCCATCAAAAGAACAGTATCATGCACATGGCAAGAAACAGGGTAATGGACTTAATATTTCAGATTAGCAGTACCCCCTGTGCGGGTGAAGAAATATCTTCCATGAAAAGATGTTTGAAATCCTAATGCACACTGGTATGCTCAATATTGCCTGTACCAAAATCCACAAGGAAGTTTAAATTAAACTGCACAGAAGGATGCTTGAAGTAAGATAGAAAAAACAAAAAAAACCCCACAAAACAAAAACACACAACTACTTGAAGACATGCAAAAACAGAAAAAACCCTAAACAAAACCATACACCAAGATACAAGTGAAGAAAGGAAACACCTTCATTTTGGGAGAGGAGCTCTATTAAAATATTAGGAAAGCAAATCAGTGAGAAGTAAGATAACCACACTGAATATCTGGATCCAGAAAATAAATGTGGGTATCTTACAATGACCAGTCTTTCCAGATTTTCACACAATTACCCTATTTTGTTATGAGCCAAAAGTCACAAAAATCTCCACTGCTCTTAGCAGTTTTAGGGAAGAAGCTACCACAGAATAGAATTTCTAAAACTTTAGAAGTTCTTTCAATACTAAAAAGAAAAAATTTCAAGTCTTAGGATAACATTTGAAGCCAGCCACATTGCAGCAACTGTGACTCATCAAATCCTGACCTAACACAGCATGAGACAGGAGAAAAGACTGAGGTAAAAAGACACGACACCAAACCAGTTTCAAAGATCACTGTGACCAGCGGCAAATCTCAGTGACTACTTTTCATAATACCTTCAGCTTCTACCTTTTACTGGAGTATGAGCCAGGGTCACCACAGTCCTGGAGATAAGACAGTAATACACAGGATAAGAAGGAGAGGAAAAACAAAATAACAAGAAGATTCATGACAGAATTTGGAATCTTTGCAGCGTTTAATACATCTCCTTAGAGATCTTAATTGCACATCAATCTTCTTCAGCTGGAGAGCTAGAGGTGAACATGCAATTCTTCAGCTTGGCACAGAGGGCAAACTGGAGTTAAAAGAAAAGGAGAAAAGAAGGGCATGCTCAATCGAAACTGGATTTTCTCTCCTTCTACCATGAGAAGAGAAGAAGCTTTTCCTTAGTGCTTGCCAATACAGGAAAATTACTTTGGAACAAATAAGAATGTGGCTTAACAGCATTCTGTCTGTAATTCCCTTATTCTATACCTAGAATTCTTTTGGCAGTTAAGCTTAATCCACTTCTAACCCACACAAAGGCATGTTCAGTGCAGGGTGCCCACGCAAGGAATTAGCAGAGAATAAGTATGCTAAAGTAAGAAGACGCAAGCACAAAGTTCTTCATCAACCTTCATTGCCAATGTCACCCTTGTGACACTCCTGCCACCAAGGCAGGAAAAGGAATTAGGTGAGAATTGTTGCTCTCCACTCCCATAAATGAAAGACAGACAAGAATTACCCTCTGCTGGTATCACAGCAAGCCACATCCAAGCTATCTAGCCATACTCAGACTGGCATATGCAAGATAAAACAGGAACAGAGTAATGTCCAATCTATGCTATGTTTAGATGAACTGGACACAATCGTCTTTAATGGCTTTAAGCTGTGTGTGATCTATGTGGCTCTAGACAGAACTTTGACATTTCTTACTCAATGTCTTGGTTTTGGCTGGGATAGAATTAATTATCTTCCTAGTATCTGGTATAGTCCTGTGTTTTTGATTTAGTATAAGAATAATTTTAATAACGCACTGATTGTTTTAGTATTTATACTAAGTCAAGGACTTTTCAGGTTCTCATGCCCTGCCAGGGAGAAGGCTGGAAAGGCAGAAGTAGTTAAGAAGGGACACAGCCAGAATAGCTGACTCCAAAATGATATTCCATAGCATATGTTGTCATGCTCATCATATAAACCAGGAGAAAGCTGGCCAGCAGCCACTGCTCAGGAGCTGGCTGGGCATTGGTTGGTGAGTGATGAGCATTGTGCATCACTTGCTTTGTGTATTCTAATGCTTTAGTTATTATAGTAATAATAATTATCTTTCTTTTGTGCCCGTTTAATTGTCTTTGCCTCAACCCATGAGTTCTCATTTTTACCCTTTCACTCTCTCCCCCATCCTAGTGGCAGGGCCAGGGAGTGACCAAGCAGCTGAGTAGTGCTCAGTTGCCATCTGGGGTTAACCCATGACACTGTATGAACAATTTAGCTATGTAACAATAACAAGAAAAGATTTTGTTACAGCCCAGACTTACCAGATCTAGACTGGAGATTTATGTAAGCAACAGACACTTTATTAGTAACTATGACCTTGTCTGTATTTTATCCCATAAATTCAAAATTAGTAAAGTCGCTAGAGTTGAGATGACTGTCTCAAACTCCAATTCTCGGTCACTCCTGTGCTTCAAGCTCATGTTCCTAAAGGTACACCAACAAAGGAATGCCCTGTAATATGACTCCCATTCATACCAACAATATTTTGTTCTAAGGGCAGCTTACAGTCAAGAAGAAAATAAAAAAGACACTGGAAAGCATTCCCAGTTTCTAATGCAGAAGAGTCGTACTTTAAACTACATTCCTTAAAACACTATAGACTTATGTCCCACTTAAGGTTTGGGAATACCTAAAATTTCTTCACAGACTTAAATGAACACTGTCAGGATTAAAATTATGGACTGTCCCCAGATGAGCAAGCAGTGACACACCTTCAGACCTTTTTAAGCCATCTTCCTCTAGGTCGCTCATGAGACTATCAGGACATGTTAGAAAAATGTAGGTCAGATTTCCCTATTATTTTAAGTTAAGATCTGCATGAAGCGAGAGATGAGTGGTATCAACCCATTGCACTTTCTCTTTATGATCTGTTCTTTCTTGCTCTTGTGTTTAATGTTTGAATAGTAAAGAATGAAGAAGTCTCTAAGTCTCTCCTGCTTCTAAAAATAATGATATTTGAATTCTCTTTTTGTATAAATAAAAAAGGTTCTATAAAATCTGTGCTTTTTTGAGGTGAAGAATAGGCCACATTAATTTTTAAAACCAAACCCACATTTTGAATCTAAGCAGCACATTTCACATTTTGGGTCTGGCATCTCAACCATAACTCAGAACTTACACTAGCAAAAAGATGAAAAAGAGAAAGCACGCTTCTCTGCCTCGGAACTCTGCTGCCCTTAGGCATGAGCCAGAAATAATCCCAGAGGCAGAATGCAAATGAAATGTCCCGTCAGTGCACAGGCCTTACTGCATTTTACCTTAAACATTTACATTAACAGATGGTCCCCTGCAGTCCCATAAACTCACTCCTGAGTTCATTTCCATCTCACTCCAGGCCCCATTTGTCACTGGTCAGACAGAAGAATGTCACAAGAGGGTTGAGCCAGAACAGAGAAATGGGACAAACTGTATGAAATGATTGGTGTCACCTACATATAAGCATTTGACCTCAGTTACAAAGGGAGCAAAAATTGTATGTAAGAGGAAAAGGAATGAATAAGGTGATGATCAGATGACCTAGAACTACCAAGATTAAAAAAAAAAAACAACCCCCCAAGAAACCCCACAACAAAAAAAAACAAACCAAAACCAACTAACGAAAAATAAAAAACAAAAAACAAACCCAAAAAAAACGAATCCAAACCAAAACCCACAAAAACCACCACCGAAAAACAAATAAGAAAAACAAGAAAACCACACTGCTTCTTTTGGGGAGGAGGCAAATGCTACTTTTTAAAGTGGAGATGTAGCTGTGTGCTGTGACAGCCAGACTGCTCAGCCCTCACTCGTGGGAGACGTAAAATTCTCAGATCAGTCCAGTGCTCTTGTACAAGACTTCAGCTTTTGCTGAGCCTCTAAATTCTCAGCCCTGTCACAGAAAGCGATATTGGTTTAACCAGGGGAAGAATAGAATTAAGCCCTGCCATAGTAGGTTGAAAGATACCAGCTCTTGAGCCACAGCTCATCTGTGGCTTGGGTTCATTATAGCAAGGAAATAAATTTTGATTTGTTTCTGTTATTTTTATCTTGGCCAAAAGACAAAAAGAAATTGTTAGAACAGAGATACCTGCCAAAAAAAACCTCTCAAGTGCAAGAACAAAAACCACAAATCAGTCTAGTTGAACTTCATGAGGGATAAGAACACAAATGGATAAAAACTGGTGACAAGGTGATACTTCTTTATTCAGGATCTGAAGAATACCAGCAACAGAGTTTGATCTATATTCTCACCAGTCTTGCACAGATGCCATAGGTGCTCAGACTGTCCCAGATGTATAATACACTGAGTAATCTCAGAAGCACAAAAACATCAACTCTATTTTTCAAACTGAACCACATCAGAGATAAAGAAAATTGTCACTCCCAAAGAATATCCAGAGTCAAAAAGAAAAATTAACTGAATCACTCAAATCTCCAGTTAATGTCATAATCATTCAACTCTGCCCAGACTGTGCAACTGTTCTTTCTCCCTGTGCAAGCAGGAGACAGGTAGTGGAATGAACTAGCAGTGTGGCTTAAGTTGCTTTGCTGTGACGGTAATAAAAAGCACTGCCAATCCATTGTTTTCATCTGAGAAAGGATGCCTTTGTTTATTAAATGAAAAGCTTACTTTACTTCCCTAAATTGCTTCAGGGGATAGAATACGCTACACTTTACACTGCTTCCATGGATTTTATACTGTAAATTTGAATACAAGACTTACATTTGAGAATTAATGACAGTGCTCTACAATAAAGATCAATCTTCATAAGAAAATCCCATTGTGTCAGACTACTAAACTATATTGTTCTCTTTAAATCAGAGGAAGCTTGCCTAGTCCTATAGTCTATATCGAGTTTTTCACCTCAGTCAAAATGTGAGGCAATTGTGAGAAATACTGCCTTCCATTCACCAGTAATATTCACACAGGTTATTTAGTGGCAGTTCACTATTGCCCAATGACTTCACAGGTCTTGCACCAGAGCATCCAGGTACTTTGGAATAGGATTTTTCTGAGCAAAATTTAAGAACATATTCATAAAGATGTGATTTTTCTTTAACATCTCAGACTTAGAAGACATTCAGTAATTTGTCATGGTCTTTCTACTTCAGAGGCTGGTTAGAAGCCAAGCTTCATAAACACAGAAATATAAAAACTGCATTCTCCAAAGGTCCCATACTTGCATTCAGTCACACATTCTTTCCTTTCTCTAGAGTTCAACAGCATCTGCCTTGAAGGAAACATCTATGGCTAAAATGAGTCAGCAGTATTCATGATAACCCACAATTTCTAATTTTCCCATTATCTGCCTAGCTGAAAACCCTGCTGGGTACCTGGCAATGAAAGCAAGTCATAGCAGAATGGGTACAGGAGAGCTGCTGGGCACCGCGCTCAAATACCTCCCTCTCCCTCCGTGCAAACTTAGGCCACTTCCAAGAGTAGTTAAGGGACTGTGTCAGGAGGGGAAGAACAGCCTTGTAGAGATGGCCAGCTATGTAAGAGCCACCTATATCTTTAACATTGTTGTAAACTAGTTAGAAATATCAGTTCAGCTGAACAAAAACTGGCCATGATTTGTGTTTTAAGCATTTTCAAGTTCAAGTAATCAGTTAATAATTAGGGCTCTTTGTCAGAAGTCTCTCTCATTTACTCTATGACTGGGGCTGAAATATATTTTATTTCACCTTTCAGCCTGTACACAATGAGGAAACAGGAAATGTAGGAGTGAGATTGGTTCTTCAAAGATATGATAACAAAACAAGTCTGAATGACAATAATAGGGACAACCCTACCATTTTGGAAGTCAGCAGCCGAAAAATTACACTGTAATATTCTCCTCCAGCAGTTAAAATGCAAGCCTGACTGTTGCTGCATTCCTTCTACACTAAACTCAGTGAACACCTGAGGGGGTTTCAGTGAGAGGGAATTTTAGACACCACCTTATCCCAAAGGCAGCCCTTAGAACTTCTCTAATCTCAAGGCCAGCATGGTCACTGTGAAATTCAGCCAGCCTGCTTGCAGAAACAACCTCTGCTTTCACATGAGATTACCCCTTTCCTCCTTGCTGCTCCTTGCACTCTCAAACCAGCTGGGGAAAGAACATGCCCTCATGGCTGCAATATTCGCTACTTTATATTTGTTATTATAATTACATTTTGGTCTTCTGCTTTAAAAAATCTGAATACAGCCTACAAGTTTTTGCAGACTACATTTCTTAAATAGACATGCTGATCATCTTCAAGCAGCCAGACTTTTCCAATAATTACCTGCTAGGATACCACAGTGCTCATCCATTTATTGTGACCTGCACTGGAGGATTTTTACAGACATCACAGCATGTGCTGCAGTGACCAGAGTAATGGCAATCAGACATGTACCGGGTATTCATACACCTCTAGGAAACACCCATACAACACTGCTTTAAGCTGCATTTGTGTATATCCTGAGTGAGCACAGGTGACTTCTACAGGTGCAACAATCCTCATAGCTCTTCCTGGGGGAAAGGGCTTCATATCAGTGAACAGGTAAGCTGTTTCCATTGGCAGTTGCTGGGTTTTGTAATGGTGACTACAGCACATTCCTCATAGAATCATTCCCTGAGCCATCCCCACGTGATACTACCACAACAAATTCAAGTCCTAGAACAAAACAAATGTTTGAATACAGGTCTAATACCTGCAGAACATTTGTTCATACCTTGCTCTCATTTTTATGTCACTTTGACTCAACTGTAAAGGAAAGAAATCTCCACTCAGAGCTACAGGATGAGATCATGATAGCAAGTATTTCATTTCCACCAAGGCAAATTTTTACTCATTAATCTTTTCTGTTCTTTCAGTGAGTGGTGATATAAGCAAGCTACATTTATAGCACTGATTCTGCGAAGGGAGGGAGAGTGTGCCCAGTGAGATAGGACTGCAAGTGATGGGTCCCAAGGGAGCTAAAACACAGATGTCATAAAACCCATTTCAGAAATTGTACACAAAGGCACAGCTGTGCAGTGGGAAGCAAAACAGGTGGCACGGGCATGAGGGGCTGGCAGAGCATGGAAGTAAACACACTGCCTCGTGTTACAGTACAACATTGCCACAAGATACCTTCAAAAAGGACCCCTTAAATAAGGCCTCTTAAAAAAGACCTTTTTCTCCACTGCCTCTGGAGAAGTTGCTAAGGTTAAGTAGCGCTCTTCAAACAAAGCACCCCCAGAGCACAGAGTGCATTTGTCCTCAATCTGTGAATTTACACAAACTACCAAAGACTTGTGAAGTCAGCTGGAGTTAAGAGCCCCTCAGCAATATACTAAATCAGTTCCTCACTCACCCCGGAGTCTTCTACTTAGAAGCAGCTGTTTTTCTGCTGCTTTTGTTCAGCTTTGCACCCTGAGGTTGAACAGGCCAGTTATCCCCCTCACTCAGTGTCAGGTCAAGAGACAGCAACTGAAGCAGCACAGGACCCAGGAGTCATCTCATTGCCACTTGCCGGTCTGCCCACGAGACCAGGCTGCTTCATTTCCCTCTAATCTGCTATTTTGTAGACAAATTCTCTCTGTACAACAGACTTTGAAGAGTTGACCAGCTCTCTCCTCAGTGGTTAGACCAGATTTAAGGGCAGTGTGATCCTAGCAGGATGCGAGGTTGTGCAATTTACTGCTATAAATCAACTGCCTTGATTCAGGTTTTGAAGGCTGGAGCAACTCCATCTGAGGCAGTGGGGAGCTCACCAGTTCACTGACATCTGACACCCTGCAATGTTTTAAAAGTATGTTCTGAAAAGCAATACCAATAAAAATGACAGCACAGAGCTCCCTTTTTATTCTGTGATGCCAGATCAAATTTTCTGAACAGACACTCAAAAACCTGATGCACCCATCCCCACCACACTGTCTCTTATGTCACCATCCCCAACAGACATCCTGTTTTAGGAATGTAGCTGGCATTACTGGCGCAATCATGATAAACACACTGGGGGGCCCACTATGTCCCTTGCTTTCCAAAGGTTCTAAATCTAATCTTTTTGAGAAGGATATAAGAACCACCCAAATAGCTAGCTTGGGACCAGGTTTGGGTCACCTGTGCTTGTTTTCACATGTGAATCTTACTCTTTTTAACTACGAAAATAAAAAATTTAAAACAAAAAGAGTAACAGCATATATTTACATCTTACTGTTCATCTGTAAAAAGAAGATATTTTTATGCCCAGCTGCTTCTCAAAATCGCAGAAGATGTCAAGTTGATCATAACTGAAACATCAGTAAAATGCAAAGTTAACTTAAGAACATTAGATCAGCTTGTTAAAAATGCAAGGTGTATAGAATTATTTTTCATATCAGGCACTTGGAACCCTTTGGCCTTTCCTCTGATACTCATTTGTATTTGTATTGCTTGAAGGAATATGCCAGGATTTCTTATGATTAGAAAATTGCTCAATGCTATTACTCTTCCAAATATTTATATATTTTGATGAAGAGGATCTTCTTCCACAATGTCTCCAATGGCTCTGAGGTATCCTAGTGGTACAAGGTGCAGCTCAGAGAGAATAGGGGCACCAAAGTTCAAGGCACACTACTTACAGAGAAAGTAATAACATAGCTAGTTGAAACAAATCACAATTTTAAAAGAGAGTTCAGGATAACTGTAGAGATCACCGGAGAAGCAGCTTTAAAAAACAAAAAGGCCTCTCCTGTCCCATGGGCCAGCTCCAGCGACAAGAGTTTCCAGCTGGAAACTGGCTTGCCTGACTGCTGGAACTCTTGCCAGCCCAGCTTCACTGTGATCCCTCCTTTGACCCCCACACAGACGCAGCAAGGTTTAGCTGGTTCTCCGACATCAGGCATGTGAAAGAACCAAATACTTTTTAAAAATTTCTAATAATTGACTCGACTGAAATTTTCCTTTAACAGCTTAAGCAGGGGGAAAATACAAAATCCAGCTTAATGCCAAGGAGCCCTGCACTCAGATTGTCAAAAGACCACAAAGGCTGGAAAGATAATCTTGCAAAGAAAGCATGGGTTTAGGACAGCACCACAGTATTGAGCCCAGTTTTTCAACAGATTCTTTGAAATACTAGAAAAAGATACAAGCATTTTGGGACAAATCTAATGATTTAGTTTCATTTATCTAGAAAGAGAATTATGGATATACAAAAAGTCATTGAGCACACAAATGCCTTTAGCATCAATGGGAAGCCAAATTCCTCATTGTGACTGCAGGGGTAAGAAGACAAATGAATCAAGCTTCTTACCTCAGTGCATAAATTCAGATTCCTCACATGTAAAAGCCCTGCCCCTGCATTTTCAGGAGAATGTATGGATAAATAAATAATACTGGAAAACAGCTAATTCTTCTCAGCCTACTGTGGTTTTGGCTCAGCCCTGCTACAAATGGTTTTCACTCATTTAGCCAACTGTGGCCATAACCACATCTGCATCCAAAGATACCTGGTTCTACTAATTTTTACATCTCAAAGCACTGCATCTTACTGCACCCATCAGACTGAGCCCTGGCTATTGACTAATCCTTAGCAAAAACTGCTATAGCCCTGTTTGGACAGAGGCAAATAAAATCAGATTCCCCAATTCCTTTTTCTTTTATTTCTTTCCATTCTTTTTTCTTTTACTTTTTAAAAATCTTTTTTGTTTTTTAAATCATAAATTAATTAAGTGCCTGGCAGGCCCAAGGCCCTCCCCACAATCTCCCTTTTGAGTAACATGCCAGAGCACCAAAATGGCTCTTTGTAAATCTAATTGAAAGAAAAGCTATTGACCCAGACACATTTGCAAGTAAATCTGGTTGGACCTCAATCAGAGAGCATGTGTTTGACAGCAAATTATGCTTAAGTGCTGCAGCAAGAAAAATGGGAACCATGCTCTGGCAGATAGAGAGACAAAGGGAGGACTTAATTAAAGGACTGAAACACACACCAACAAGTCTAGCAAATGAGATTCAGAATGGAAAAGGAGAAGTGCAGGGCTGCCTCTTATTATAGGAATCTAGCACTAAGGAGGTCTGTTGCCCTCCAAGAATACTTGGGCACAGAAAATGATCGTACAATGCTGTGAAAAGGGCAACAACCAGAGACAGAGGCTAAGGGGAAAGTTAACTACATTGCAGGAGACCTGAAAATGTCACCTTGTCTTTTGATTAAGAGTTTTTCAGTCTAAAGCTGAAGATGAAGAAAGCACAGTTTGCAACTGCTGCTCCAAGAAATTATCTTCAGAAAGGCCACAGCAATGCTACAAGTCAGTGTAATGCAGCTACCAGCCCTGTCCTCACCCAGATAATAATCTGCCATATATTACTGAAACAAATGCAAATTCCAGCAGAAACAACTGCAGTAGACAGCTGAATTCCCTGTACTATAACCTCACACAGCACAAGAAACAAGGAGATCCTGAGGGGGGAAGGTAAAATGCCTCCTCGCACAGGGAGATCCACAACATGTAACAATCATTGATTGCTACAATTCAATGGAAATAAAAACATTATGTCCTGAAACAACCTGGAGGCCAGAAAAACACATGACTGTTCTTAGGGGAAAAAAAAACAAACAAAAAACCACATGGAACAACATCTTCATTCCCACCACAAAGAGGCTAAGACAGCTCATCATTTTTATTTAACTATGCTCATTTGGGTGTGATAGTTATCAAAATAATTACGCCAATATAAACCCTAGTTTAAACACAATTCTGTATGTTGGCACAGTAACCATGGCAAAGACCAGGATCTCAAACCCTCTTCTAAAACTACTGTGCTCTGCATTTGAAATCTTCTTCATGCCTTTTCCTCTTGATCCACTTTATATCATGGTGAAACTTCATTGTTCATAATAAATAGATTAACCAGAAGTGGAAAATAGTTTCCAACACTTTTCAGAGCACTCTTGAGACTTAGAAAATAACCTCCCCCCTCAAGGTTTAAATAAACTTCATGAATGGACAACCAAACCTCGTAGGCTGGCATGTCCCAAAGAACATTACAGACACAAATCCTCCGATCAAGCCCACCTAGAAACGCGTGTATTCTCTGCCACTGTCAGCTGGGTTCCCACTGAACAAGGCAGGCGGTCTCACAGATCAGTGGGCAAGTTGTGCCTCTGATGTGTTTGACTGTCACATCCGTAAACACAGCAAGCTATGCCAGCAGCAACAGCAAGACAGCATGGTGGGGGATTCAACGCTGTTCACACACTGCAGTGCACAACACTCATCAGTGCAAACAAACTCAGTCCACAGCTCTCCAAGCTGGCTCTCAAAGCAGGGACAGACAGCTGCCGATGCTGCCCTGTGCCCTGAATCCCCAGAGCAGGTACTACTCTTCCGTCACTGTGACCTACTGGAACTCATGGCTACAGCCTACACTGACCACTCAGGACACTTTTAGAAGGATCTCAGAGAGATGCTCCACCTCTCTCTTATGGGGAACTTAGTGCCAAGCCTTTCTCTGAAAAGGGACAACTACACAAGCTACATCAAATGCCTCAGACACTTTTATACCAGGTCCATGGTACCTGAACCCAGCAAAGATTATTGTCTATCAGGCCATGATCTCCATCCACATACCATCTCCCCCTAGCATATGAGTGCATATGAAGATAAGTGCTTTTTAAAAATAAAGTAGTAAAAAAATTTACTGTGATTCATCAATACCAAACGATTTTTAAAAATGCATATTTAGGAGCATTTCTCTCTCCTCTCCCTGAAATGCTATTACTGAGATGAAATTGGAGTATTTAATAGCACATTCAATTGTGAAAAAGAGAGCAAGGAAAGGATTCTATATTCAAATTTTAAAACAGAAACTCAGGAAAGTAAAATCTTATTATACAACCTATAGCCTGGAAGGGCAAAAGATTGCTCTGGCCAAGAAATCTCCAAGAATTTAATCCATCCCTGGAGATGAAACTCTTAGTTTCATGCTTAATAAAGAATTACACCACCAGTCCCTGGTACCCTTGGCTTCATGCTGTGTTCTATGTCAGAGCTGATAGGAAGCAGACTGCTACCCACTGCATTGCCCCAGCTCTTGGACTCTCCAGACATCAGCAAAGATGAGAACCCAATGGATGGCAGCTGGAGACTCTGAGCTATGAAGGGAAAGAAAGCAAAAAGAAAAGAAAGAGGGAACTGAAAAGAGAAAACTAGGTTGGGTACCTTGACAGATATTGACAAGAATAGAAACAATAAAAAAGTCCCTGCTGTGAAAAACTCGTCAAGTAGGGGATGATGCATACCATGCAGACCTCATGCAGTGTCCTCCCTCAAAGATGTCACAGTCCTCGTCAGCTTTGCTACTGTAATATTCCTCCAGGAGAGGAGAGCTTAGCTGACACCCTGCCAGTCGTGCCAATGACTGCTGACAGCCTCAGGGAACACACGGATGGGAAACCGATGCCTGCATTCAAAGGCTGCTGTCAAACCCAGATAATAACCCATGCTGCAAGGCAGCATTGCCTAAGCATGTGTAAATACCTACAGGATCCATACGTACACACACACATTTACATATCCTCGGCTGTATCCACAGTGATGAGAGGGAGACAGAGTTGAGTCTGCACGATTCAAGCAAGCCTGGGGTGGTGTTGTGAGGCACAATGTGAGCTTATCCACATGACAGCTGCACTAATTCCTTTGATCTGCAGTGACTGGGTTGCCTCATTGCTATATTATATAATAATATAAATTAAGATCAGCTACAGTAAACAATAATATAGCATGAAATACAGTCAGTGTTTGTTCAGCGGACATTACCAAGACAGACCCAGAAATAGCACAGCACCTGAGAGAGAAAATACTGCCCTGAGGTTCTGACATGAAATTACTGAGCAGGACCTACTGGATGCTCCTCACCCCTCATCCTCAGAGTCTGATCACCTTGCCTCAGTTTTGGATATGTCGCAGAGCAGCAAACTCTGAGCCTGTGCCATTCTCCCCTCACTTCAAAGCTGTAAGGTACCAGTAACCCTTGGAGATTTGACCCCAGTCAAACTTCAGTATCAGTTTCCCACTTGACTGAACCCAAATGGACACTTGACTACCTGCCACACCTTGCCTGCAGGTAAATCCTAAGGACGTGGCAAAAACATTACCCTTTATTCCCAGTGCCTATTTGACTAATAGCAGTAAGAAAACCCAAAGGAAAATGCAATATGACATTAAAGCAGTTCATGTTCTATACATACAACTCTTTTAAAGTTCGCAGGAGTGGATATCACTTGTTTTAATTCTGGCAATATCACATTCCTAAAGATGCTTCTTTAACACATGTCAGTGGCAAAGATGAGGGCTGGTAACTTTGAAGGGTGCAGTTAGTTGGCACTGCAATATTAAAAGTACTCCTGAATTTTTAATTTCATGCCATCTTCCTTTTTTTTTACTGAAGAAATAGAAAAAGGATAAAAGACCTAAACCCTTCACAAACCAAGCCAAACATTAATTTTTTATACAGGAATCCACAGGAATTCATGTGTTTTGTTACTGTCCAGGGCACTGTGGAAGCTGACAACCAAATTACCAATTTATGGGCTACCCAGCCTTAATCCACCTAAGCACCAATGTATTTCATAGAGTACAGATCTAATCAAATATTCATCACTTGGGCTGTAATTTGGTCAGATAGTGGTCTACCAAATATGAAAATCTGCCCACCCCTCCAGCAAAATATAAAGCAATATTTAAGTTTTAAAAAGGTGACAACAGTCAACATCATTTGATAGAGTGTTTTCCTCCTACCCTCTCTCTTTATTGCACCATCTGGGTTACTCAGGAATTGAAACCTACAAGAACAGTTCACTTTATCCTGTTCCCAAAGCAAACCACAAAAAAAATCAGACCATGAGTTACTGAGGCCCTATGATTTACAAGCAAGTAGCTCTGATTCAGTCCAGAATCAAGGAAATCAACGAGAAAAGAAACCAGAGCCATCACTAAAAGTTAAGTGTTTTCAGCATGCCACAGCACCGATAGCTTTAAAGAAGAGGAAAGTGTTCCCCAAGGAGTATGTGGAGCAGTCACCTTTCCCAGAACTGATTGTGTGCCATTTCTCAGATCATGACAAGGAATTCTCTAAAGCAGAAGAAATCAGACCCCTCCTTATCAGGTTGCCCAAGTAAAACAGCATTTGTTTATCAAAAGTCAGCCACATACCAAAGGAATTCTTACTAAAGAGAATGAAATCAGAAATTTCACATTAAAATTGCTCTGGGCTGAATGATGGATATGAGGTGCTTGCTGTGGCTCAGTAAAGCCTTGTCAGTTGACACTACCACATGGGCCCAGACTTCTAGTTCCTGGTACAGTAGAAGACAAATCCTGAGAAACATGCTGAGACAGCTGCTGTCACAGCTAAACATCACTGGCTTTTAGAGCAGCACCTTTTAAAAGATGACCTGCTGGCTACACTTCTTTTGATGCAGCCCAGGAGTTGGCTTTCTGGGCTGTGAGCATGCATTGCTGGGTCATGTTGAGTTTTTTTATCCACCAACATGCCAAAATCCTTCTCCTCAGGGCTGCTCTCAGCCTGTACTTCTGTTTGGGATTGCCCCAATGCAGGTGCAGACCTTGCACTTGTCTTGTTGAATATCACAAGGTTTGCACAGGCCCACCTCTCCAGGCTGTCAAAGCACCTCTGGATGGCATCCCTTCCCTCCTGTGTGTCAACTGCACCACTTAACTTGGTGGTGGCAACAAACTTGCTGAAGGTGCAGTCAATCCCACTGCCCGTGGCACCAATAAAGATGCTAAACATGCCCAGTCCCAATAATGACCCCTGTGGAGCATCACTCATCACTGTCTCCACTTGGACACGGAGCTGTTGAGCACAACTCTTTGAGTGCTACCATTCTGACAATTCCTTATCCACCAAATGCTCCACCCATCAAATCCACGTCTCTCCAGTTTAGAAGCAAGGGTGTCACTTGGAACAGCGTCAAGTGCTTTGCACTAGTCCATGCAGATGACATTAGTGGCTCTTCCCTTATCCACCAACATTAACCCTGGCCATAGAAGGCCACCAAATTTGTCAGGCTCAATTGGTATAGTATAAATATTTACCAGAAGAACAGCACATGGGATCCCTATGCCTTGGCTTCCAGGGCTCCTTAATAAATGCCTCGTACACCTCTATAAGAGATGTCAGAACTGTAGACAAGCACATTACAGACACACAGAGGCCAAATGACTTTCCAGAATTTTGGTTTCAATGTTTCTATTATTTCTAACAAAGCTGCTTTCTTTAGAGGAGGCTCTGGATGGCAAAGCAGTTTCTGAATCAAACTGGGGCAAAAGACAGTTACAGAACTCCAGGAAAGCCCAGAGTAAATGACAAAGCTACGATTTATCAAGTTCAGAGACCAAGGAAAGGATCAAGAAACTAAAAAACAGAGTCTCCTCACTATTTTTTTTTAGAGGAATTGCTCAACATCCGAAAAAGGAATGTGACTATGCAGGCTAAATCATTGCTAGGACTGGAAGTGAAAGACTACAAAGCAGCTGTAAAGTGAATGTTAAACAAACAGAGACTTTGCTGCTTAGCCAGGATACTGATGCTAATGCCACTGGCCTAAAAAACCACCAAGAACAATATACAGCTCCATTCTAAGGAAAAGCACACCAGAACTTCACAGGTGGGGGTTGGTCTCTCCTCCCAAGCAACTAGCAAAAGGACAAGAGGAAATGGCCTCAAGCTGCACCAGGTTCAGGTTGGAAATCAGAGGGAATTTCTTCACAGAAAGGGTGCTCAGGCATTGGAATAGGCTGTCCAGAGAGATAGTGGAGCCATCATCCCTGAAAGTGTTCAAGAATCAACTGGACGTGGTGCTTAGTCCTTAGTTCTACGGTTTAGTTGACATGGTGGTGTTTGATCAAAGGTTAGACTCACTGATCTTGGAGGTCTTTTCCAGCCCTAATGATTCTATGATTCCCTACAGGTGCACAGGATTCAATGAAGCCTATCCCCATGGTGCCTTTCACAGCAGGCACTCTTCCCTTCAACTCAGAGAAGACTCCACTTCACTCTCCACCTCAAAAATAACACAAAATGTAGACAAGATCACAGCCACTACCAAAAAGCTGATGCCTCTCCACAAAGCACACTCAGTATTCTTCAGAGCTCGCTCACCAAAGAGCTGACCCTGACCAGCCCTGCACAGAGGGGATCTTTGACTGCATGATCTAGCTATGCCACTAGAAAGGTATTACTGTCATATCCATTTACCTTTGCTAGCTCCTGGCAGCACTGGTAGGCTGTCAAGAAAAGAAATGAGCTAATGTTCACCAGCAGACCCTTGCCCGCTTCTGCTCTCTGGACATGACAAGCTCTGTCATTTCTCATATGTGAAAAATCGGAGTAATAATGCCTCTCCCCTCCAGGATGATATAATGGTTTCTGGACAAATAAGAAGAGCAGCAGAAACTCTGACATTCAGTACAGCATGCAGCGCACAGATATCAAGAAAAACAACAACTGTCAGAATAAAACATTTTTTTTAATGCCATCTTTGATTGGAAGAGGATTTCATACGCGGGAAATTGGCTCACACTGCTATTGAAGAAAAATCCATTGAAGCTGGTTCCTCACTGTAGGTCCTTTAAACAGCTCTGCCTGTACAAGTCAGAGCTGCCACATTTGGCACGTCCTTGTTTTCTCCAGCTGTGAACCTGGTAGAGGGATCTGGCTCTCACACTGCCTGTAATGCAGACCTTTCCCTACTGTTAGAGTTGCACATGCTACAGGCAAGGACTGCTACTGCCACTCAGTGCTGACACTGGCACTGATCATTTCCACCAGCTGAGGAAAGGAGAAAGCAATGTGGAAGGCTGAGACCGCAGAGGTCAACTCTTCCTTCCCCCTTGTCAACAGGGCTTTTCCATGCGAAAAGCCATTACCAAATTTATGCCCTCTTATGGCTCAAATTCTCTCAGAGACCCCTACCTACACAAACATATAAGAAGGAGTCAGACACTAGGCAGGACAAGCTATATTTCCACCCAGAGAACAAAGCTGCAGAGGACCTCTCTTCCAACTTGTGTGCCCCTTATCCATCAAGCACCTCCCACCTTGACCAGTTAAGAGTATCGATGAATACCATCTCTTTGCAAGTTCATCAACAGTATCACACAAATAATATTAATGGCATTGAGTAATGCTAAAGAGAAGCCCATCAGCAGCTGCCTTAAGAAGATGCAGAGATTGTTTAGCCAAAATTATCTTAAGTGCTTATGGACTACTTCTTGTCACTGCCAGTTACGGAGAATCTTGTTCCTCGATGATTCACTTTTTACACTCCAGTGCACAGGCCATTTCAAACAGACCCAAAAAGAGGTATTGTGATGTACTGAATAAATTGTGCAAAATCTCTGAATGGCTCTGACACATGCAAGAAAACAATTGCACTGAGGGAGATTCAGCTGCCCCAGAAATGTGTAAATGTATGTACGTGTATACATACTTGCAGGAAAAAGATATAAGTTTAAACACTAGCCACACCAATTTAAGAAACAACATGATGTAGTAAGTCTGTTGCATAACTCAAAGCAAACAAAGGTAGTTTATCAAAAGAGAATTCTATTCCTGTCTTGATCCAGAATCCACACCAGAGGATAAAAAAACCCACCATAACAGAAAATTCCAAACCCTAATAAAACCTTTGGCTAACAGAGCATGAAGGAAATCTTTTCTCACCATGTACCAAAATTTGCAAAGACAAGGCAGGTAAAAGTTCACCTGTGCTGTCACCTCTTCCTCTGCTATACATTGTATACAAATGATTGCCCTCAAGGGTGCAATTTAATTCTGCTCATTTCAGAATTAGCGCAGTTGCTATTACAGCAAGGCCAATTTTCCCTGCAAGAATTCATTAAACGTGCAGTCCAGAAGTTTATCTGGGTTCTTAAACTGGCAACTGCACTTATACACAGAAAAAAAATAGGAAAAAAATTTAGACGGACAGAAGGATTGGTGAACAGACACTGGTCAGCAGACAGACATCAGCAAAAAAGAGAGGAAGAGAGACAGAAAAAAAGGAAGGAAAGAGGCAAAAGAAAGACCAAAAGTACATTTTTATTACAATATTACAAGCCCTCTGATTGCTCTAATTACACCTAAAGGAAAACAAAACTTGCCTGCCAGTAGCAAGTACATGAATAATTAACTGGAAAGGAAGGAAGGCAGCAAAGCTGCAAAAAGCCCAAACAATCTTAAACTATGAGCAGGTCCTCTGTAAAGCAGGAAAGCATTTAGTTCCCTGGTGTGTGGTGGTATTTTTTTTCCACTTTCCTTCCTTTCTGTATGTCAGCTGAGCTTCTTTTCTTCTCCTCCCCCCTCACGATTCTTGGCCTGTGGTAAGCTACCTCATCTTGTGATGCTTATACTTCTTACTGTGACTTACCACTTTAAGTGTAAGCTGTCTGATTCCACAGACTGTTTGGGTGAGAGCATCTCTTTCTTTGGAAAATCCAAGAGAACACACAGAAAATGGATGCTTTTTTTCTTTTTTTGAAAGAACAACAGCTCAATAGTAGTAGTCCCTAAGGTGTACAGTAAAATCTGAGGCTTCAGTAGCCACTAAAAAAATACTTAGACTCTTCAAATGTAACAGTGCCCCCTCTCACAGCTCTTCTAAACAAAGAGAGTTTGGGCCCCAATGTCTTAACCCACCTCCAATCTTCTTAATGATTTATACAAGGAGATACCATAATGAATTGAAACAAAACGATGGCATTCTTTTAGTTTTCTCCCTAATCTGTCCTTTAATTTTGAAAAAGTAACCCTCAGGAGTTTTTCCTTAGCATTTAAATTGGAACTGAAGTGTTAGGCTCTGGAATTTATTGTAAAAATACAAACCCACCTAACTAACCAATCACATAGGAAAGAGCAGAAAATGGTTTGATCTTGTACAGTAGCATACATAGTAGACAGGTGGGTCAATGGGACACCTCTGGAATTAAAAGAAACAAATTAACCAAAGGTGATCAAATAAATATCTTAGATAAAGCTTTTGCGTTCCATATAAACAAAAACTAAACATTTCTGGAAATATTAGTAGAATGTTATAAAGGAACTAGAGAGGATAAGGGGTGGGTAAACATGTTATTAATGACTACAGAGAGAACCTCAGATGATGAAGTACTAATCATCATTTCATCTATTTTGCTGAAACCTCAAAAAAGAAAAAGAATAATCAATTCTAACAGAAAGTTACTAATAGGACTTAGCAAAGGTTGTATCTTTCCATCCTGAAGCAATGTCTTTGCTGATCTATAGGAATGAAAACATTTGCTTGCAAATAATCAAGGACTCAAAAAAGAAATCTTGACTTTATTTTCTGGCATTCCAGAACAATGCTGCTATCAGTCACTTCATGTCTGCAGTGGCCTAAGTGCTAAATAAAGCTATTTTCCAATTATGGATATTTACCAAAATAAACAAACACATTTATTACACAGCAAGCAAGGAGAAGAAAAAGAACAAGGAGAAGGAGAATAAAGATTTAGAAAGAGAGGCCCTTACACCTATTTATTTATTTAATATCTGGAAGTAAAAGCTTTTTGGAGTGCAGAAATCCAATTGCTACATGCACCATGATGGATTAGCTCTGGTAAGATGAAATAAATAGCTATTCATCTTACTGCTCACATCAGCACTGGGTGTACCACGCACAGAACCGAAATGAAAAGCCTACAGACAGCCCTAACCTGGGGACACATGCAGTACGAACATTTGCATAACAGCTTTGGTACCAGAGCTAACTCTGAATGCCCTTTTGGAGTCTCAAACCAGTCATATTCGAATCAGCCATTCTGTAATTCTCCTCTCTGTCTATGGATAGTCACACAGAGAAAAACATGTACATAGTCATCCATCCTGGAAGTACTTGAGGGCTTTCTCTCCACTCAAAGCATCTCAGGTGTGCCCTTCAAAGACCTTTTGTCTACTGCTGTAATACAAATTCCACTCTACCACCACCAAATGCTGCGGCAGCATTTTGTTCTCTTCACTTTTAAAGTGTCTTCTAAATATGAAGATTGAAATAGACATCTTGGAACAGCAAGTTAAAGTATCTGAGTCTCCTCTTACGTATATTTTATAATGCCTTAGTAGTTTTACTGATCAGAGGTATATTACTCGAAGGAAAACCAGAATTTCTGCATTTAAGGCAAGAGATTTAAGAGAAAAAAAACTAGTCTTGCTGGAATCTGGACTTATGGGTGCAGGATACTTTCCATTATGATGCTGGGAACCCTGAGTAATGATCCTCAGTCCAGTACACCACTTTCATCTTCACTTGGAGAAGAAAAGTCTTGAGAAAGCCCTGATCTTCAGCATCTTATTTCAGGGCCTTTAGAAAAAATCTGAGGACATCATCATCACCAGCAATAAAGCAGATGTACAAAAATAGGGATTCAGGTGAACAGAAAGTTGAGAGTATGGATATTGAGCAACCCAGGCATGGCAACACATTTTCTCTCTGGCATAGCTAGAAGTGCCTTGCTATTCACCAAGCGAGATATTCACTCTCACTTACTGACTCCTGAGACATGCAGCAAACACCCCATTCCTACGTTCTTCCCCAACAGATGTAACTCAACACCTTCAGGACAAAACTGTTTTGTTATTTGGTTTCTCATTTGTTTGGTTAGGTTGTTTTTTTTTTTCCTAAAGCACCTTGTCCTCTGTCTCACACCACTTTTTATTGCTTAGGTGAAAGAAACTTAATGACTTTTCAGCAACACAGTAATTACAGTCCTGGTCAAGCCTGTAGAGACAGGAGGTCACTAACACCTGAGCAAATCTGATTCCAAACAGCATATCTCCATTCACCTGAAACAGATAAGAACTGCAGTTGCCTCAGGGTATTCACTCTGCACTGCCTTGCATGAATGGAAGCATATGTTTCTCTTCCTCACCAGTGTTTGTTTGTCAGAAATTTCTCTTTCCTAAATCCCCCGGTCTACAGCACCAAAGGTACAGCTGCAGTTGTTCCATCCTCCTCTCATCTCCTCTGCCCTGTGAGAGGAGGAAAGAAAGAAGCTCAGATAATAAGGTCGAGGGCTGGGGAAAGACTGAAGGACTTCAGAGAGAAAACCGTCCTCCCCCTAAGGCTATAGAAGTGTTCCAAAGCCACGTTAGGAGGCAATAAGAGACCCTCTTTGAGATGCAGAGCAATCAGAGAAAGGAGTGAGCTCTGCCTACAAAGAAAATTGGAAATGAGAAGTAGCAACAGAGAAGGCTCCGAACAAGTTGTGCACTTGAAAAGAAAGAAGTCTGTTTTCTATCTTTCAGCTCCAGATCCTAAAAAAGATGATGGCATCCTAGAGCCACAGGTGCTTCAGTAGCCCTCTACAGGAAGAGGAGCAGCAGTCCACTCACACACACACACACCATGACTCCAGTCTCCTAATAATAAAAAAATCCAACCATTCCAAAGGGAAGAAATACTGAATGTTTCCTAATGTACAGTATCCTCATTTCCTTCTGTTATCCCTCCTCCTCTGAACAGAGACTTTTTAATCAGAGTGGCATGCATGGTTAGTTGTGAGTAAGGTATAGATGATTACTCATATGTGAACCTCTGCTTCAGAGAGACAGTTCCTGATAAGCTTGATTAATATTATTTTAACCCACAGATATAAAGTTAGTTGCTCAGAGGGTTTTGGTGTTCATCACCTTCAGGTCACATATTTACCTAGCACTAATTCTATTAGTGCATTTCATCATTGAAAGAGAGCTCCCATTAAATAAACTCCATGAACTGTTCCACAGATGTTTAACAAACTGAACAAGCTTCCTCACACTCATAGTCCTAAAGATCTGTGTACGAAAAGCTTCAGCAAATTAATTTCTAAACTTACCAGCCTCACAACTGAGCATGTGCCCAGCTGTCGCATCCTTGTTAAACGCTCTGATTACATGAGCTTTTACCCAATAGTAGCTTTGGGCTGCTCTCAGGAGCCAGGATCTGCTGAACAAACATTAGTGAAACTCCTGGGAAGGAAATAATTGAAAATGCCAAATCACCATAATCCAGACTTTATGAGTCTGTTCTTGGCCTTTCTCTTTGGCTCAGATGTTCTCTTCAAAGGGAGACATCTAAAGAGAATCCAATGGCTGTCCACTCCTTCATGTGACAATAAGCCTGTCATTCACCTAGTAGCTTTCAGTGATCATCCAACATTTTCTGAAACTCATGCAGCTTTGTTGTGCACCATCACACACTTGTCTCATTTCAACCCAGAGGTGGATACATTGCCTGAGTGCAGCTCATAAATTGCTTCAAGCCCTGTTCCAGTAAAAGTGCTGGACAAATGAGAGCTATTATTAGCACAGACAGCTCCAGTGTCCAGCAGCTAGGACTGGACAGCACTGGCTAGCATTAGGCTAGCACTTCTGACTAGCAGGGTCCTCCCTCTCCCACACTGTAACACCACATCTCGTTGTAACACAGGAGCAACATATCAAGCCATCCTGTTGCCACCGAAAAATTCAGTGTGATGACCAAAGAGCTCACAGATTTTGCTAGTACCAAAAGCCCACCCAGGAGTAACAGTAAAGACACACAGAGCTGCCTCATTAAAAAGAGGGATGATCTCAGAAATATCAACGTGCCAGACAGCTGTTAGCAAGCACAAATTGAAGGGCGGCTAGATTGTGCCAGCTGTCTCCAAAGCAGCTGCTTAGGGTAGGACACAACTTTCTGATGATGGCAGCTGGGAGTAGAAAGTGTGGCCCGGCAGCCTGACAAGTTAATGCTTTCTGCAGAAATGCCTCCAAGTGTGCAGTTCAGTCTATGGAACAAATAAACAATAATCCATAAGAGAAATAGAAAAGTCTTCAGATCCAAAGGACATGAGGAGGCTACAGTAAGTTCTTGCTGTTTACAGCATTTCTCTGCCAGAAGTTCCATAAAACAATCTGCGCAGAAAAGCTGATTATATTCCATTATGTAGCTTTTCTTTAGATTGGATTTCCAACTCATGACTAGTAAAGCCCATTTTTAAGATGTGGAACGCTTACTTAGCGCCACAAAACCCTACGAGCTGTCAGGGGCCACCATATTCCTATACAAAGCACTTGACAAAGAGTTTATAAAAGCATTATCTGCATAATACAGCTATGCAAATTAAAGATCAGATTACTGGTCCAATATTCAGGGGAGCTGGAAAGGTATATTGTTCCAGGGACATAGACAGGACACTGAAATTCAAACTATGAGGAGGAAAGAATCCCTCCAACAAGAACATGCAAAACTTTTATTGTCCTTTTTAATCCCATGATTTCCAACAAAGTGATGAGAAAAGAAAAGAGATGCAATTTATGTAATGGATAACAGAAAGGAAAAAAAAAGAGAGAGGAAGTAAATTGGTATTCCTAGGTCATGTAGAGTAAATGGGAGTGCTAATAATAAGCAATATGTTCCCAAAATGTGTCTAAGACTCCAAATGGATCATGGTGCCTTGCTTTGACCTAAATGCTGGAACTAAATTTTTTTTTCACATCAAATCAAAATCAGAATATGGGTACTTTCTGGTCTTGTTTTGTTGGTTTTTTTTTTAATCGTGGCAGTTGACAAGATTGCAATCATTGCTTTTACAAACAACATGACTGCTCAGTGATACGTGGCAAGCCAGAGTAGCTGCATTTGAAGTCCATGGTTCATCCATATTCTGTGACAGATGAGGAATATATAGCTATAATTTGTGACAATCCCTGAAAGAGTTTATAATTTTTAAAGGGACAAAAACTCTCTAACCCATCCAAATGGAGACTATATAACACATCTATTTCACTCAAAACTGTTAACTTTAACACAGTACTGTTGGCCAGCTCCACAACAAAGAACTGAAAACAACGAAGTAAAGGTGCTGGCCACTGAAGCAATGATTCTTCATCTCTGAAAACTCCCTAGAATACATCATCTCAAAAGCAGACCCACAGACTTCCAGGTGTCTCCAGGCTCCTGGAAGCATTCGGAAGATGGCATTTCAACTCTGAAACACATCTAAGCAAGACATGAAAACAAAGCAGGGGGAGAGGGAAGTAAAATTCAGGCAAAATCAAACTTCCAAGTTTCCAGGTTAATCTACATACACATTAGTCATATGCTGGTCTCTGTGCGCCAGGACATAATGGAACTAGTACCTAAATGAAGTGACAAAAACAGAGACAACATAACACTGGTGTAGCTAATGAAAATTCGTCTCTGTTACAAACAGAAAATAAAGGTGTGGAGAAGATGCTGCTCTGTAAAACTACCAGTGAAATGCTTTCTCTGCACACAGAGACCTTTAAAGTTCTATAAAGTTGAAGTGGGTGCAATTTGCCTTCAGATTTGAGGCAGCCTCATTCAGAGGACACATTGCATGACCTCCAAATGTAACCTCACTTATATGCTACCTCATTGTCATTACCCCTTAGTCTTAAATGCAGGTTAAAGGAAGCAGCTGCCTTCTACTGCCCGAAAAATTAAAAACTGGCTTTTGGCAAACCAGACAACTTCCATGTTACCCACAGAAATCATCAAATCTATTCCATCTTCTGTGCTGCCTTTTGTGGGGAAACAAAATCCACACATGATTTGCTCGGTTTGACTATTTCAGATTTTATTCCTTGAAGCCTCACAAAGACATCTGTATAGAAGCAAAAAGAGGAGTGCTGTAGCTAGTATTTGGAGTTGCTTATGCTATAAATCTGGTAGCCTCACATTTTTTGTTTGATGCTAGGCAGGCAACAGGAACAAGGACAACCAGTGGAGAAGTCAGTCAAACCTGTACTCTTGCAAAATTCCTCTGGACCTGCAATGAATGCAATGGAGGTTTTAGCCTCTCTATTGCTTCCCCATTCTCAGCTGGTAACAAGATTTCAAATTCATCCCTAACCACACAGTGCTTGGGGTGGCTAATACTTCTAGCAATCCATTTTTCTAGGTCATGACAGCGTATTTGAACTGCAGCCCTGACATTTGGCATACAATTGATTCCACTATCTAGAGTTACCTGCAAACTTGAAGAGAGGGATTATTCTATCCTATCACCTCCCTTATTAGTGAACACATTAAGCAATATCAGCTCCAACACTGACCCCTTGGGAACACCACTGCCCTATGCCAAAACACAGGCATTTTATTCCACCTTACTGCAGAAACAGCTCTTCATGTGGAAAATGTGGGGGTTTGAACTAGATGATCTATAACGTCCCTTCCAACCCAAGCTATTCTAAGAACCACCAGTACTGTAATGAAGAGATAACAAACTGATTGGCTGACAAGTTGGAACTCATCACACCTTTGCAGGGGAAAAAACAGCACAGATCAGATCCACTTCATAAGTTTATTAGTTATCAGACACCAACTGTTGTCTCTGGCCAAACATTCCTAAAAAACTAATAAAGATTTTTCCAAAGAAACGAGGAAATCTGGACTCTGACATGAGCCATTACTTACAGAGTTAATAAAAAGGCCCTACATTATTTATTCCAAGATCTGCAGCAGAAGTACCACTTTCTGAACCAACATGAATAGTTTCTGCTGGAAGTGAACACTTGCCACCATAATATCATTAGTCTGAATATATGCTTTGCATTATTTCTACATTTTTCAAAGGATATTAAAATGTAGTTGGAAACATCAGCAATCAAGTGTCCCTGTGAGGTAGATTTGTATTGTTAGCTGCAATTGATAAAGTGCAGCCACTTCTAGGGTTGAAAACAATACTTTAATTACAGTTTTCACACACAAAACCCCTGATATTACATTACACTGTCCATCCAATCCAGAGGTTTATTAAAAAAACTCTGATATTTGTATTTAATTAAAGCAGTTTATAGTCAGACAATTAACCTTCCCCCTAACTAATTTTGAACAAATAAGGAAAACAACTAGTTTCAGGATCAGCTGGTCAATTACTGCCCTGCCTGTGGATTCTTCATACTGGGAAAGAAATGGGAAAATTTCATCAAGCAGAAGTCTTCAAGTTACAGTTCAGAGGCCTGAAATGGATATGCAGTATCTTTAAAAGAAAAGAGAGTATATCTGATCTGACTCCTGTACTTGGGACAGTGATAGAGCTGGGCTGTAGAATGGAGTCTCAGAGCCAAGTCTTAATTCAGAACACTCTGTGTTAATATATTATATGCTGGACCAGCAACTTTGGCAATTGGTGATGCATTTCTTGTATATTTACTGTTCACATATAGCAAGTGCTGTGGCTTAATTTTGTTATGTTTCTGCTCTGAGAAAATTTGAAGCAATAAAACATGATTGACTGACATTTTGTCTCCATGCCACAACACTGTGCCACAGAGCCATGCCACCTGTCACCACTGCTGGCTGCAGGAGACTGAGCCCTCCACTAATATTTCCCCCGATTATCCATGGCTCACTGGTCAAAGCCCTCTGCATTTTCAGTTCCACTAGGGATAATCTCCTCTATAATTGTACTGATGGGAAATGACAGAAGGGAAACCACATGATTTTCAGACTGAGTTCTAGCAAGTTCTTGCTGGATTGTTCTCAAATCTGCATGCTCTAGGCTTTCCTGGCAGTGTCCTACAAGCCATCTCAACGTTCACACTGCAGAAGATGCCTGCAATTTAAGGCTGCTGAGGAATCAACTGAACCAGAAAAGAAGAGTGATCCCCATCCTGTCATTCATTTACAGGAAGAAGCAGATAGGAAAGCTATGTGAAAAAAAAGGTTGAGGTAACAGTTTTGTCTCAAAAGAAAAAGTTGAAAATTATTTGTCAGCTGTCAATGGTTTCTAAAACTACATCTTTGCTTAAATCACTGGATGCAGCAACAAAGAAATACGACTAAAAAAAAGCAATGTGTCATCTGTAGCTTGGTGAAAAGAGAGATGGACCGATCTTGGGTTTCTGGGCCAATACACAGCAACCGGACTTAACGAAGTGCCCCTTTCTGTTCCCCACCTCAGGTTCCCTGACCACAATTATAGGTTAGAACAGTTAGCAACTTTCCAGCAGCATTAGAAATTTATACACACATAAAAGAAAGCTGCTCAAATTGCACTTGGAGAAGAACTGTACACAGCTCTAATGTTGGTGCCTTGCAGAGCACTGACGTGACACCCACCTCGAGCCCAAGGCCAGCTGTAGCCCACAACTCTCTGCTCTAAAGGGCTCTACAGAAATGTTCTCTCAACATAGAAGGTAGTGACATGAGCTAGCACGGAACAGCTTATTTCTTTAAAGCCCTAAAGTGATCAAAAGATCGGATGGGCACCACGGAGCATCTAAAAGGAGCGAGAGCCTTTGGGAGCAGCTGGTTGCCAGCCACTCTGCAGGCACAGCTTGCAGAGCCAGCAGGCTGCCCTTCTGCACAGCCTCCATTCGCAGCCCCTCTCTGTCAGACGTCTCACAGCTGGGGGGGAAACGCTGGCTCAGACTCACAGGGGACACAATAGCAACACTTAAAAGAAAACAAGGTATTCTGCTTCAGAAAAATGTAATTAAACAATCCTCATGCCAGCCACTTTTTCTCAAGCTCTGCATCCGTTGTACAAGTAAAAAACAAGAAAGAAAAAAACCCACCACAGATTCTTAACACCATATTAAGTTTTATGTCCATTAAATTTTACCTGCAGAAAATAAAACAATTCGTCTGTTTTCTGTCTTTTCATAATGCATTTTTATGCCTCTAGGTGTCTGCCTGTTTTGACTCTAGGGGCTGTAAAAAGTATTCTGTATACCATTACTTGAATAAACACCCTATAAATTACAACTGATATTTATCAGCCTCATGGCAATTCCACTATATTTGAAATAGTACAACACTGTATTTAGATTGATAAGATATGGGTAAAAGATTAGGATACAGGGATGACTAAAAAAATCCATGTCTGCAATTCTAGACAAAATACATACACACGTTACTTTAATTAACTTTCCCTGCATTTGGAATTCCACCAGGATACAAAGCTAGCTGGATCACTAAATGCAATCATATTTTCAGCCCAGCCTGATATTTCACCAGAACCATTCAAATCAATTTACCCAACAGAGACATTTGTCCCTGGTCTGTCACTATGGCCTGCATTGAGCCTCCTGCACTTCTTTATCTTCTGGCAGGGCCATCATAAGCAAGCGACACAGAGGGTGATGTATGGGAACTCAAATAAGTTATAAATCCTCCATCTCTTCGTCAGCCATCAGCCTAAGTGAATTTACTCCAGTCAGCATTGGCAATGACTCTCTCTGCTCTCAGGAACAAGTCAGCTCTAAGATGACATGTTCTTCAAGGAAAAGGTCCTCATTGCTTTTGGGAAAAGAAGGTATTGCAACAGGAAGGAATGGCAAAAGGCTGCGTCCCTGACAGGTAATGATATGCCTAAGTATCAGCAAGTCTCTGCCATGTATTCAGATGCTTCTCAAATGTTTAGAAATCCAAACTAAGAATTTGTCTCACAAAAAAATCTAAGAGCACAGTTATTCCACTGACCAAACCTTGCTTTAAGGCACTACCCTTAAAGTAGTAGTAGTAGTAGTGGTAATAGTAATAGTAATATCAAACCAAAATCCTAAAAAAAACAACCCAAAATACCCAACACAACAAAACCAAAATGAAGGCGTTTTGTTCAACAGCATATTAAAAGTTACAGCAATAAGGTGAGATGATCAATGATTAGATGAACATTGGATCTATTCTGAAAGATCTGGTACAAGTTTTCTTACCCTGGCATACTGAGGAGAGCAGAGAGATGGGTGCTCTCCACCCACCAGCACTTTCTTTCAGGCACACAGCACTTTGGAGCAGTTATGATAGAGGGGTGGTTCAGTTTTGAGACACAGCCAATCTGTTCCAGCCTGGACACCCAGGCTATAAACTTTACCAATGATTTCCCAGTCATCAGCCTCACAGAAACAGCTTTCCAGAGGTTTTCCACATACAATTGTAGTTCAAAGCAAAAAACATCAGCATAAAAAATACAATAGGAATCTCTGTTCAGCTAAAGGCAAAGGTTGAGGCATTTAAGGCCTAATTTCAGTCTGGGAAAATGTTTAGGTCAATGTTTATGACCTAAGACCCTTTCTTCTAACAAGTTTAACTACAAGTCTTTCAAACAGAAATCCTTCAGCCCACCCTGCCCTGGCATCCACCCTCCTCCCTTGCACCCACTCTCAAAAGTGCATGTGCAGGCACACTCACACTCTCATCCCAGTCATTTCATACCATCATAAAAGCAGCAGTCTCTTCTTTCCCGTGCACGCATCTCATTACCCATCCTTAGTACACATCTTGAGTAATGCAATTTAGTTCAATGTCACCAAGAGAAAGACATTCCTCTGGGACTGTCATTACCATAAACCACAATCTGCTGCCAGTTTATATGCCCTTATCCACCCCTTGTTTTAACTTTATAAAGCACGACCAAGTGTTTTGCACTCCAGTGTTGTCACTTAGATTCAGAAATCTTTTCCTCTGTCCCCCAAAATCATGCTTTACATTTTGCTTCCCTATACATCCCTTAATCTTTCAATCCCAGCATCACAGCACAGTTCTGTTGCCCTATCAGTGCCCATCTGCTCATCCTGGGTTGACTGCCACTTTACAAAACTACTTCCCTGGCCTGTTGCAAGTCAATTGACCTCTCAAGTCCACATGAAGCTCTAGCCAGCCACTTCAGAGGGCCTCAGGCTACCGTCAGGTGAAGCAGGACAATCAAGACAGGCCATCAGTGTAATCGTAGCTGTCCTGTATGAATAAGCCATCTCAAAGTATGATCCTACAACAGCTCAACACCTGAAGAGAGTTAAAGTTGTGCAGGAGATTTTAACATCTTTACAGAAGAGATTCTTTTGTTGCTTGTCTGTGTAGTCCTCTGGCACTAGCATAAGTTAAGGTGTCATAACAGATTACAGAAAGAAGCTTGAGTCTTCAAGGGAAGAACTCTGGAAATGATCAATATTTATACTTTGCTAAACAAAAAGCATTAAAAACAAACAAACAACACCAAACAAATAAACAAAAAAAAAAGCAAATTAAAAAAAACCCCAAAAACAAACAAACCCCTCTCCCCTCCCCCCCCCAAACTACTAGAAGGAACTAAAGAGGGTTTTGCAGTAGATTTAATAAGAAGACAGGTTCAAATCAAGTGTATCCAAATCAGAACATGATCTCTGAGGTTGTAGTTAAGTACCTGGATGATGAGTATTGCTAGTATATGACTGCACCCTGTGTCTATTAGGGATAAAAATCCTATTTTTCATGAGTAACTTGAGAAAAAGTATTTGGAAAAGAAGAGCAGAGGTCCCTCGTCAAAGAAGATATTTCTGGATTTAAAACCAGAAATACATGGGACTTCAAAATCCTAAAAAGAGAACTTTTATCTACATAGTGATTGAAGCTGGTCAGAAAGCTAGGAGAATAATTTCATGGAACACAAGGTAGTTTTTGCCTTATGCATAAAGAGAAAAACCCTTTTAGCTTATGAGAAATAGTTAAATCTCTGTTAGCTAATATATTTATTTGCTTCAGTCATGTTGCTTCATCAGTTTTAATAAAGCTTCTTGTTCCCTAAGATTCTTAACCCAAACTAATTTCATGAAGATTTTACCAAAAATCAGACAACCTCTGAAAAGAGGTGCTGAAAAACAGAGTCAAGAAACTACTTCTATTGCTCAATTAGAGAGCGAGTAAATATTCCAAGCAAACTCTGTTCCTTCCAGGATGCTTTATATGAACCCAAGTGGTCCAGGTGGTGCTGGTAGCATATTGAATTGTTCACTGATGAGCCAGCATTGGAGATGCATCACTCCATTACTGTATCAGTCTTCTGAATCTTCTTATGTTTATGTACACTTTTGTCATACACTGTTCACATCAGTTCATTGGACTTCCGGGTGGAAAAGCTTTAAAAGATGTCTTAATTATACAACAGCATGTCTTCTTAACCCTTCCGAACCCTGGCAAAAAATAAAAGGAGGGCATACACAATTACAGCATGACCAAATACATTTTGCCTCCTTGAACTCTTCTGCTTTTAGCATGGTGTGGAATTTTCCTTCATCTGTTTCTTGAAATGGTGCGAGTGACAGTGTTACATGCTGTTGAAAATCCATCATAGTCTATCCCAAAGGTGTGGAGCATTATCTTGGTATGCAGCTAATACAAAAAAGACTTTGCAATGAAAGGTGCTACAGGAGCACAAGTTACTGGGATCACATGTTACTGAAAGATTCATGGAGTCTTTACAACGCTCTACTCCTTGTATTTTATGTCTCTGAAAATGAATACATCTTCTCCTTTTTTGCTAAATTTTAGTGTCCTTGTCTTGCAGATGTAAATGATAATGAGAGCTTCGGAGGGAGGAAGAGTCAGGCCCCAGAGTGCATGCACTGACCCCAAACTTCTGTAAGGCAAGGGGACTTGGGATTGTCATTCATTTAGTGTGGAAAACTGCACAGTGAGAAAGACACCACAGAGAACAACAGCCTGGTGTGCCAGAGCAGAACCCAGCTGCTGATTACTAGCTCACCTTGCACAGAAAGGCCAAAAACGTCACATGGCTCCAACATTAAGATTTAAATCCTCCAAGAACAACAAAATAACACAAAAAAGATTGCTAAAGGGGAAAAGCCAATACTATAACTGTAGTTGAAAAGAGTCATTCTTTGTACCAAGAGATACTATGACAACAGCATTAAAAAATAAATCACTGTGACTTTTTTTGCTCATCAGTGGCATTTGTCTGCCACCGTTTTTAATTCAAATTGGGCTTAAAAACAAGACTCACCCATTCTGAATCCTGGATCTCTTGTAATAGTAAGGGGAAAGCTACACAGTTATTAACAGCCAAGCCGTAAAGAAAAAGGAACTTGATAAAGGTGGTACATTGCAGGCAAAAAGAGATCATTTTGCTGCTTTGGGATTTCAGCAATGCTGTGGGAAAGCTTATATATTAATAAAACATGATTATTGACATTTTCTAAGACTTATTGTTGGGTCTTTCCCTTTTTCTTGTATACTGGTACACTTGTACTTATTTATCACCGTCTATAAAAACCAATCATGAAGTGTAAAAATGTTAGAATTACTTTATAAAGGGTTATACATCTATACAGTCTAATTCTGCAAACAGCTTCCCAATATCTGAAAAGCATTATATATAAGAAATGGCATCCTGTTCTTTAGATTGAGGTCATACTGCCATTTTTGGCATTAGACAGCACCATAAAGGCGTTCAGATCTCTCATATTCTATAGCATTCACATTCTTTTTCCTGTTCTATGGACTAGGTTATTCAGCAGATTTTTTTCTCCTAGGCAGGAACAGTTCTATACTCAAAAAATGATCATCTTAACACTTGATGTGAGCCCCATTTGGGCAGACTAGAGAGAAATAATCAAAGAAATCAAGCAGCATGCCCACTCACTTAGGCCCCCTTCTCCTTCAACAGTCCAATGCTTCCCAACACTTCTCACTTTCTTTACTTGTTCAGGACTTTAAAGACTTGGGAACCATTTACAGTCATGCCATATGTTGCTTACTTTTACATGTCACCTCAAAATACTACTCATTTATACCAATAAGCAGTACATTAGCTAGTAGACAGCTCCTAATCAGTCTTCCTTTTCATTAGTATCCGTATTATCTGTTCAACAGATGAGGGTCTTCTTTAAGAGACTTCCCTTCTTTTAAATGAAGTGGCTCATAAGGGACCTGATTCTGGTATAGGGCCAAAACGAGGGCACATCAGCTTATCTTCTAGCTTGTTTCCTTTATCTGTCTATCCCCAGCAACTTAAAAAATCCTAAAATCTTACTGTGCTGCTGGGAGGAAGTGGCTCATGTTGCAGACCTGTTTCCATACAATAAATTCAGCATTAGAGCAAACTTCTGAGGTAATCTCCATATGTCAGATTTCTTCTTTGTACGGTCTTTCAGAAAAGAGACAAGAGCCCCTAACCCACTGAATCTGTTCTGTCTTGGCTTGCTACCAAACTTGCCAAGAAAAGTGATAATCACTTGATCTGTTTTAGAGAAGCACAGGAAAATAGATTCTAAAGAAAAGGGAAGTAGGTACTTGTTCTATAGAAAATAAAATGAAACCCTGGATTTCACCAGGATGCCAAAAGAGCCCACACTCTGAAACTACATCCACCCTGGAGTCCTCCAACCCCTTGAGCTGTTGTAGGTTTTTATTCTTCCTTCTACTTCTTTTTGCCCTTTTTCCTTAAGACATGCCCTCAACTTCCAAAAGAGAGAGACTGAATAATCTCTTAGCAGCTGACAGAAACAAGATCTTCCCACAGGCAATCATTCAACCAGAATATCATTTATTCTCTGCTTTTCCCCACCTATCTTTATTATGCAGTTTCAAAACCCTGAGCGGCCTGGCAGTCCTTTATGCTTTTCCTTACCACACATCTGAAAGACATGTAACTGCTATTAGCTCCATTTTGCTAATATGGGCTACAAAAAACAGTACAAAGGTGGTTTTAATCAACTAACTGAATGCATCATCCTATCTACAAAACTGTTTATAAGCAAAAGACAGTAACAAGCTTAACAGAGAGCTATTTTAGAACGAGGTGATTCAGGCCCTGGAGGATTCTGTTGTTCTTCAATGCCCATGAGGGGAGTTTGACTAGTTTAAATATCTCCATGTGGCAGGTATCTGTGTAAGATAAGAGCAAGTCTACAGTGTGACCGAATGTGCCAAGTTTCACCAAGGTTTGCTTACCAAGAAACAACTCTGCCAGACCAACCAGGCACCACAAAGCACATCTGAAAAGGATAGCAGGAGTGGTCTGCAGCTGCTCAAGTCAATGCTGGGGGAAAAGGCACCACAAAGCACATCTGAAAAGGATAGCAGGAGTGGTCTGCAGCTGCTCAAGTCAATGCTGGGAGAAAAGGACGGACCCCAAAGCTCACAAACAAGTCTTCACATAGTCTTGTGCCAGCGCTGCACAGATATTGCCACCATTATTTACTCCTATTTCCCAAGCACCAAAGAAGGTAAAACTTGCAAGGAAAACCAGTAGCATAATTCAGATAAGAGTCATACTTCCACATTAACAAAGACAAAAAAAGACATAGTTCCCAGTTAAAAAAAAGACAAAAACTTTCAAAAATTCGGGGCTGTACTTTTCAAACACAAAGAAATGCCAATGCGTGTACAATACTGGTCAAGGAAAAATAACTTAAAAACAGATGCAGAGGAAGACTATCAGGGGACAGACAAGCTTATCTGGTAAAAAAGAATATTAAAAGAGCTTGGCTAGTTCAGACCAGCTATATAAATGTTGAGAGAAGATACATTTACTGTGCACAAACACCCAGGGGTAGAAATAGCTGAGGAGTGGAAATGACTATTTAACTAAGGACAATACTGGTACAAGAACAGATGGTTATAAACTGCCAAAGAATAAATTTAGACTGGAAATTAGACAAAGGTTTCTAATCAGCAGAGCAATGAAGCTTTTAAAAAGCCTTTACAGGGAACAGGGGCAAAAAGCTGCTCTAATTGAGGGATAAAGCTTCATGTATTTCTGAAAGGTATTATGAAATATGGTTCCCTACCAAAGCACAGTACTGAAGGCAAGGACTCCTGAGGTGCCTTGCAGCCTTCTGCTTCCCTGCATTTCACACTAAACTACATTCATAGCAGCACCAGCATATCAGAAGTACAGTTCTGAAATACCTTGACCTCCCAGAACAACTACACGAAGAACCATTCTGACTGGACTCTGCTGAAGGGTAAAACAAGATAGCTTCTAAGGGAGGGACTTCTGGAGCAGCCAAGCCTGGGTAGAAAGCCTGAGCTGAATTTTTACATTACCTTACTATGAAAGCCACAGACAGGGGGCAAGAGCAGACAGAACATATCATCTCCGGTAAAACTCATAAAACAAAACTCTTGCAAAATTCCAGCGGCTCCTGGGTACAGAAAAAAATCTCAACACATTGCTCCATGCCAGACAACCCTCCTGATGACCATCAGTCATTGAAAGATGTGTTTCAGTCGTCCAACCATACAGTATCAAAAGAATATTTTTTTTTGTCCCTCTTCTTTTGTTTTTATTAAGTTTTTCCATAAAAAACAATGATGGAGTTCAACATTATCATCCAGCATTGTGCCTTTGTTTTCTATGCATGGGATACAGTCAAGTCTTTTGCAGACCTATACACAATGGTAAATATTTGATCTTTTTGACAAGTGCATGTGTCTAAAAGCGTTACAGCACAGAAGGAAAGTAATTTTCATGGATGAGAAGTACTGCAGAATTATATGGTTTGACCTGTTTGCTTCATTCCTTAGTTATGGCTGCAGCATGTTTAGTGTCTGGGGACATGCCACATGCAACATTTTATCATTATTTTAGGATCAAAAACCCCAAAAACCCCTCAAAAATGGGAATTTGCCACCGAAACTGTATCTCATCCAGCAACTCCCTCTTGACAGCTATTCCTATAGTCCATGCCATCAGGGCAGTTGAAGATATTCTAAACATTTCAGGCAAAAGCGCTTGGAAAGCCCTAGACCCTGAGGAGATATTCTCTGGGATACTCAGCCAACAATAGGCCACGGATAAGTTGTCTGGACAGGACCATTCCTGATAAAGTGAGGAAACACATGAGGTATTTTTGTAGAACACAAACTTCACTGCTTCTTCAGAAAATCTTCAGCTAACTGATGTAAGATAGAGTATGTGGTTTTCAGTTGCAAGCTCTGTCTCCTTGGACAAATTAAAAGAGCTCCAAAACTTATACAAATAACTCCAAACCGACTGTTACAAGCACGGTACATGCAGAGGCCAAATCCATTGCCACTATACACCTCCTTTCACAGACTAAGACCATGCTCACTGTGACTGAATCCTCTGATGATGGGAGGTTTTCAACTGCATGCCTGATTAAATGCTGCCTTCCAGAATTCTTGGATAACAGGAATTAAATTTTAATGCCCTTAATCTAGTTGACACTTTTTCATAAGCTCTTCCTCCCCTCCTTCTCCTGTGTTATAAATGACCAATTACCTAATCTAAGGTAATGCAGGCTTTGGTCGAGGCTAATGAAGATGCGGTGGGTGAGATCCTGCTTGCAGCACAGCCCCATTAGGAAAGGTTAATCACCTCCTAGCTTACAATCCCACATTTTAGCTCCAAACAGTGAGGAGGCAGAGAAAGAGGCATCCATCACATTAACCAAATAGTACAGCAAATGCCTGGCACTTGGTCAGCAATAAGGTGCTCTCCTGATGGGAAGAAGAAGACCGCAAAATGAAAACCAACAGTGACTTTCCAAGGTTGCTCACGGACAGAGATCCCCACGTAAGAAGTAGGAAAGGGAAACACCCCCAGCTAAAACTTGAGATTTGTGCTTCAGAAGAGAGGACTGCATCTTCCTTCCCTGAGAAGGAAGCGCATCACACTGTGTGCAATGCTACCCTTTCAAGGAATCAAAAATTTTGCCTCAATGACATGTGCATAAGCAGCTGAAGGAAACCAGAGAGGAATAGTCCCAACCTATGTAGAATGAAACAAACCTTCAGCTACTTACCATTATTTCATGATTCCAAAGCCTCAGGAACAGCCTAGGCAATGGTGCAGTGCTATCTTCTCTCTACATTCAGACTATCCATTGCTGTTCAGTGTTCATCAACAAAAATAATTTATCTCCAGTAAAGTTAGAATGCACATGCAACACAGAGCCAAAGAGTTCATTTGTTGCATCAACAAGGCCTAACTCTGTGCGGCTACACGGCTTCTAGAGATATCTAGAACTAACCTTCATGACGGCAAGTCATTGCATTACTAAGTCCTTACTCAAAGAAAGAATAATTTCTTTTGTGAACTGAGGCAAAGAGATTGTTGGTAGGAGGAGAGGACACATTCCTAAAACTTTTGCCTTCTGATTGACTACACAATAATGTTGTGTAATTACCAGAAAAAACAGAAAATTTTTTTTTGGTTCAGGTTTTTTTGTTTTGGTTGGTTGGTTGGTTGGTTGTTTTTTTAACTCTGAGGGATTTTTCTAGAATTGTCTTCATTCATTACCACTGCTCATGACCATTAAATTTCCTTCATTTAAACAGTGAAAATCCTTCCTCCTCATCCAGAGATGCTCCCAGAAAAGTGAGAAATACTTCAGTTGTGTGAGAGAAGTATTGCCTCTTTACTGTCTTTTTTTTTTTTTTTTTTTATTTTTTTTTT
>VZTG01001883.1:240732-405948 GCA_013397845.1 Melanocharis versteri | reverse complement strand
AATATATATATATATATATTCATGTCTCCTGGTCACCTTCCTTGCTGGACCTTTTCAGCTTTTAAGGCCCTTAAAGTGTCCTTGCCCAGATGATAGAAATGTTCTCCCTTCCATCATTTGAGATATCTTACAAACCTTATTTATGCAATCAAGAATAGATCCCATGATTTCAAAAAAAAAGCTGAAATAGGGTCCCCTGAAACTGGTAACATGTATGGCAGCAGACAGAAAACAATTTTTTTCAGCAATGTTTAGTCATGATCAAATTTAGGCACTTCATAGTTCTGGAGCAAGCTGGTATCAGTGAGTGCTCCATTTAGTTTGCAAAGTAGGAAGATGTTCCCATGCAATCTAAACTTTACTTAAACAATTTCTACTGTATTTACCAGGTTTCTCTCTACTCCTGATCAGTAAACACTCAAGTGGAACTTTTTATGTTAATTTCTTCTGAAGCAGAAAGGCAGACAATAGTAGCAAAAGAATCCTCTACTTGGAATCTGAACAGTGAAGAAAACACTCAGATGGTGACCCTCCACAGCTGCCTACTGAAGAAAATGCCTACTTGAACTGCCACCAACTCTAACAGCTAAAGGAGAAATTGTGAAAAAATATGAAAGGAAACCATACATACAGCTAAAGTGGCAGGCAGAGATTTAAAATTTGATCTGAGTGATCTCTTAGCAAATCTGCAGAGTGTATATAAGACCAACATTAGGCACAGGAGAATAAGAAACCTAATTTAGGAGTATGAAATTGCTTTTTGAAAGGGTTTTGAAAAAAGCTTAGAAATTAGCCTTTCAGAAGCTCCTGTCCCAAAATTGCTTTCAAATTCTTTTCTAAATACTTAACTCTTTATCTTACTAAAATAAACTTTATTTTTTCTTGTTTTTTCTTAAGGCTTATTAGATGAACTAGCCAACACTAAGCATGCTTGTTTTAAGAACCAGTGATAAACTTGCATTTTATGCCCAACTAACATAAAATACATATTTTCAGGTTCTCAAGCTGTGTCTACACAGCCATACTTATCAGGCAATGTGCAGAGACTCAAAAGGACCTACTATTATACCTATTTATGATACAAACCAGTGTAGTTCAGCGAACAGATGGATGGATACAGCAAAGACACTAACTCATGGATTGCAGCAGTCCAGGAGAAGGCTTCCACAACACCCCATGAGTATTAACAAGAAAAAAGAATTTGCTCCCTACAAATTGCAGGGAAAAGGCTCTGTATTTTCCACATGGAAAGGATGCAGTTAAATGAAGACCAGCACTAACATCCCACTAAGAGACAGAACCTAGGTGACCTCAGACAATTTCAGCAGAATTCTACCATAGGTGTTTTCCTGGATCAAAAGGGAGAAGTCAGATTTACTGCCCAGGCCAGAAGGTTTCAGGCTTTAGAGGAGTGTGGGCCTTGCTGTGCCCTGCTTCTTCAGGTAGACAGTCACTTGCCTTAAGAAGGTTTTTTCCTTTTCTTTGGCATGTGAAACAGAAGCTAATTCTCAGGTGGATTCAGTTATTCCGAAGCGTCTTTGGATATTGCTGCAGCTGGTCAATGTGCTTGCTAGTTTGTAATTGTACTGGTGAGTAACTGAAATAATAGGATTTCTGGTACCAAGGACTTTCCTATTACAATTAGGAAAACTAGCAGGAGATACTTCCATTATCAGGTTTGCAGGTTTTACAGGTTTCTGAGAATATCTGAGCTCAACCTTTGTTTTCTGAGAGAACTAGCACTACCAAAACATCCAGTTAAAAGCTGTAATGGGAAAATGCTAGAGATCATGAACAGTGGTTCAGTCAAAATTTCCTGTTGGATTTCCAATTTAAAAAATTACAGTTTTCAGCATTTATTCAATTGCATTCACTCACCTGGAAAACATAAAAATCTTACTCAGCTTCTGACCTCTCCTCTCTGACCACAAGCCTTAATTAGAGCCAAAAGCAGGAGAATTGTTCTGATGCTGAAGGTTTTCCTCAAGAACTTTTCAAGATCTTCCAGTTCTCCGAAACATCCCACAGACTAAGCTATGTACTGGTCATCAAAGCAGAACAGCTGTTATTTTCTCAGAGCCTGAGCCATATTTGAACCAGAGGAAGATACATAACTGATCCCAAACTAGCTCATCCTCCCTGCCACCTTCCAGCTGCCTTTTGAAGAGGAAGCTCCCTTTGACATCAAATAGTCTCACTACCTTCTGTAGTTAGCAGTTCTCAGGTTGAAAAGAAATATAAGACAGGAGCAACAAATGTCAAAGGAAACTTGGAGTAATTAAAAAACAAAAGAAATTAACAAAAAACCACAAGCAAACAAGGAGCAAGGGAAAATTTGCTCCATGCTTACTAGTTTAAAAATTCTGCCTCTGGAGAATTCAACCCCTTCTGCTCTGATGTGTCCTCCTGCTGTTTTACTGCAAGCTCTGTCGACTCACAGCTGCTGCTCTGCACAAGTCCCGGGCTGCCTTCAGAAAGAAACACATGGAAAAGATGGAGAACCATTTCCTCCACTCAAATCGCAAATCCCAAGTCAGAGAGAAGACACCAACACAGAAGCCAGAAGTCTGCATTATAACAGCAATGACAAGGTGAGCCAGGGCAAAAGCTGTACTTACCAAATTAATGAGAGTAGCATCAACTATTTCCCATACAGAACAGGCCCTGCTTTGAGCTAGTCTGCCTCGCCCATGGCCCTGCATTCTCACCCAAAATGCTCTCAGGTTACTGGTGCATTGGGACCCAGACTGGTACAATCTATATGTAGTTAACACAAATCACTTAACTGGAACAGCAAGAAGAATTCGGGTATTTGCTAACACGCATACTTCTGAGTAGGGCAAAGCAAGCATCACATTGTATGCAGAAAACACCCCCAGTGTTATTCATAAAGTCTTGATCATATTTTTCAATCCCTTTAGCCTTGAAGCCATAACTACTACATCAAGATAAGACAACCCCAGACAAGGATCTGGGGAGGACTTAGAGAGAAAAACGTATCAGTGCAGCCTAGCTTTTATTGTTTGGTAAATTTTCATGGTAGCAGAGACAGGACACTGATTGAGAAGGTATGAGAACCACCACTTCTGAAGTTAAAAATCCCTCTGGTGTATATCTGATGATACTCAGAAGCATTTCTGAAATTGTATCTGGGAATTTAAATTTGAGTGAGAAATCAGAGATGAGCTTTGAGCATTGGAACTTAAAAACTTAAAAAACCTTGCTAGCGGTATCCAGATAAGAAGCTTCTCTTGCCCTGGAGAACACACATGACATAGAATTTCCATGCCTCAGCTCTTGGGGATTAATGGCTGTTGGCAAAAACTGCTGCTTATATCCAAAATATGTCCTGAGCTAAGGAAGTAAGAAACAATCCTTACACAAGGATGTCATCAATGTAGTTAGGTCCTAAAATTCCCAAGCTGAGTGAAAAATAACAACTGTGAAAATTGTAAGATGTGCGTTAGGAGCCCTGCTGAAATGCATTTAGGTATTTGAAACGGAAAACTGTTACTGACTTGCAGTTGTTCCACATTAATCAGGACCAGTTATAAGGAGTTAAAAAGTGACGGGGGGGCGGGGCAGAGTGTCTCAGCCTCATACAGGCACGTAAAGATTTTGTACCTCTTCTCTACTAATCGCTTCCACACCACTTATGGGGATTTGAGACTAGATATTATAAATCAGGAATCCGCTCTCAGTCAGCATAAAAACAGGAAAGTGCAAGTTCAAGCTTTTGAAAACTGCTAAGAACAAAAGTGGGAGGACAAGTGAGGTCAGACTGTTCTTTACGGAAGCATGAGGAAATAAGAGGCAGAGCTGTGAAGACACTGAACACACATCTACAACACACAAAGATATGAGTGATAATCAGGAAGCTAAAATGGCAGACTCCAGGGACACACAACGGATGGAGAAGCCTTTCACCCCAGATACCTGTTTCCGTAAAGAAAGAATCTATTCTACAGAGAAAAGGGAAGTTCTCTATCCACGACTTCAAAGATAACTAATAAGTTGCTTCTTTTACTTTCTACACCAACACAAAACTAGCTTTAGCAACCCAAGAAAGGCTAACACCCCGACAAGTTTATGAGAAGTGACTTTTCATTTTCCTCCAGAAGCCTCTTTCCACCATGTGGCAGAAGATCAGTGGACTTCAGCCATTCCAAAGACAAGTTTTCAAAGTTCCCTCCTCTCAAAGACAGTATCCTCAGTAGTTCTCTACTCCAAATCTAACTGAAAGCAGGAGAAATAAAACACACAATCACTCCCAGAACCACATAAATAGGAAAGCATATGGTAGGAAAATGAGAAGAGCAGAACTGCTAGTTATTTGAAGTGACAAGATCACATAATTTATGTTTCCAGGGCCAAAGCCCTGGAATATTTTGCACAAGACCTAAATAAATAAATAAATGTGGAACTAGGTAGACCCCTGTGACATGCAGGCATCTTCCTGACTCAGCAAGCTATCCACAAGGAAGGACCACAGACAAGAACACACAATCTCAGTTCTTCTGTTCGCTGTTTAGTATGGCTGCTCTGAAACTGTGGCATCTGGAAGCAGCCTCCAGAAGGTTTCCTAAGCCCTCAAGTCATGGCAAAGCTGCAGGACTCAATAAATATCAAGGAAGACATAATCTGTAGAGGACTATACAAAGCCTTAGGTGATTTTGGAAAACCTCTTTTTGAGATTAATTTGGAGAGGAGAAAAAGACAGCTGGAAGATAGAGATTATTTCTAACTTCATTTCAAGTTTTCATAATCCAAATATCCACCGACGACCTGGGAAAACTCAAGCAAAGGATGCCTGGGGTCTGTGGATACACAGCACCATCTCGTGGAGTGAATGGAAGAAATATAAAAAACAAGGAATGATTCCAGCCCTTGAGACGTCTGCAGCTTGGCTTTTTGACAGGCTGCTCTTCTAGAAGGTTAAAAAATCTCTCTATCGAATTTATGGTTTATAAAAAAAGTTCACTGCAGATCTATAAAGAACAAATGAACAACAAACTACTCCCTATTTTTATCTCTCAAACTCATCACCGTTAACATAAACACTGCAGGCCTCTTCATAAATAGAGTGTGGGCAGACAACCATCTGTACTGAATTTTATTTGCCAGCAGGCCTAGCACAGCTGTGAGCACCCTTCTCTTACGAGTCTGAATCTCATGTACTTAAGGTGGGCAAAGAAAACAAGTTTACAAATACTAAACTTGCCAGGACTAACAACCTATACTTCTCTCTATTTAGTACTGGAAAAGAAAAAAGCCCTTTTCCTTTTAGAAAAAGAAGGAAACTCAGAAAAGCTGCTATTCCACCCTTTCCAGTATCTGCCCCGAATATGGAGGTATGCTTACAGAGTGTCTGAGAAGGAACAGCTTAAGTTACCCAGCTGGATCACATCTTACTGGTAATAAATAAGGATTTCCAGGCACTACTCAAAGCATGAAGACCTGATTAGTTTCTACTTCATGACAGGTAGAAATTCATCTATGCAACAGAAAGCATTTAAGTGTCCTGACTTCTAAAGAAGGTAGGCAAATACAGGGGTGTCTGTGTAGGAGGGATGTAGTTGATCTTATTTTCAGCCCCATCTCAATTATTATGTTATACCCAGCTCCATTTTAGCAAATACTTCAAAGTTTATTCTTAGTTCATCCTGGTCTCCAGGATGAAAGTTGTTTAAAACCAGAAAGCACTATGTATATTGTCTATGCATTTTAAATAGCTCCCATAATGATTTTAGTACAGGTCTCTCAAGTGTGATATTTGGGCTAAGTATGTTCTCTGGTATGCCTAAATTAGGTTTAAATTACTTGAACTATCAATATTCCATGCATACGAGCCACCAGTAGCAATTCCACAGCCAAGTGGGGATCTGTGTGAGGATACTTCCCTCAAGAAAAAGCACAAATTTATGTTTCAAGTGTTCATCAGAAGCATCTCTGTTTCAGCAGGATGAGGTAAGGGATTTAAGGCTCTAACCTCTTCCAACTGGGACAAATGCCACTGGTAACAAGTGCAAAAATGGAAAAAGAAAAAGAGAACAGGCTGGTGGTTTGGGTTTTGGGGTTGTTTGGGTTTTTTGTTGGTTTGTTGTTTGTTTTTTTTTTTTCTGACTGTACAAACACTTAACTCCTATGATTTGTGTTTAACAATGTGAAGCACAGATAATTCTGCCTGATCTCAGCTCTTAGGATTCAAGTAACTACAACAAGGAGAATTCCCAGGATAACCTCTATGCTGCAGCACTATATGCTTCAGCATCACGTGGCATGTAGGATTAACATGGTGGCCTGCCTACCTCAATACACTGTGCAAATGTGCACAACCCAGCAATAGTTCAGACAGGTGTTTCAGATATCTATGCACAGCAACTCATCTACCAAATACATATACTGCACAGCTGACACTACAGTCACCAGACATCAAAATCATGCCCTATTGGGTAACTTTACATGTTTGTGTCAAATATAATGCTCATTGACCTCAAGACAGATACTGGTGTGTCTGTCTCTCACAAACACGCAGTCACTCGAACAGATTTTCACTCTCTTGTCCCATATCACACACCAGGAATGCCTACAAATATTTGCTGTCAGATTCACACTCACTGCTTCTGAGAACTTTGGCTCATTCACACAGAGCCAGGTCTGCTCAGTTCATTCTGCACTGGTAACACAACCAATCCAGTGTAACAGCAGCAAAGCAGGAAAATGAGTCTTTGCTGATGTCAGCAATAGTGCTGCCTTCTGTAACATGCAGTTGGCTTGGATCTATGATGTAAACCCTGGTGCACAGGCACTTCTTGTGACTGTCTGCATATCCAAGTGAAAGACACCTGACAGCTGAAGTCTTCAGTAACAAAAAGAAATACCAATATTAGCCCTCTCTTCAGCATTTTGTGGTGTTGAATTACGAGACTATCTGTGACAGATGAACTGTTAAAGACACAGATGCTTCTAAGGGACCTACAAATTATATGATGGATGGCTTGTGATATTGCTATCTATCTTCATCATTTGCCTGAGATCAGAGGGCAGAAATGTAACAGACAGAAGGTCATTTAGTTTTGTCTGAAAAAGAAAAAAAAAGAAAGGAAAGAAATATGACAGATGGTTATGGGAAGTCAGCAAAGCTGACACCAGTTTTGCTGTGGTCAAGCACTGCAAATAGATCTTAGACCAGAGACAAGAGGAAGAATAGAGCCCCAACCACACTTCCTTCAAAATAAATGTTAGAGTGTCTCTGGAAGAAAAATATGCTTATATCTGGCAGTTGTATTATTAAGTTAGAGTCTAGTCAAGACGCTCTGGTCTAGAGGTCAGTTATGTGCTCTGAGACAGTTACTCAATAGACATGAGCACAACTACTCTCGCATTAAGGCCAGAGACGCCTGAACAAAAGCTACAAAGATGAAACTCCACTTTCTTAGGGATGGAGTAATTTTCAAATCTCTTTCCCCATCCTGCTCAAGACCACACTCTCAAGCACTGTGCTGGCAATATCCTGAAAGGCATGTCCTCTACCAGGGAGGCCACCACCAGCCCATGCTGCTTATCTGCAACACAGAGGTCTGTGAAGAGCCTCAGGAAGTCACAGCACAGTAGCTTATTAAATAATAAACCTAAGCAGAGGAGGATGAACTAACTTAGGTCATTACTTCTAAACTAAGGCTAGTTGTCGTCTTTCTCAGGTTTTTAAGTGTTTTCTGCTAACTTTCACAATAAATTCATCCTTTTGATGCAATGAATCCTGAGCTTTGTTTTGAAAATGATGAAATCAACCACATCTTGCTTTTTCATTCCTTCATTTTTTTTCTGTTCAAAGCTATTCTACAGCTTTCACTGAAATATGCAAAGTTTTGCTTGCCCTAAGTGTGCAGTTTTCATTGATTAAACTACCACCCATGAAAAATTTTCACCAGCTCTGTATGCACCCAAAACTTTAAAATAAACTAACATTCACAGCTTTGGAAGCTTTTTCATCTGCAGACAGCTCTTAGCTAAGTGGGGTTTCGGTTAACACTTACATCCCAACAGAATTCAAGTCATATGATTATTCTTAGGGCTTTTTACTGAAAAGCCTAATTCCTCCCACAATCAGAGAAGTTATTTTGTGTCCCAAAATCTCTAAGGACAGCAAAAGGCAACTGAAGTCCCAGACTCCACTCCCAGCATTTGCCAAGGCCTCAGACGTCAGTACACAATGAAACACCTCCACAAAGATAAATGAAATCCACCAAAATGTACTCCCCTGTGCAAAGCTTGTTTCACAGGTACCCAAGCAGCCAATTTCAATCTGCCCCTCAGGGATCATTACTAAGATAACTGTAATTAAGGTTTTTCATCTAATCCCCAATGTTCTACAGCTGAGATTATTATACCAGCCTCTGGGTAACAAGATTGCAACATAATAAAGCTATGTCCCTATATGCAGCTAAACTCCACTGGAGATCAATAGTAGCCTTCTGTCAATGACAGGAAATAATTAGTACATTAGGCAGCTTGGATAGTGAACAAAGAATCTCCTTCAGGACCTCTGACTCCTCCTGCCTTTGTTTTTCTGTTAACAATTTCCATTGCAAAACAACAAATAAGCGTAAAAGATCTGTCTCTTGATCCCTACTGACCCCAGCTTCCTCCCTTATGCAGCCCCAGACTTGCAGGCTTAAAAATCAGCTAGAAGAAAAAAGTTTAAAAATTATAGTACTGCCTGAATCTCTCTGCATGTTGGCATTCTCTCAGCCACCCACACTCTAAATATTTTATGACATAGATTTGCCCACCTAATGACTGTAATCATAAAGGTAGCTTTTAGTCTAAGGTATAAAAACAATATATATAAATCTTGAATACAAAACAATTAGGCGCATTTGATATGTGGACTGTGAGAATCCCATACCAGATTTTGATCTGCAACTATTGTTACCTCATCTGAAGTTACCTCACTGAATTAAAATAATTACTTTGAATTTATAAATGTTACTACAAACAAAGTCTAGTCTGCAAAATAGAAAAGATTGACTTCAATCCTCATCTATTTGTTCTCACCCAATAATGTAGGCTCCTTTTTTCAAACTGTTCTCTATGTAGACAGCCTGACAAATAAACAATAATCACCTTGAGGACTTGATAGGAATAAGGAGGCAATATAGTGTGTGCTATGGCAAACAGCTCCATGCTGTCTGGGAAAGCACCAAGTGAACCCCATCCCGTCTCATTAACACCATTACAGCCCACTTACCACTCATCAGATTTAGAGCAACAGCTTAAAAGCACACATATATAACTCAGCTGAGTGCTGTGAAGACGGGAGAGCACACAAAACCCAGGTGGGACAAAAAACAGATTAAGGATTATTGCAAGCCAGAGCTTCCATCCAGGACAGCAAGCCAAACATGGAAATCATATTTTCATAATCCACAGTGTGAGTTACAACACTCACAGGTGATTGTAGGAATGATCAAAGCCAGCTGTGTGTTCACCTGGAGTAGTGACTGGTTACCCTGCTGCAGACCAATTGCAACAGCTAAAAGACCAAACAGATTTTGCCAGGGCTTTTTTCTTCCCTTCTCTGCAAAAGAACAGGTACTATCTGCATACCATATGGCACTCAAAATACCTCATGCTGATGAAACCATAGTAGGTGTGAGATTATCAAAAGTATTTGGGCAATACAATTGAGGATAAAAGTTTCATAGCATTGTGTGAAAAAAAATCCATTTAAAATAAAATCATCAGGCTCAGGATGATTTTTACCTATAAAATCCAACTCTACATACATTTTTCATTATCTTCTGAATTCAGTTCTGTACCATCTTCTGTGAAGAAGCTACTATAAGAAGAAAAGAATCTTTAAAGAGTAAAATTGATGGTTGATGACTTTTTGGTATTTTTCTGAGTTTTTACATTTACTGCTTCTTAAAACAAATATGAACATATGCAGGATATTACAAAGAAAACTAAATTCAAAATTAATCAAATCCTTGTTGCACTTGACAATTTAGAACACTTAATTTATTATCTTACATTTAGTCAAAAGATGTGCTTACAGATCATCATCGACAAATGGAGCTTGGGGTGACAACAAACAGAGACTCGTATTCTGCTGTACAACATTTCTGTTTCTGCTGCCACCTTACATCAATGTCTTATCAGTAATTACACCCTGGGTGTGCCATTAACGAAGGAACAGTTTCTGAGGCCAAATCTCTCACGGGGCAAAATACGTAGAACACAGTACCACTCGCTCAGCTACTTTTAAGATGAAAAGTGAAAATTATTGCCATGACTACCAAAGAGTATCAAGTTTAAGAAAAATACTGTCAAAGAGAGCAGAGATCACAAGGAACAAAATTATGGCAAGAGCCTTCTGTGACATGCTTATGAAAATGGCATAGCCAGTGAGAAGCACCAGGAAGAGAATTAACTGCTTGAACTGCCCAAAGGTTGATAACAGAGGCTGTAATCAGTCCCACCTGTAAAAAGCCTCTCTCCTTCCATGCTACTGAAGTCTGTAGCATGGCTGGACCATAGCTTATGCGCTGACAGCAGCCAGGTGTGCACAGATATCAATGACTGATTACAGCTCTCATTCTAAATGCTCCTTCTGCCAAGCTGTTGAAGCAACGGTAATTAAATTACTCACTAGAGACCTAGCTGCATTTTGGGGATCACAAAAGGATAAAGTTGGCTAGCACTCACTATTAAAAAAAGGGAACACTTTCATGTCAGGGCACCTTGAGAAGCTGAAAGGTGCAGAAGAAGCAATTTCAAAAAGCACCTGTCACTCAAATTCCCTCTTTCTCTCCCAAAACAGGGACAGACAAATTTCTCCCTCTAATGTTGACAGCACTACCCATTCCAGATGCCTCCCAAAGGGAACATGGGGCAAACAAGCTCTTGATCTGCAGTCTGATCTGATGTTTTACAGCTGTTACTCAAGGGAGGGGAAATGCCTTTCAGTACACTGAAAAGAATGAGCGTTCTTATACCACCAAAGAGCTGTAGTGGGCTATTACTAAGCATCAGAAAAGTGCATGGTGCTTTAATAAGAAGTAGCACCAGATCCTTGCCCTAAAGATGTTATATTTCTTGGAGCTGCAGGGCAAATGAAACTAAACAGTGCTAAGAAGGATGAAAGCAGGGTTCATAACCCAAATCACAGTGGTACAATTTACATCATATACTAAAGTACACAGTTGCATTCCCCTTCTTTTTTATCCCAGTTCTCAAAGGATAAGGTCATTCACTGTCAGAAGACACCAAACGCTTAGGTTAGGAATTCAAAATGAGCCATCAGCCAGAAAACACTAGTTATAATATGTGAAAGACCATTAAGTAAGCAAGAACGAAGGATGAGGAGAGAACTAAGAAGTAGGCAGAGTGCCTGACCTGTTGTAATGAAGAATGAATCACTCAAGATAAATCAGTGGTGACTCTTGCTTCATGTAGGATGGATGTCTCTGTAGTATCAAAGGCAAATCCCCAAGCATGCTGATATTTAAACAGCTGACTGGTTTAGCCATGCATGACTAACGAAGTCTATGCAGATTTATTTTCTACACACTAGCAACCTCTTGCTCTCTGACTCAGTAAGTGAGTAAGCTGGGCACATTAGAAACGAATGGGTGATAATTAAACACGAACAATGAAGAGGGTTTCTGTAAGTAAATCAAGCTGAGTATGTTGGCATTGACATTAAAGGAGGTCATGAATTCTGGACAAAAATTGGCCTAGATGGTGAAAAACACAAAATACTGAGAGAGAGGGAATAGGGTTCATCCCCCGACTGGGGGTCTGAATCCTGCAATGGAGAGCATGAGCTGTAACTGCTCAGTGACACACAAAGTAAATTTGGGGTGCAAATGGCTCATGAGCACATCAGAATAAATCCATCACCATAAAGGAACAGTTATTTATTTAGCCATTTGCCCTCCTAGTCATCTCTTCTAATGACTATTCTGCCATGTTATTTAAGCAGGTGTGAAGAAACCAGTTCTGCCACTGTAACCTAGTTTACAGACTCTGCTCCAGAAGCATCAATACACTTTGGTACTCATTCACTTACTTTGTAGGGGGCAAAAAGGAAGGGCATTAATGAAGAGGGATGGGCCTGCTCTGACAACCTGGGTATCTCATACACATGGGGCTAAGGCCAGCTTCAGTCTTCCTTAATCAATCAAAAATATTCTGTGCTTTACTCTAAAGTATTGGTCTTCGACATTTTTTCGCTAATTTTGATATCCTTTCTTTTATTGCAAGTAAAAAAAAGATTTTGGCTAGTAAGTCTCACTCACTATGATTACATAACTGAAGTTATCAAAAGCTCTTCTTGTGATGGTGCTAAATTACTCAACAAAAGAACAAAGTCACCATAACTCTCTTTCCCTCTAATCCTTTCCTCCTCCAAATGTGATTCACATAAAGACAGTGAAAGCATATAGGTTATGTATCACATGGAAAGGGATTGGGAAAAACAGTATAACTTACTGTACAAAAAAAAAAAAACCCACAGCACTTTATCTTACTTCTCTCCCAGACAAAAAACAAGCATCACTCAGCCAAGCCATCTCATTGGAAGGTTAGAGGATTGCTTTACTTATCAACAGGATCCTTGAAAAGCAGGGAGACTGGAAGCATATGAAGATACCAACACAAGAGGACAAAAAGCTTGGGCTGCCTTTTCTCTTTACCAATCAAGTGGAAAAACTCTTTTTAAACCAGGCTATTACAACCTGAAGTTTATAAATAAATGGATAAATAACCTCTCTAAAAAGCCAATCAATAGTCAGCTGATGGATTTAACTGTTTCAACAACAACATAAAACCTGTTTGAAAAGGTGCTTTATACTCTGCTTGCACTAGTCATTGCTGCAAATCATTGATCTTTTACAGGCGAACACCTCCACTAATACATGTGTTAGCCTGGCGATTACTCTTGGAAAGCTTGACCCTCGGTGTTACTCATCTGCATGAGGCACTGAGTAAAAAGCAGCATTTTCTATGATCTAGTTTGACATGGATATACCATTTCCATTAGGTAGATTTCCAATGCCTCTTCTTACACATTCTCTCAGTGCAGAAAATGTTATACTGTTCTATCAGACAGACAAGAATGGGAATTAACTAAAGAATCTGTAAAGCTGTTCATAGACAACAGTTTAAATACAGATCACATCTCAGGTATGTTGGAATGCTTAACTATCATGTTTTTATCTCATATCATGGTTAACAGAAACAGGATGGAGTTCACCCCAGATGCAAGACACTTCATTAACATCATGGGTTACCTTTACTTCTGCTACCTTACATGCTTAAAGTTGCACATTTAAACAGTCTAAGCAACAGCCTGGCATGCCAGGGTTGTTTAATACTTCTAATATTAACTGCAATACACTAACACTGACTTCCTATATCTTAGAGTAATATGTAGATTCTTAAAATAGATTGAAAGCCCATATTTATTTAATGTGATGCTGAAATGATTAAAACATCTATAAAGATTGAAGAGTATGGAACAACTTCAAAAATTTGAGAATATATTTTAAATGGCACAGAGAATAGAACCAGTATATCCTGAATAGCATTATTGCTTCTATTTCTACCTTTCTTTTCAGGTGTTAGTACTGGCCAGTGTGAGGAGCAAACCTTGAAGTTCACTTTTGTACAATGGACCTTCTCAAATGAATTTGAGGGCAGGGGTGTCTGTGGGTTATTCCTGTGTTCGGTTTTTTTTACCATCGATATAGTTGTACAAGTCAGAATGAAGCATATTAAAATTGAATTTATGCCCCCATAGCTCCCATTAATTTCTTATTCTGAAGAATCTTGATTCCTACAGTGTAAAGAACATCTAAAACAGAGCTACAAACAGCTAAAATTAAAGGCTGTATCATCATTTCCACTAGGAATTTAAATCCTTGTCTTGCTAAGCAATACTGGTGAATGGATAAACATGTCTATAGGTTTACAACATGCATCTCTGTCACCTCTGAAGGGTGAAGGGGAAGCACAGGTCCTTCCTCTTAACCCTTCAGAAACAGCAGTTCCAAGCCAGTTGCATCTGAATTAGGAAGCTTAATGGCTCAGTCCTGGGACAAAAATTAAAAAGGAGAAACACATCAGTGCACCAAGCTTTACTAGGCGTTGGTAAGACTGAACATCTTTGCAAGGCTTGCTCTAGCAAATTAAAAAAAAATAAAAAAAACCCCAAAAACATAAATCACACCTACCAATAGTTAATTTGGGACAATCTAGGAGGTCAGCAAGAATAACTGAAGAGAACACCATACTTTCCATTTATCTGTCTGAGGCACTGATATATTCTTCATCAAACACATGAAAGTGCAAATTTCCAGTGTGGACACTTGACTTGATTAACAGAAATGGAAAGGCAAAATATATACAGTAAGTCAGCCTTCTGCCATCATTTTCATTTTGTAAAACTCAACCTGTTCTATTTACTTCAATACTCCATATTTACACCAGTGGGAGACTACAGATTGCTTATAAGGCAGAAATAGCCATCTACTAAATTAATAGAATGGACTGCATTGGCTAAAAAAGAATGTTCTACCAAAGAGCCTGATGTATTTCCAAATAAAAGGCCTCAGGTTACACAGAAGGTATCTCACCCTGCCATTACTTGCACTAAAATCCAGTCTAGAGCACTTACTTCAATCAATAGACACCTGTACTTCAATTAGCAACCATATCTAAAAGGCAGGAATAGGACTCAAGCCTTCTCAACTACAGACCCACAATGTATCCTAACTGTATCAGGAATTCAGGAGTAGAACTCTATTTCCAATGTCGTGATACATGACAAAGAAAAAATCAAACAAACAAACCAAACCCACAAAAAGATGTTATACGCACTTTTTGAAGGTCCAGGATGAAGTCTTGTCATGTTCCGGGAGGAGTCCACACGACTTACCTTTCCAGATCATTTTGAAACCCACATCCTTCTGCGTGCATTTGTAAATTACCAGCCAGGCCTGATAACTGGAGGCTGGTTCCTATGCTGCCCACAACACCTCCACTCATTTCAAGCTCCCTCCTCTGTATTGTTTCCAGCTGCCAGCTCTAAAAAGCAGCAAGAACTTCCCATTTACAAACACAGGAATCTGGCTCTTTCTGATGCTTCAGGGCCTCTTCTAAGCCATTAGCAACAGCTTAACAAGGGCACCGCAACATTCTGGAGTTGTGAGGCCAAACACATTAGAAACAAACCCCATAGTATCAATAATATAAGAGATTTCCTGGATATGTATTTAAATGCAACCCGACAGAATTCTAAGTAGTGTTTCTTTCACACATTTGTGCGCTACGCTTAGCAAGTCTAAACTGATTGACTGAACAAGTAGTTTGAGAGTGGGAAAGTGGGTGTCCAATTGATAAAAGCAAACCAAAACAAAAATGCAGAAAATTGGCACCAGATCTGGTGACTCCAATATGAAATGTTAATCTTCTGGACCCAAAGGAAACATCCTGAATTCCAAAGCAACCCAAAACCAGACATAGCATCACAGTCTATAAATCTGTGTCAGAAGTACCTTGTTTATACAGCCCCTGTCAAAGTATGAATGCTGATAGGCCTTCCCAATATCTGTTTGAGAGAAATATGCTGGAAGAAATGGGAGACCAACACAGACAACACTACATATTATGAATGACTCAGAAAAGCAGGCTTTTTGGCCTTCAGCAGAAACCGATTGTCACCATGTGCTAAAGAGCTTGTCATATGTGCCATCAATTCAGTCATGTCTCAGACTTTTAGTGGAAGGGTTGCAGATACGACAGTGCTGTGGCACCAATATTGCACGGACCTTGCTGGTATCACTTATTGAGTCTACCACAAATACCTTAATGAAAAGCGGTTTTTCTGGGCTTAAAATTTACACACACGGTGAACCAAATTATTGAAGTCTATTGTTATGCTTACTACAGCACTCATGATGTATTCCTTTGTTCCCTGCCCCGGAGCAGTGAGGGAGAAGGGGGTAGTCACCTCAAATAAGAGAAGCAGGCAGACAGTAGAACTGATCTGTTCTCTCCAGGCAGGAGCAAAGGCCAAATCATGATGAGCAGAGGGAATGTCAAAAAGCTGATTATCTGCCCCCTAAAGGCAGACTTAAGGGGTTTGTTCAATTATTTTATCAGAGATCTTAGCAGTAATCGGCCAAGAACATCCAATATTTTGAGATGAAGCAAATCAATACACCAAGAAGCACAACGGTGCTGCTGTGTATTTAACTGATCACTGGCTTTAAGTGAACATTCTTGCAAACACTACCCAGCATCTCAGCATACAGCTAGTATTTCAGTAGAAGACCGTCTAGAACACTACTCATTTTACATGCATTCAATGTCTTTTTCACCAAGGTTTGAATGAAAATAATTCAGTACACAAAACCTAGACATTCTTTACCTATGAAAATATTGCATACAATATCTGCAAGCCATTCCTGGTTTCTCTAAACCAGGAATTCCATTAACATCAATTATCACCACTGGCCTGGTAAAGTTAGCTTTCAAAAAGAAGAGGGGGAAAAAACCAACAAAAAACAACCAAACAAAACCAATACATGCTGAATTGCATATTTTCATTTTAAGGAGCAAAAAATAACCCGCTGTATGCTTTAAAGAAATTTCCAAGAAAAAATGTTTGGATTTGACACTGGGCAAGTTGTATTGCAACTGAAAGAACAATGAATCATGTTCTCTGTGCTCTCATATATCAGAACTCACAGCTCACCAATGCACTAAAAAGTCTACTTACGATCATTACACTGGCTCCCAGAATATGAAGTCATGGAGCAATCACAGGTGAAGCCTTCCCATTGCTGATTGCAGATGCCCTGATTTGCACAGGAATCTTCCTGGCAGGTAGTGCTCGGTCCTGGAGAAAGGATGACAAGCAAAGAGTGAAATAAAGCTGAGAGAATCACTTTGGTCAGGCCCACAAAAGCTTCAATTAATCACTACCATTACCATCAGGATCCTCATGCAGAAGAGAGAAAGCACTAACCAAACACTGTTCCATTCCTGGACATGCAAGAAACTCAGGTAAAAAGAGCACAAAGACAAGTGTACACCTCACAACAAAACAGCAAACTGTAACACAGAGCAAGGAAGAGGGACCAGCAACATATTCCCTCTTAGGCAGGCCCAGCTCATATGTTCCCAACTTGCTCAAAGCAATTTACAGTAAAATAGGGGGTTGATGCCAGGCCAACAAACACGGGCAGGTTGTTGTGCTTCCCTAGAAGTTCGATCCCCTTATAGAAATGAAAGCTAATTAATGGACCCATGAACAATGCTTCATCATACCCAAAGAACTCTGATAATGTAGACTCAAACTGAAGCTTTGAAGCCTCAGCTGGCTACAACTTGGCTTTATAGGTTAATAAAAGCCAAACAAAAAACCAAACACTCTGAACTATTACACAGGTTCCTCTGGAAACATGCTAATAAAGTTCTCAGAAGGGCATGACATTTATCCACAACACTTCTCTTTCTGGACTGCTTTCCACACTTTTGGTGGAAGCAGAGAAGGAAGCAGCCACTACTAACAGAACAGCCTTCCATTGTTCTGTGATTTGCAGCTAACAGTTGCTACCCTACTTAGATAAGCCTTGCAAAGACAAAATCCAAGCAATAGGCAAAAAAGTAATCTCTAGATCAGAGAGACTCTGAATGACAGCTACTATGTCATCCACAAGGAGGTAGCTGGATTCTGAATCATCTGAGAGCAGGCGTGAAGCTGCAAGTCATAGATTACAAGAACATGAGTTTGTAAGTTACTTCCTGGGAAAGTGTTTTATATTCAGCATTCTAGACAAAGGTATGCCGCTCTTGTGCAGGATTTTAAATGAAATGTACACATACGTTTGACATACCTACTATGCTATATCCTGTATCTGTTGGAAAAGAAGAAATTAAAGAAATAAAGCAGATAATAAAGGATCAACTGTCTAGGCTGCCTGAGATCAGTTCATTAACCACTTCCAGTCTAGGAGAATATTATAAGGACAAAGAAACAACTGTTCAACTCATCCCAGCATCTTTCTTCACAGTCTTTGCTAGCAACAGTAACTCCACAAGGCTCAATCCTCCTTCTTGTACTTATTTCTACATCTCATCAGCACCACCATCTGCATTTTATAGATTAGAGAGGACAGACCAAAGTGGAGACAGCATTTTTAAATATTTTAACAGAAAATGAAACCCTTCAACCTCCATCTGACACCATCCATAGTGATTTCACTAAATCCCATCATTACTCAGCATCTTTGATGTTGAGATTGCACACCTGGGCAGTTCCATATTTATAAGCCTTGTAGAACCCACATCTAACTGGAAATCCCATGTCAGGCCATGATCCACCCAACAATTCAAAGACCAAGCCAGAAGTGGACCCTTATAGCTTTGGTGCAGAGTTTCTGCTCTCCCCACCAGATTATCTTTCCTCACTGCAAGAACAGAATGGATGAATTTCAGTAGGTATCTGCATTTCTTTACATCTCTCCTGCAATGAGAATGAACATGTGACTCGGTAAGCAAAGTTTGACTGAACGTTAACAAAAACCTAAGCTTCTTCCAGAATTTATTACACTGTTAAAAAAAAAAAAAAAACCAAACCAAACAAGCCCCAAAACCTCTAGGTAGAAGCATAAGTGTGGTTAATAGAAGACAACAACAAAATTACTGAAGGAAAGTTCACCTGTTGAAAAGAAGTGACAGCAGCAGCCACAGCAAGAAAACCCCATGTTGCCATGCTGAAGGAAAGTTGAGCAGCATTTTTCAACACTTTTCTCCTCCCCTCCGCCTCTTCTTCCCACCCACCTGACTCTCATTTGCAGCCATATGAATCCCAGTGGTCTCAGTGGCACAGTGTGAAATTAACAGATCACTTCTAGATTAGAACAGAGCTGACAGACTTTCCAGCGTGGGCTGGCAGGCACATGTATGTACAGGCTTCCCTCCTGCCTTTACTCTTCTAAAAATCATGGGTATAAATATATATACACTTGCTTCAGACTTACTCTGGCCGAGAAAAAGAAGGGATAACATTTAACAATCTGAAATAGAATATTAGCTGTCATTTTCCCTAAAATGTCTGAACTACCTGAGGATAAGGAATGAGGAACTGATACCTCTCCTGCACATCACTATCCCACTATCTAACCTCAAACCCCAAACATGAATGCTGATACTCCTAGAGGTATAAGCAAGCAAGATATCTATACCTGTATTTTAAAAATTAAACCAGAAAGCAACTTTGACTCCATGCAAACTTGCTACGGCATCAACTACATAAAGATCATTACATAGAAGCAGAGCAGAACACCATTTTCAACAACAGTGTTTCTCCGCTTTTCCTACATTCTTCTGAGAACACTTTAATCAGTAACTGGACTTGACAATGGGCATATCCTTTGCCCAGAGAGAGAGGACTCTATTCAAGGAATAAGACTGCATGAGGCCCAGTACCTGTGGCTTGAAGTCTTCATATGATAGAGCCCAGAGAGCCAAAGTACTTGAATTCATGGCCTGTATTATGGTATCTGAATTGTATTTAACAGAAACCAACTGTGAAGATGGGAATGGCACTTTCAGCAGCCAGAGGGGGGAAAAAAAAGAAAAAGAAAAAAACCACAAAGTTGAGGAATTTTGAAAGCCTGACAATACCACAATGAAGCTTGAAGCCTGATCTGCCATCTTTAGTCAGTTGTGACAGCACAGCATAGATGCTGGGTACTTGGCCTCCCTTCTTAGTACTATGGGCCATTTGCATCTAAAAGAATCTTTGTCTCAGAGAGTTCATCTACTCCTGCTGCTAACAGTCATTGCCTGATGTCATAATCCTCTGTGGCAACAGAATTTTCTTCAGAGCAACTAATAGGGATGTCACAGGGAATTAGGATTTTGGATTAGGGAGCAACGTGACAGAAGCATAGGAAAGATTATAAAACATGAAGATTGTGTTACCACGCACATGCCCTTTAGTGCTAACGAACAAGGAAAGAAGATGACAAACAACTTATATATAAAGCAGTAGAATTGTTTCTAAATTACCAGTGCCATCAGGACTCAGGTCTATTTTTAATCTCATTCCTTTGGCAACACTTAGAGCAGTCAAAGTATTTAAAAGCAAAGTTTCAGAACCAGTCTTCACATAATAATCTGAGATACGTCTGATTTTATTGTCTATTTGTAGCTGAGCTTGATGCATTGCCTTCTTCATGCCACATGCACAATGGAAAGAGGAGTGAGTGGGCAATAGATATTAAGTAAAAGTGGAAAAGTCTCCAATGCAGAAAGGCATCCCCACTAGCAGAAGCATAACTTGCTGTGTCTGTTCCTGTCCAGGCTAAGCCTACCAACAGAGGCATCTCCTTTGGAACATGAAATGGCAAACCAGGATTCTTCAACAATGTCCTCCTTATCTTTATGTCTGCATCTCTAATTTTTACTAGAACAGCTCAGTACCTGAGGACTTGCAGGATCTGAGATTTGTTGGGTCTCCCTCCCTGGGAAGGAGACCAGTACTACACTTTTCTTCAGCTACCTATCCATATGTTGTTTGTTTATTAGTTTTTCTACTAAGTATTTGAAGATAATCGCCTTAGAAGAGTATGACAGCCTGATTTCTTATCTGTATTCTGCTTACACAAATTGCTTTGTCTACCCTCTTTCCTACAATTTCAGTTGTATGGTACGTTTCTCTTTGTCCTGAAATTAAAAACAAAAATTAATTCTACAGCTGCATGTTGCTAAAACTTCCATGTTTCATCCCACAGCTAGGCATGTTTCACTGGCAAGAAAAGTCATTCCTTCCATATCTTTTGAAAGCTCTTTGCAGGAGAAGGAACTTGAGAAATAAAAGACAGTTTTGTGTTTATTGTTCTTTCAAGTTACATGTGGAATCAGTTTCTTTATACAGCAGCTGCAAGATTATAACACAACCGCTTCATGCTTTGATCACTACTAGCAATAAATATTAAGATAAGCAAACCACTATTGGTCTTGCTCATAACACCTTCCTCTGCACATCAAAAATTCACTCTTTTTGAAAGGAATCAACCATTTGTGTTAACATTATTGTCTCAATAAGATGAAGATCAGCACCAGGTGAGGTCCAATGGCAATATGGTTCCATTTCCATTCTTCATCTGCCTAAATGCTCTCATCTTTTTCCCCTGTATCTTCAGAGATGTTAGGAAGCAATAGGAAAGTAATATACACAAGACATCTTTACAGCCTTTGCAGAATAAGGTGCTTCTTTAGTCCTATAGTTCCTAAATCACAAATGCCATCCAGCACTGAAATATCTCTACCACTACAAGTCAGATGTTACAATCAATTTACACCTTTGATAAATCTACACTCTATCTCTGTCAGCATTCCTCTTTCATAACCAGAGATAGTCAGCCTTTTTTAATTCAATCTGCAGTAGCAGTTCAGCTCAGAGAGGCATCAGGTCTTGGAAACCATATGCACCAGGCAGAAAAAAAACCTGTTCCAGGACTCACTCTTCCTGCAAGTTAAGTAGGAAACAAAGTTAAGCCCAATAAGTTTTTCAATGCTAGAATAATTAGGAAAACAAGATTTTTTTCTGAGTAAAAAGTGAGCAAAATTAAGTTTGAATCTCATGGAACCATCACTTTATGGGATGGACCATACCACATATACTGCAACTGCCAAATACATATTGGTGGTATGTCAGCATTTACTTTGCACAAATGTAAGAAACTAAATTATAGTCAAGGTTCACTGCATGATTCACAAAGTTAGATGCTGTATTTTGAGTCACAGATAGCAGAAAGCAGGAATATCACAGACTAATATAGCAAACCAGAACCAAAAACCAAACAGATTTTCAAGGATTGCAAGGCCAGCTCTTCAAGCTCTCAGTTTCATACTTTGTTAAGAACTCATCATCCCTTTCATCACCTAAATAAGGTTAGGCATCTGTCAGGTTCCATATTTAAAGTTACTCATTGTCAGAAATAACTCAAAAGCCAGCATTCTTCTGTCCTCTGAAAAATGCAGCCATTTTTTTCAGTGCCTCAACAGAGCCTGAATACTTAATGCATCTGATATAAGTCATGGTGCTGAGTCCTTTTGATCCAAGTAAGTGGCTGGTCTGAAAACTTCGGGAAGTGGGACTAGTTAAAATAACAAGTATGCACAAATGTGCTTTCTCCCATAGAAAGCACATCTCTCTCAAGGTTACAGAAGAAGGGAATCAAGCAGCAACAGCAATCCATAGAAATGGATCTGCAAAGTGGTGGGATTTCTTTCCCCTCAAAGCAAGCTGGCATATACCTATCTTCCTATCTCTTGCCACCCTTCCACTCTCCATTTCTAAGTAACCTAAAAGGTCATGAGCAATGTGCTTATACACATGCTGGTGAGGGAAGAACAAAAAAGGCCAAAAGAATAAAAATCCCAACCACAGAACAAAAAGTCAGCTGCTTAAAAGGGAGTATGCCTGCACACAAAATCAGTAAGAGACAGGGAAATGCAAATGAAGCAGAGGAAGTAAACAGCATTTGGACATTCACACACAGAAACTAAAAGCATAAAGGAAAATTGAAAGGGCTGTACGTGAACAAGAAAAAAACAGAGGACATTGGAAAAACATCCTTCCCCACTGCAAATCACAGCAATAAAAGGATCACAGAATAGTCTGATCATCAGACTATTGGATCATCATCAAGTCTACAAGGATGCACAAGTCCAGCTCTTAAGTACAAGGTATCGTGGCCTATCCTGAAATAGCCAAACCTATTTAGCAAAAGTTGGTTTCCTGAAAAGCCAATAATCCACTTTATGCACACAAGCCAAATGCTTCCCCTTCGCCTTCAATGTAACCAGATGTCTCTATCTGAAGGGCAAATATTCTTACAGGGTTAAGACCTCTGTAAAAAATTGAGCTTGAGATGGAATAATCTTCACAGCTGTAACATGCCTTTTGTTCTGAGGACTCTGGAAAAATCAAAATAAAAGATCTCTTTTTCCCAGAACTTCCTGTTCATGATGCATCCACTTCAATAAACATCAAAAATCAAGCTCAGGAATTCCTGAGCATGCATTTTGAATTGTGATGGACACATAATTGACTACAGAGAACAACAGTGTCTGTGGCAAGAGACACAATACTTGCTGATGTTTAATGTAAGTCCCAAAATCATTGCCACAATTTGAGTGGATGGCACACAACATCTTAATCATAAAGTTGTTTATACTCCAGTGTACTTCCAGGACACTTTTTCTCATCACATCAGTTCCAGACCCTATATATTTCCTATTTTTTCAAATCTCATCTTTTACCCCTTTCATTTACATAAACTTAGAAATCCCCTAGGGGCAGCACCTCTCTATATCTCTCACTTCTGTAAGACAGAGTACTCCAACTTTTTTTACAGTTGGGAACAGGTCAGAGATGCCAACAAAACGCAGTTGCTGTCAGATGCTCCACATGCATAAAGCAAAATACATCACATTAACTTCTGTCTACCTCAAGGCTGTCAAATCTTTCACATTCAATGTCTCATATGGATCCAGTTGCTAAAATTATCTCAGACTGTCAGTATCATCTGTTGGGTGAGAGGGTACCTCTTAATAGGCTTCTGTCAACAACTGCTACAGTGATAAACTGTTTACCTATTAAAACATCCTTATTCCTCCAAATTTATTTTTATCCTTTTCTACTGAGCCATAGAACACCAAACTCTACCTAAAAACACAGATGACATCCTGAAGGAAAAGTAATGGCTACCTGCCTATACCTGGAATACAGAACAAGAATATTTTCATTTGAAAATGGCATGTATTACATTAGATGAGGTCAGCAATATCACCAGGTCTTCACAGTAAATACAGCAAATAGAAAAGGAGTTTATGAAGCACGTGATTAAAGCTACAAAACCTTAATTCCAGAGATACATAAAATGTCAAGAAGACTCTGTCTCAGAGGGTGAAACAGGAACATTCTATGTTTTGTCTCACAACAGAACCTTAGACATAAAGTGGCTTAGACATAGAATTTCAAGGTGACCAAGATGGTCCCATAACAGATGCCATCTACGGCTTCAGGACTGCTAAATAGAGACACATTGTTCAATGCCTCTGACTTTCCCTTATACTTGAGACCGTTATCTCCTTTTCCATTAAAAAGGAGGAGCGATTTTTTAACTTTCATGGCATTCTGGAATAAATTAATTTGTACTTTATATTGTAGTCTTTACAGATGAATTGGGAAGTATACTTTCATTATTACAATATTTAAAAGGATACACTTTCAATGCCATGGAAAACATCTCTCTGGTTATACTAGTATCAAAGACCTATTAATTTCTAATAGGCACGTTTCCTTAATTATGTCCCAGGCAAAGAGTCTGCAGGGTCTCTGAGAACACCTGATTTCCTTCTTATTCTCACAAATACTACTCAAACTACCGCTTTTCTCAAATAACTCCTTGACCTGGTGACACAGCTCCTCGACAAGGACACACCGTCTGCAGAGGGGATGACTTGGCCCCAGTTTCCTGGACAGGCACCGGGCACTCTGTGCCACCAGGGGCCTGCAGACTTACATGGAGCTGTCAGAAGGTCTCTTAGGGGGGAAGCCTGTGACATCACTAGTGCAGCAACAGCAACTGGGGAAGGAGCTTTGTGGCACAGAATAAGCGTAATGTTGGCAGCTCTGACTGCTAAGACAGGGGACAAGGGGCCTCCTCGTCCTCCTCAGTGTTAGCAGCTGCTCCTGAGTGCTGCTCTCTGGTTCTGCTACTGTGCTGACCCTCCTACTAACACAAACCCTTCCTGCCCAGATTATCGCCCATAAAATGCCATTCTAAATATTAAAGAAGCTTGTAGTTTAGAGATTTTGGGGGTTTTCTGTTTTGTTTTAAAATTGAAATTCCAGAAAGTTGTTTCTGTGGGTTTTTTTTCAAAGTCTAAGTTTAAAAAAAAATGGTTTTATCTCCTCATCTCACTCCTTAAGATCAGTACAAAAGAAACTAAGTTAGCTTCCTGTTTTGTAAAGTTCTGAGGGCCCTCTACATTTTGATGCACAGCAGCTATTTGCCTGATCATTAGGCTTTCCAGGAAACCAACTGGTGCTTTTATGGCTATTCAGAGATTGATACAGTCAAACCCCGCAGGCCAACAGAAGCAGCTCCATTGTTTGCCATGTTCTTCTTCAACCCAGATATCCCCCTCCAGAGACACTGGGGTTTGTCATTCTGTTCCTGTCTTAGAGGTGTGACTGCATCCAGTAAAAGGCACCAAATGTTACATAAAAGCATCTTTCACTGAAACCAGTAATGGGGAAGAAAAACCTTCTCTACCTTGCAGGTCAGCTTTGGTCAACTCAACTTTGTTAGCAAAAAAATAAAAAAGAAACAAAACCAAAAACAAACAAACAAAAAGCAAAGACAATAAACAACAGGTTAGTTTAAAGGCAGATAAACCAGGGTAACATCACTTCAAATAAATAAAAGCAACTGGTATAACTATCACAGCCAACATGCATAATCAAAATACGCAGAAATGACAACATAAGCAACAAGGGCGCAGAGGGACAATGACTACATTAATGCAACCAACAGATAACAAAACCAAATAAAAAGAGAAGAAATGCGTTTCATTTACACACACACAAAATCACAAAATTTACAGATAATACAAAGAGAAGAAAAAACATCACATTCTTAAACCCATCTCTCAGCATTTACCAATTATTTTAGAGAGATTTTGTCTTGAGAAATACATAGAATCTATTTAAATTAAAAAAATCTATTTGACTTTCAGTAACTCAGTCAAGCATATATTTACTTTGTTTGGCTTTTTGTCCAAAGTGGATTTATTGCCAGAAAAACATAGAGGACTGATAACTCTACAAGACAAAAATTTCTGTTTATCCAAAGAGCTGAACTCGACACTGGATATAAGTGACAGTAGCACCTTGCCCCCTCACAAGCTGCCACCTGCTCATGGATTTCAACACATCCTTAAAAAAACTCACATCAACAGGCAAGCAGACAGCTGAGGCTTTAGACCCATATAGTCTTAATCAGTCATCGGAGCAACCAAAAAAACGAAGAGTACCAGCTCATTCTTTCAGCTAGGTCAGAATGATCTTGTTATCTGCGGTCAAATCATAGTCCACATGGCAAAACGAAAATTATAGATCTAGTAAGTCTGACTGTATAAAGATCCAAATACACTTTCTGAAGATTGAAGAGCATTACAAGCAAAACAATACCACTGATGCTCTTCCATGTAGGCACAGGATTTCTTTTATTTTTTAAAATTTTGTTTGGGCTTTTTGTTTTGTTTTGGTTGGTTGGTTTGGGTTTTTTAACGGAGTCCGGTTTACAAGGAAGCCACATAGATTTTTGGTGTGTTATACCTTGATTCTAAGTTTTCTCTTTCAGTATGGAAAAAGTAGAGGACAAAGATGGGAGCACAGGCAGCAGCTCCTGAATCCCCTGCCTCTGAAGGTTGAATATTTCTATTACACAGCACAATACGAACAACAAAACACCAAATCATCGACCTCATAGCTCAAAAGATGGTTATTTAAGAAGTGCAGACTTACCTTCTTAACCTTCTGTTCTTAAAAAGTTCTAATATCACAGCTGATCTTTTACATTTACAACCTAATAAATTAGAATTGATATGTACAGATGCCATTTCCTGTGGTTCCTAAGAATTTTAACATTTTTTAATCTTTGCTACTGTTCCACAGCCTATGAATGACTTAAGATGGCAATTATCCTCCCTTTCAAGATAGTCAGATTTTTCTTTCCACTTTTGAAACAGCTTTACTACATAGAGCTATAAAATCCCGTTTTCCTTAAATGAAATCCAAAAGAAAGGGGGAAGGAGCAGAAAGAGAAGGATGCATTTCTCCATGCATCATTTCCAACACTTACTCTAACAAAGTAATTTCTCTACAAAAACAAGTACTTTTCCTACTTCCTTGCACCTCATTTTCCTTGTAGCTGAGAGAAAAGCTCATATTTGTTCCATAAATCCAGTAGCGCTATGAGAATAGAATACAAAAGCAAGGAAAACGAAAGATGTCAAACCATCATGGAGCAAATTAATGCTCCACTCTTCAATGGACAACCTTTGATTCCAGAAAGAAAGGGAAGTATGACCAGAGTTGAAGTTTCTCTACTGAGCAGATGAAGGGTGAAATCCTTTTTGACATTATCCTGCTGTGAGATTTTAAGCATGAGATTAGATTTGCTGTTTTCCGCATACTGCTTAGTATGCAAAATGTGTTTCTGATTATCCAGCCTGTATGTGTCATTCATGCTTTTCATGCACCAGTGAATTCCAAAGGTTAACTACACTATTTCATGGAAAGTAGCAAAAGATTATGATTTTACTGTGGGATCTGGAAAGAAGATTAAAAGAGGACCAAAAAAAAAGTCCCAAAACATCTGGAATAGTGTCAGCCAGTTTAATCAGTCTCCTTTGTGGGAAGCTGTTAGTGGGACAGGTGAGGTAGAAGCAACATCTCTAAAGCACGTAGAAAACTACCTTGCAGAAGAAATAAAATGTTCTTTAGCTACTGCTGTTAGGTTTTTTTGGCTGGGGGCAGGATGGGGTGAAAATATTTAGAATGTGCAGCTGAATGTCAGATTGCTCTAGTGCCCATGGTAAGCAATATAGGGATGTCTAAATAAAAGAAAACACAGGAGAACATATGGCAAATTAATAAAGAGGTGAAAAAATATCTCAAAGGCAGAAAGTACTCATTAATATTGAGGGCATCCTCTGCAAACTACACAAAAAGCTGGACATCTGCTAAACTTTTTCGAGGACCAGTGAGAAAAAAAGTGAATCGCTCAGTCTAGATTTTTGTGGACAGAATAAACTGATCCATTCATCTAGTAGTAAGACCAAGAATGAGGAGCTCAGTAAGAAGAATTCATTCTAAAAGTCCAGAAGTGAGAAAAAGCTGAGCTGAAGTTTAAATTGTTTGCTTTAAAGAAGGAAAGGAGGTCACCTGGTACAACTTCCATCTACTAATTCTTCATACACGCCATACTGCAGACATCTATCCTCTCAAGATGTGTATGTTTGATGTAGAAATAGACTGTATTACTCAAACTCAGGAGTAAAAAGTTTCCAACCACCCCTCATAGGCTGTTGAGATGGAGACTGGAGGAAACTACATCCTGATAGAGGACTTTTCTTCAGTTTCTAATGCTTTGCTCATGTCTAGGAACCTCCACCCACAATTTCAAAGCGATTCACAAGACATAGACGAATTTCATACTTTTATCACAAATACATGAACACCTGGCAGATGAATTTTATGGGTGGGGAAAGCAAGGCTCAAAGTAGTGAACAGACTTGCCTTCAATCTTCCACTAGAAGAGGCCCTCCTATTTGAAGTCATTTCTGAGAATTCATTTTGTCTCTTCAGCATGTTAAACACCCCAATGCAACACTGACACGAGGACCATTTAAGACCACGTCCATACCCCTGGTAGCTTTTCTCAGGCCCTCTCAGCAATGCCTTTTTTGGGGTGGTGGTAAGGGGAAGGGCTCTCTTGATATGTCAGAGATAGTGATGAAAGCTGAAGTGAGTACAAGAGCCCAAGAAACTGTGAAAATGAACAAGTATATTGGTATCATGTCACTTTCCCCAAGATTTATTCTCTCCAGAGTTGTGTGTAGCACACCTGAACATACCAGATAGCAAGGTGGTTTCCGGCTTTGCCAAATCCCTTCCAGGGAAACACAAACTGCCACTACAGATCTGACCAGACCTTCAAGATCTGTGAAGAGCTGCCTGTTGTTCCTGAAAAATCAGGAATGTAGCAATTGCAAAAAAACAATGAAAATAAATCAAACCACCGCGTGCCAAAAAAAAAAAAAGTATGTGATATGAAGCTTTAGCTCCATAAACTCATTTGACATTTCAGACACTCTTAGGTTCTCTTCTTCCAGACAATCCCCCTCAAAATTCTTTGGCAAAAGCAATAGTACTACAGGACACACTGAAACTAAAAAAATGACAGTGTGGTAGCTACAATCTTGTCAAATACACTGATGATTGAATGGTAGACTTCAAAAGCTGAAGCCATAAGTTTGTACAGCACACATGGAAACCGCACGATGCAAAAGGAGCTGATATGTCACCTAACAAACATGATGAAGAGGTTATTTAGTTGTGCTAGCCAAAACAAAGAAATTATAGTGATAGAACTGATAGGACATCAGAGATAAAGTAATTCTTGCCTTAACTCTTGAACTGACTTTTTTTTAGCACCACTAGACACTATTGAATACCAGCCAATTTCAGTCTCAAGGATGCCTGCATTTCAAAAGTGACTCATATATATGACTAAGAATGTTTTTGGAATTCTTCAGATTCCAAAGAAAAAGATGTCCTATAAACACAATTTATTGAAAGTGCTTCCGGCTCAAGTAGAAGCCTTACTCACCACTGCAACACAGATAATTCTATACGGTGGTAGGTTTGTGCTTTGGTGCACAGGGAGGCTGAATCATGCTTAAGCCCATGAGAGGAACAATGTGGTCAAGGGAATTCAATGGCTTGCTCAAATTTAATAAAAGGTGGTGGCAGCAGAACCAAGACAATAAGGAATATTATTTTCCTATTAAAACTTGTGAACATTAATTGGTGGTATGAAACAGGGTACTGAAATACATGAACAGAGTTAACAAACATGAATAGGATGCAACAATGTCACCCCTTTGAAGTGGTACTGGTGCGTCTTAGCCAGGACAGTGCTCTCCGCTAACCTACATCTCATGTTCTACTGTCCTCAAGGCTTTCTTTCTCTACTCATTCTTTGAGTCTGTCCTGAGATCAAACTGACAGTTTCTGAGAAAACAGCTGCCACATTGTAATCTCTGCCTCTGAAAGCAAAGCCACAACAAAAGACAAGCATTAGCAGAAATCTCTCTCACATGACCTTTGAAAGACAAGATTCATACGTGGGAATGGAATAACATTTCTTTAGGCATGCATGTTCTCATCATGGATGTGGTCCTTCTGCTCTTCATGATGAAACACGGAGATGTCCAGCAAATGAACACACAGCACAACTATTCAGACAAAAAGCCTGCAAGTGTTAATTAAAAACAATATTTAACATCATGAGGCAGGAAGGACAATTTGGGACTTCCGCCCTGAAAAAGATTAAGACTGCACCCAAGGTCACTTCAGATGGAAACAAACTAGGGAAATGAAAAAAGGACTGAACACGCTTAAAGATTTTCTTTCCTTAGAGAATGGGAGATAGGTGTGACTTTCACTGGCAATTTTAAGAACAGGCACCAGCAGGCAGCAAGAAAGATCTGAAATGAAGCCTTGAGGATTGTTATGACTCAAAAAAGAAGAAAAAAACACAGCAACAATTGTAACAGCTTTACGGTGACCAAATTCTCAGGTTTTTTACTAATCCCAAATATGTTGTCAAAAAGAATGCATTCCTCTTCAGCAGTTTCCTTGGTACTGAACAGGGACCATTTGGGAAGGTAGCACAGGCACAGCTTTCCAAGATAAAGTCCTTCCAAAGGCAGAATGAGGACCATCACTGACCTTATCACCCTTTTTTTAGGTCTCTTTCCAATTTTGAGTCCTGTTTGAAGGACTTTAGAAGAGAAGGGGAATTCGTGTTCTGTAAAGTGAACCAATCTCCACATTCAGGCAGCAGCTGTGCTGGTACCACGTTGGCACACAGACAAGGCAAGCGCCACGTTATGTGTCCTGGGAGGGGCACTGATGTTATATAACCTCAGCAATACAACACTAAATCAAAGAACTACACTGGGTACAGGAGAAGGAAACAGCACAGCTCTAATAATGGGACAGAGTCTCCTGGGAAAGCATCATGGCTCTGTTCCTGAGCCACACACAGAACAACAGGATAGTCTGATTGGGAGGTCCTCTGAAGGAGGAGGGCTAGTAGAGACCACATGCCAGCTAAACAGCCAATGGGTCGCAATAATTTTAAACAAAAGAGTTATCAAAAAATCACAAATGTTAAAGAAGAGCTTTCAGTGCAAAGATAAATAGAACAGACTTTTCCATAAACCTCAAATGCATTTCTTTCCTTGAACCTTATAAACAACAATAGAGAAAACGTGCACTTCTTTTGGCATGTTGACTCTGTCAAAAATGGGCAAAGACACAAGTTCTGCTACACTGTGCTCATTTCCACAAGGAACAAAGTGGTTAATAGACACTGCTAAGAGAAAGAAAGACAGAAAAAAAACCCCAGCCTACAACTATGTGGCATCCACCAATGACGTGAGATGGGAGTTGACACGGAGTGAGCTCCTGTGAGAGGACACGAAATTCTCACAAAACAGAGTATTATTGTGGGAGCATGGAAGGAGGGCTGGGGCAGAAGAGCTCCCAGCCAACCAGAGCACTGAGACACAAGCAAGGGATCAGATCTAATTGAATTATCAATTTGGTACCCCAAGTTATCTCTAAGATGATACTCTCAATCCTAAGAAGGTACAGTCTTGACAAGGAGCAAGGCTTCATTGTGATGTAACCTGTAATCTTGACACAGTAGGGAAAGACGATCAAGGAGTCATTTCATTGTGTGAAATTTTCGAAGAATCAGTTTGGGACATACATCTTGTCTTAGCAAATATACATACAAACTTTACAGAAAGAGTTATCTTCCTCTAGTGACTGTAGCCAACACAGCAGATGGGTACTGAGTGATTCCAGACATAATGGCAATTGTCATTTAACCCAGACAGCAAAACCTTGGAGTTTAGGATGGTAAGTATCCCAAGTGCTTTGGGAATTGAAGCCGTATGCATTTTAATGAGTCAGTGACACTGATGTCAATATTCTTTTAACTAATGAGAGCTTACAGGAACAGCGAATTATTTAAAGAGGCTTCAAGAAATCACTACTATTTACATGCTTCAAAAAGTGTCTCATCCCACTTATTTCTAAACTGGCTGGAAAAGAGAAACTACTAAAGAGAAATGTTTTCCTGGCAGAAGAGGCAATGCCTCCAGTGCTTTCACTGGAGGCCTACCTCTTCAAAAATTAACTCCTCTTTCAGTCCAATCTTTACCCTTCAGCTCCTTCTACCTTCCATTTCCCCTGTCTCTATTTGTTCTTCAAAATACTTACTTCTGTGGATCCCAAGAAAGGATGCTCTGAAGCACAAATGAACTGAATGATCAAAACATCTTCCAAAGCATTTTAAGACTACTGTAACGCTAATAAACCACTCTGAGAAAACTACTAGTAAGTCGTAGTCCATCCCCTAGTACCATCCTTTCCTGCTACTGAAGGTACCAACTCCTAGGGGATGGAGCATATAAGAAAAGAGCTGCTAAGCCACTCACAGAAACAAGCAATCCTTAAGCGGCCTTTAGTAGACATAAGTGCAGTGAAGGATATTGCAATGGAAGCAAACCAATGAAATGGATAGTAATGTAAACAAGTAGATGCACAGAGTGCAACAACGAAGTATGAAGTGAGTGCTGGAGAGGGGAACCTCTCTGAAATAAATCATACCTTCACATCCACGCTCAATCTGCCCACTGCGGTGCAGAGCATCGTTGATAAGGTCAGGCAGACGCCCATTCAAGTCCACAGATGCTAGACAGCCCTGAAATCCATCACGTGAGGCCACAAGCTTTGGCAGGTTGCTATACATGCCTTGAGCTAGGCCAGCAATGTAGAGATCACCTAGAGGAGAGGGGGGTAAACATACAAGAAGAAAAAGGTTACCACCTTCTAGAGTCACTTTTCTTGCCACCAAAAGTGAATAATGCAAAGTGAACACACGTTCAGAAAACGTTAAAAACAGAGCAACATATTGTGCAAGAAGTCATTTCTGCTTCCTGCTTCTGTAAACTCCAAAACAAAGCAACCAACCAAAACAAAAACAAAATGAACCAAAAATACCAAACAAAAACCCTTCACAAAACCCCTGAATAATCCCAGTTGTAACTGCTACCTAACTAGGAAAAACCACAAAATGACAATTTCTGAAAAAGCAAAATATGACAAACTATTCTGCTACAAGAAGTTTTCAAACAAAAAGAGATAAATTAATTTGAAAGCCAAAATACACGAAGTCCAGATTTACTGTTCTGTAATGCATGGTTACTATAAGCTTTCTTTTGTTCACTAGTTGAGCCCTGCAAGAATAAAGGGGGAAACTGTCAATCTTGTAGAGTTTACCTTTAAGATCCAGATTTTTGGCACCGTTGATAACCTGAGTGACCACCTTAGTGTCCACCTTTAGGCTGTGTGTGTTACTGTTATCTCTGGTGATGACGACATTGTGCCATTGGTTGTCATTCAGAGGACGATCACTGTTGCCTTTGATAACATTAGGTCCATTTCCAAGGTCAAACACATAGTGTATATACCTGTAAACACAGCAAGAACTAGTTAAAATTCTGGAAGAACTCCAGCATCATTGACCCTTATTCTAGCCAGAGCTCATAAATTAACTTTAAAAAGTCATGAAGGGAAATATCTCTGTGTTAGAAAGTTCTAGTAAGCCAAAATATTAGCCACTGCTTTAAAGAATATAGTTGTTTCCTTTCCACCAAAGTGTAAAGAAATAGTATTTTGAGATGACAACATTCAAATAATCAAATTCTAACCATAAAACATTCTTCTTTTTCACAAAGTTCTCTCAGATCCACAAAAACACTGTCTGTGCATATAATTATTTTTTAAAATTGGTAATATTGATAAATGTACTAGAGAGCAACACTAGCTAAGCTTATTTTGGGGCATATATTCCCCAGGTTCATTCTGAGTTTTGAATAACTCCCATAAGAAGTTAATTGGGAAACTCACTTGAAATATTGTACTAAAATTCACATGAGATCCTAGGCTTATTCAAACAGCTGAAAAACAACTAGCAATGCTTTTGGCAAAAATAAAGACCCTAACGAAAACTGAAGTCATGGGAGTGTTATCCTGAATTATTTATATAGTTCAAACACAGAAATCCACCTGAGGATAGAAGAGAAGTATTCTACTTAGAAAAAAAAAAAAAAAAAAAGACAACAAATTTCAACTTTCAACAGAGCACCAGGAGCTCATGACTGTTGCTTTTTTTATTACTCAATGTCCCACTTACAGAAGTATGTGCAAAGCTAAAAAGGAAATCAGATTGAACTGAAATAAACAGGACTAGTAAACTGTGGAAAACATGTCTACCATGACTGAATCATAAGAGATCAAAATTTATTCAGCTAACAAAGGATTTTTTTTAATAAGCTACTGGTCTTTCGAAAAGAATATAGCAGCTCAAAAGCAAGCTGAGTTCGCTTTTCATCAAGCATCACGAGCTGAAGTACTAATTCAGCAGTCCACATGCTTTTTCTTTTTCTTTCACTGGAGATGGCAGAAAAATGAGCATTACAATGGAAAAAATAAAAAGGGAGGGCAGGGAGAGGGAGCAGGGAAGAAGAGAGATACAGAGCCCTCAGCATATTTCCTTCTCCTCTGTGCTAATCTGCAAGGTTGACAGGATAAAACATTAGTCTAACTATGTCCAAACAACTTAAAATACTAACATTGCACACCATAAAAATGTCCTTCCCACAGCCACAGGAGGGAGTCAGTGATAAAATCAGAAGTCATAAGTTTCAGTGTTTTTGTTTAAATGCTTTGTCTTACAGCTCAAACAGAGAAAACATGAGTATCAGGTGAATTTCTCTTCATGCAAGCATTCAAGCTCACCTATAAGTAGGTTTACCTATAAATAATCTGGTAGAAAATAACAGAAAGCCACTTACCCCTTGACTAGTTCAACTGCAATAAAGTCATTGCCATCACCACTGTTAAAGAGGATGAAACCATCAGCTGAGGTGGTCTTGAACTGAAAGAAGAGGTGCATGGATGTATAAGCCTGCAAGGTGGCCAAGCTCAAGTAGCTGCTCTTAGTCTTGAATGTCACGGGGTCAGCTATAATGTTGCGGAGACCAAAGCGTGCCTTCAGCTCGCAATAGTCAATGTCACCATTCTTGCACAGGTCAATGTAGAGCATCCCGTTGAACATGAGGCTCTGGAGATGGCCGATGAAGCTGGAGGGGATGACGGAGATGTACCGTTTCTCTGTCATGATCCCTGTCTCAATGTTGTGGAACTCCAAGCGGGTATGATCACCAACCATGGTACCTGAAGGACAGGAACAAGCAGGAATATAGGGGATCAGCAACAGGTTATATGGAGCCCTTCACACTCCAGTTTCCAGACTAATAGCAGAACTAAATCCTATCTGATCACTGTTCAGTAGATTGCATAAGAAAGGATGTATAGAATCTTGGTGAAGAGGCTTGGTGGAGATGCGTGAGTCTAGCAGTTGCCAAAACTCGACAGAAAAGACAGGCCCCTAAAGGGCCATGGGCAGCAAGCTCTGTACTTTCACCTGTGCTTCACAGACTTTCTTGTGAAGAAGACCAGGCATCTCCCATAAAGCCTACAGTGATCTATTTGATCCAGAACCATCTGCCAAACAACTCAAATGCTTCTGAAACAACTTTTCCAAGTATGCTTCCTGAAAACACTTGATAAACATAGATTAATATAAATACAGAAGTGAGAGAAATGAGAACAGTCATAAAATTGCTGATATTTATTCCACTGTTGTCTCCTGGTGCCTGATGTTATTCCTCTTCTTTTAAGAGCACAGCAGGAGGGAAACACACAAAAATGTAACAGGTAAAAAGCCCTCCATATATTTAAATCATCAACATACCACTCGGGCTATTTAGCACATCATGACAGATTTTAACCTCTACAGTTCTCCAAGCTATTCAGTATACCAAATACTACTGTCAGACTCCTCCTACCACATATTTAAATGTTTCTCTAGGTGTGCTAGGCACCAGTGCAGACACAGAACCCATACAGACAGAAGAAATACAACAGCATGCTATAAAGACAAGCTGGGCTACATCAGAATGAAAACTCTTTCAGCCAACCTCATTTTAGCCCTCCATAGTTCTTCATTAAGGTAGTTTTTACTATTTGGTCACATTTGTAAGTATCTTTTCTATATGGGCCTTGGTCCATTTAACAAACAACAGGAATGAATGAAATACTACGAATTTAATTGTTTTTGTATCATTCACTGTACAACCGCTATTCAAATTCTGCTACATATAGGCCATTATTTTTTCTCTCATGAAATTTTCTGCAGTTCTGCATTGGTTTTATGCAGCGTGGTGTTGGCTGTGGGGTGGCTGCAGAGCAGCCTTAGTGAGGAGAGGCAGGGCTACCCTGTGCCTGATGTGGCCTGTTCCAAATGGCTCCAACCCACCCACCGCAGGGCACAGCGGAGCCCCTCGGCCAGGATGGTGGTGCCTGGGGAAAACGTGCAAGAAAGGACATAACTTTACCCACAAGTAAGACACAAAGGGAAAACACACCCAACTCAAACCCCTGTGAACACCAAGGATTGAAAAGAGGGAGGGGACATTCCAGGTGCCAGAGTGGAAATTCTCCAGCATCCACAGAGACCATAGTGTTGCAGACAACTACACTGCAACTCATGGAGGACTCCTGTGCTAGAGCAGGTGGATATTTCCTGAAGGAAATGCAGCCCCTGGAGAGCCTCCACTGGAGCAGACTTTCCTGAAAGGCTATGGAGACCACTCATAGGCGGAGCACTTCAAGAAGGACTTGAAGTCTTCCATGGGTAGGACTTCAAGAAGGACTTGAAGTATTGCATGGGTAGGACCCACACTGGAGCAGGACAGAAGTGTGAGGAGGAAGGAGTGTCAGAGAGGCGCTGTCACAGGCTGACCGCGGCCACCATTCTCCAACCCCCTGCTCCGCCTACTGGGGGCAGGTGGGAGAGACAGGAAGGAGCAAACCCAATAAAAGAGAGGGTGGCAGACCCTGTTCTGCCTTTGCTTCTCACCATTCAACTCTAATTTAATTTGCTGCCAATTAAAAATAATTTTCTCCACGTCAAGTGTGTTTTGTCCATAATTACAGCCACTGCACAGGTGAAGTCCTCTCTTTTAGAAGGTTTTCCAAAGAAAACAGCCACACCACCTGTTGGTCCCTCTCATAACATTTTAACATGCTGGTGAAATTCACCAGGTTTAAAAACCAGAAGGAACAAAGATATTTAAATTCACACTAGTTTTGTGAAATTTGTCAACTGGATAAAGACCTGAATAAATATTTCCAGTGTACTATATACCCACAAAATTTAGCAATAGTATCTTACTCGACTGCGTCTGCTGGTCAGCAAGCATATATACACAACTCTCAACCAGTCACTGCAAGAGATATTTGTCAGTCATTGGGATTATACCTGGGAATCACATCAATCACCATAGCTGAACCTAAGATAAACTCCTCCAATTCCCCTAGGTTATATCAACTGGGACTTACAAGCTTTCTCATATTCTGTGCTGTCTCCTGAAATCTCCAGGGATTTCTCACCTAAAGAGTTTCCAGGCATTAAAAGACAAAAAAAATCAACCAACCAACCAAAAAAACCCCCAGAACTCTCTTTTCAAGACTTTTCCTACTAATTGTGACCCTTTTTTGTTGTTGTTGTTTTTGTTTTTGTTTTGTTGGGGATAGAATGAAACCCAGACACGTTTATAAAGACACTTGGATGATACATCCTGGCTTGTAGTGTATAGAGAGTAAGATAAAATGAACTGATGGTCATTTTCTTGCTTAGAGACTCTGGAAACACTGAAATATTCTAACTTGCCTCTGCAATTTTTTCAGTTTATACTTTATCCAAATGTGACCAAGTTTTATTCAAAGAGAGCAAACAAGCACAGTTGTTATTAGAAAAAATGTTTTCAGCTATCTACTTCAAATATAAAGAAAAAATTTTATGCAAACCAATTCACCTTTTTTCACTTATTCCAAATCTTACCAGTGGATCTAAATATAAATGCAATTATATAAAGACCATGGAAAACTTCAGTCCAAGCAGACACAGCTGATCAAACTTAGAAGCAGCTGAAGGCAGTCACAAATTTCTGACTATTTAGAAATTCAAGTGTCAGCACCAATGCAAATGTTTTTAAATCCTGAAAAAGTTCTTTACCAGAAATAATATTATTTTAGTTAAAAAAATGGCAGTTTCCAGAAATTGAAATAGTACGTGGGGAAATTTGTTTAGACAACTTTTTCACTTCCACTACTGTAATTCTTAGAGGCTTAGAGTTTCAGTTTCAGTGTTATAAAATTTATGATTTTTCCAAACCAGAAGTGTATTTTCTTAAAATTAGAAAAGTCACTTAAAAAAAAATCCTGCTTCTTTATTTCAAAAAATTCGAAAAATAAAATTAAGAGATGTCAATGCTCAAAGGCAAGAAAACTCCTCCTTTGTTCTTCTACACTTCCAAAAATACAAGGCAGTTGTGGCCTGAGCAGGAGAGAAAAGCCAAGACTGGGAAATCTGAGGTGCACTGAGACAGGGAGCCCAAATATAGGGGGCATTAAAAATGGAGTGAGGGAGTTTGGAGGAGGTGAGTCCAGAATCTTAGAAAAGGTGAAAAATGAGAAAGCTGGGACTGCCTTATTAAAAAAGAAATAGTGTCAGAAGCAGTAGTGTAGAAAGTTAGGAGTAGTTCAGTGAAAAGCTGAAAAGAACATGGCAATACAAGATCAGAATCAGGACAGAGATGTAATTTCCTAGGAAATCATGGGGTGCAATCCAGTATTTTCTGATCTCATTAGCTATCAGCCCCACCTGCAGAGCTCACCTCTAGTTCCCCCACTGTGCTCTACAGAATACTGTACCTACTACAGCAATCAGAAGCTCTCTAGTTCAAGTGGCAGCAGACAGAAAAAATTCCAGCCTCCACTGTGGTATTTGGGCACTAGCAAGATATCATAGGGAGGAATATATCTGCTACATTTGTGTCTCATTTACCACTGATGTTCTGAGGTCTGTTCTGAGGTCAGGAGGAATGCGGGACAAAGGTTTTGTGATTAAACAGTAAAATGCTGTCCAGAATTGGATTCTATCTCTGCCTTAGATGTCCTACAGGAAACCAAGTCTGATACTTCATTACAAATTTTTCATAGGTGGTCATTAATTGTCTACATCTAATTCCCCAAGCAGCAGGATTGAACTAATTTACAGGATGTATTTTACAGACATGCTGAATCTTTCTGATGCATATGACTAAAAATACATGGCAAATTGGTACTAAATGCATCCAACTTTAATCTGGTGCCTTGTTTCCAAACCTGTAAAATAGGAAAAAGATGCCCACCTTCACATAACATGGACATGGGAATAAATCCAGTTAAAGCTTCTGAGTTCTGTATAAACATATTGATGAGTAGCCCACAACATACACACACAAAATAAAAATTAAAAACAAAAATAAAAAATTCAGGTCTAAATTTAGAGCAAAAATTCAGCTGGTGTGCATTGTTCCAAAGAAGCAGTAAGAAGACGGAAATCAAATATGCTGTTTATTTTTACTGGGGGCCCAATTTAGATTTCTGATCTATGCCTAAGACAGTAAGAATCCTGTGGAAAAATCTATGTGACCACATCACTGAAGACTGTTATCATCTGCCCAAGGAAGTGGGATGCAGATTGCACAGAAAATCTTAACTCTGGCTTTTCTGACTTTCGACTTTGCCATGATGGCATTCTTTTAAAAGATATTTTTAGCTGTAATGCATCTTTAATTATGTAATTCATATACATATGCATATCCTATTTTAGTATAGGATTGTATCATTATTATTTATAAACTCCGTTTCGTGAAAAAGAGACTTCAAAAACAGATGGCTTTGGGGGACCGATGCAGTAATGCAGAGAGTGCCACCTTGTGGTGCTTCCTAAAAAAGCATATCCAGAAGAATTGCTCTCAAATTTAGAGTATTCGGGATGAAGTGTTTGCCAGCATGTGTCACTAACTCCAAAAGTTCCCTTTAAAAAAAATTTATTTTTCCCATAAGTTAATTGTGACCAAGCCACCACCAAGGCTGACTTCCAACAAGGAGAGGGAATGATCTTTCTTGCATATGTTTCTTGTTCTCTCTTGCAAAATCACAGCCTATATAGCACAGCATATATTTACTTCAGAGAGAAAATATATTTCAAACCATTTTCCTGTAAGCTGACTTCTTTGGGATTATTTCAGATTTCTGACTCCTGGCTTTCCAAATAATCTAAATTACCACAATATTTAAAATAATTCACATTCATACAGAAGAAAAGAATTTTTTGCAGAGATAGGATATAGTGTTCTGGCACTATGTATGGCAGCCATTCCTTCTAGCTGCATTCTGCGTAGAAGCTACTCAGAAAAGAGGATTTCAGCTTTTGCCAAATCAGCATGGGCATCAACTAACAATCATACCCGCATCAGTTTTGCATCCAGGGTTCCCATTCTTTTTGATTCTATTATCAGCTTCCAGACTGCTGATGTTTTCCTCAAAAACCTAGTTCTTAAAGTTATATACAACTATGAGAATTTTAGACCTTCAAAAGAAAATAAAGATAGGTTTCTGGCTCTTGCAGTCATGGAGAAATGGACCTGAAAAGTATCATCTCTAAAATTTTGCAACTAAAAAAGGATCAATCTAAAGTACTTTGATCATTTCAATGCAAATCTTAACCTGGGACACACCAACTTTCCTGACTGTCTGATCTCTTCTTTCCTCCCTTCAATGACATTTCTCTGCAAAAAGAAGTAGGAGCTCAAAAAGCTGCCTGGGAATGTAGGGAAAAAAAAATCAAGGAAAAAAAAAGGGACTGACACACTGTGGCAAGTCAGGATCCTCCCTAGCCTCTAAACCAAAGTTGAGAACAAACTGCTTTGCTTGCTTTTTCTTCTGGATGGCTCAGAACCATAAGCACAAGAACCTGGGGGGGGAAAAAAAAAAAAGCCCAAACTACAAAAAATAAAAGGGAAAAAAAACCCAAACAAACAAAACAACGAGGTGCAGAGACACAAATCCATGCTCTGTAACACATGTACTGCATGTAGGTTTATCATCAAGGAAAGGTTTGTGCAGAGGAACAGTCTAGAGAGCCTTGGGCTTGATTCCACAGCATTGGAAACCATCCCACGTGCAACTCAGGAATGGAGTGTACTCAGTCTACCTCAGAAAGAGACTGGACCAAGAGAAAGTTCTGCTGAGCACCTCTGCAGCCGGAGATACGTGCAAGCTTATCTGTCCCCTAAACCTGTATCTCATGTCATTATAATTGCCACAGAAGTTTCTGGTGCTCGCTAAGAACAGTCTCTCAGACCTGAACATTCATTTTCAACATAGTAACATTAAGTAACACACGAGTGGTAACAGAAAGAGCAGTGGGGAAACACACACAAAAACAGGGAGAAGAGGCATAATGGCAAAGACTAGGAATAGAGATACAAAGAGAGTGATCAAAAAAATACCGATACATCACACTTACCCTCAGCAACGTCATCATCCACCATCAGCTTGAGGCTCTTTCCTCGCCGAACCACCCGGACAGTGTGCCACTCGTTGTCGTTGAGTTTCTGCCCAGCATAAAGAGTTTCAGGTCCCTTGCCTGGGAAGGGTGATAGGTGCAGCAGTTAAAGCCAGACCCACAATCACTTTAGTACTTTCTCAGTGGGAAAAGTCATGAAAATCAACCTGGTGTGATACAGTCCAGTAGAGTGTACAGGTATACAACAACCTGTAATCAACCCTCACACCTACATCTTCCCAGCTCAGGGAATCACAAACCCTTACACTCAGTCAGGTGCCTTCCTCCACAGAGCCTTAATGTCACATGCATTTAAAATGGGTAGAAATCTCTCTTGTGCTGTGGTACTAATTTCCAAACATCACGTTGTATAGCACACTACAGCAATAGGAAAACAAGTTGATCACTAAAATGTCTCTAAAGTGGAGCCATTACAGCAGCATTTTGCTCTCCTAAGAATCTGGATTTACAACATCCCCAAGGTACTTGGGATCCTTTTCAAAGTTAACCACACTGGTCTTTCAACACTTCAGTATCAAACACCAGGTTGATTTCAGTCTCAAAAAAAACCCCAAAACCAAAAAACAAACCAACCCCCCCCACCCCCCCCAAAAAACAATAAAAAATCCACACGGAACTTCATACCCTACCTTCAAAAATAACTGAAAAAAAAATTAAAATCTCAAAAAGAAAACCATTCACCAACCTGGCTGATTGCTTTAAGGTTCTTTGGCAAAGTAGCCTAGCTTTGAGGTGCTTACTTCACCCCTTGAATTACAGTCAAAAGAGAAAGAGGAGCCATGTCTTCTCCAAAAGGTTATACCACAGTTGCCCTTGCAAACAATGCTCCTGGGAAAACAGCATTAGTGCTACCCATATTTGTCCAGTTTTGCTGCTCACTCATCGCAGTTGACAGGCAATTACTTAAAAATTTAATTGTTCAGATTACAGGACCAGAACACCTCACTCACGTCAAACGGTAAGTGAAATTGAATAATGGTGTGTGCTAAATTAAAAGCATCCATCCTCGTTTCAGTACAGTACTAAAGAGGGGGGTCAATCCAGGTGTACCAGAAAATGTAGAATGAGGACAGCCAAATTTGTTGCACATTGGGTCTGGACCCACTGTCCAAACTGACAAAAAGGGAACCCAAGAAAGAAAAAGACGAGAGATATTGAACATATTAAAAGAGATGGGATAGGGACGGTGAGGCACTGCTACAGCTCAGCCTACTGCACTGGTAAAACTAATATCATACAGTCCATAGCCCACAGGATGCACAGTGCCTAATGAGCACCATTACCATAATTGCTTCTCACCAAAGGAGGAACATGGGCAAAGAAGGTGCTGTCTCATTCAGCTAGTATACAATGCATAGTAGAGGAATTCTTCAGAAGGAGACTAAAGCAAAATAAATATTCTGTTATTCTTTTTAAAAAATCATGCAGTTCATGCTAATAAAAAAAAGGGAGAATAATATCTTTTCAAATAAAGACCATTGCCAACCAATTTTATCATAAACTAAGAGGAAAAAAAATGTTTTACTAGTGACATGAAAAATAAGAGTCATTCCTGGTATAAAAGGATGGGAAGTTCTGCTGTCCCTCATCCGTGTGCCAAAGTCACATACCACACACGTAAATCCACCTGAACAAAGCAGCTACATCATGGCCAGAAAGTTTAAGTTCTTTGGAACCAGACAAGCAAAGCTCTAAGAATCCAAGAAAGTTATGCTAGATTTACATCAGTAAGTACATTTTATCCTAGAGAAGAATTCACGAAATAATATCTCTGGATAGGCAGTGAAATTATTGTCTACATCAAAATATATAGCATCAGTTACTATAGTTCTACACAGCTACTTCCAGGGTAGGAAGATGGAGGAGGTCACCTGGTCCTGTGTGTTTATATAATGCCATCTGAAAGCAGGGGAAAGGGGGGAGGAGTGGCAAATGCTTTTTAAAAAACCCAATCTTTTCCACATATCCATGAGCGCTCTGGAGGGCTCAGCCAAGAGAAATAGTCAGGTGTGCTGGAGTCTGCTCTGCTGACAATGCAATGCTTTCTATGCAATAGCTCTGTGTTCAGCATGGTTGAGTAACTCAGTTGCTGACCTTCTAGTTCCCATTTTTCAGCCCTAGCCTGAAAAACAGGGATCAGCTAAAACAGTCTGAGGTTTGGCTTGTCTTGATGCCCACTGCAACACTTTTGAAACGGAACTGTGACACCAATAGAAGTTATATGAATATATTCTCAGAAAATGTAGCTTAACCAATTCACTAATAAATGAGTAGAAAGTTGCAGCATTCCCACTTCTTCCCAGTGAATAAGGCTGTCTACTTATAAGTAACTGGTTAATAGCTTGGGCTAAAAATTTGAAAATTAAGCACTGCAGATATGAATTATTTTGTTATTTAAGTCCATATCTTGAACAGACAATTTTATATTTGATCAGTAAAAACAGAAAAAGTTTTAATACTTTTGTTCACTTACCACCCCCTCCTTTTGCAAAAATGGGCATTGGCTTCTTCCAGTAGGGTAACCCAAATAACACCACATACAAAAATTCAATACATGAGCATGCTTAAGAGCATTCAGATAAGTTTTTCAAACCAAACATATCTGAACTTAAAAGAAAGCATTAAACAAACATTATTTTACTCTATTCAAACTGTTTTATTTTCAAATGCTTTCAAGACATTTATGCAGCAGTGGGCTGACCTGAAAAGCAGCAAAATTGTGTCCCCATTTTTCAACTGAGAGTGTGCAAATGAATTGCAGCTCCTTGTGTAAGCTCTCATTGAATTCCAAGAACTGTGTACACAGGGACTTTCACATCTGGATACCAAAATTCATTCCATTGAGCTTGATTACTACATGTGCCGTTACTATACAGACATTTATTTGTGATCAGTTTTTAATTAAGGACTTGAAGATTCCTAATCCAACAGTTGCTGGTGCTGGGGAAAATAGAAAGGATCTGGGCCACGTGTTCCTGCACCATCATGCTGCCCCTAAGAACAATCTCCTGCCAGGCATTTCTGCGGTCTTATGTTTTGCGGTTTATGGTTTTTCCTCCTTTTAAGCTATCTGCACCTACATCATCCTTCAACAAAGATAACAGATATATGAGGAAGCAAAGCAGAAGATTAAATGGACAGAGAAAGAAAGCGAGAGATTTGTATCTTCCCTTTGTACAACATGCTTTTATGATAAAAGACAGGAAAAGGCAAACGAACAGCACACCTGGAAACACTTCCTATTTATAATACTTTGGGACACTAGGCATTAGGTAATTTCTACAATTTATTTAGTTTTTATGCATGGAAAGAGTAAAGGAAAACATAACAGTAAACTGAATCAGAGAGTTTTTATTGTTGCAGTAACTTAATAGTTAAGCTGAGAGAATACCACTCCTGTTGGCGTCTCTGCCCATATTGGTCATTCCATCCCCTTTCCTAATATTCTCTGAAGAACTGTCTATCATTCAGAATTGATCACTACGTTTCATTTTCCACCTCAAATGAGGCAGGCTAATGAATATTCCTTTTATTCTTTGCAGTGGCAAACACTACTTAATCAGAAGAAAAAATATCTGTCTCTTAGCCATCCCCAAATTCTGGACACTAGTTCAGCTGCAGTTCAGGCTTCTTGACCAAATATTACTTGATTCAGCCATAGCAACTTCTCCTCATTCTCCCATGAATCCTCCAACTTCTACTGAAACTTGTATGCATATTGTTCATAAAAAACTAGTATATGCTTTCAAACATGGAAGAACTCCATCCGATCTGCCCAGAGTGTCCCAAACATTATCTCGGTATCAAGGGTGCACTGCTGTTAATTAATAGCTTGGCTCAAATAAACTATATAAAAGTGCCAAGAATACAGATGCCAAAGTATAAAGAATCAAAAAGCAGACTATGCCTTCTAAAAATGCCAAGTTGCTTTCCACGTGCCCTCCAAGAACTCACTTGTTTAGAACAAAGAACTGGTCAGAGGGATGCAGTTCTGACAATACCTCTGCAAACGCATTTGGTATCCACCCTCAGTGGCTAACAGCACATGGATGTTTCCTCCTATGAGGTAAAGGAGAAAGAGGGTTAATCCCCTCTGCAGTTTCTCATAGGTGGATCAAAAAGTGTGCTTTTACTCTGGCGCAGGCTGCCATCATCTGATCAATCTATAAGATTAAAACCACCTCCATGAAACCAGGCTATCTTCATCATTGCATATCTTACCCAACATTACAGAAGAAGTCAAACATTGAAGTCTACAGAATGCCGCAAGAGCTGAACAGAAGGGACGTTGCCATTGATGAGAATGGACAAGGTGCTTCCCTCAGTACAGTTACAATGATAAATAATTCTACAGTGATACTAATGCTTTGAAAAGAACCGCAGTAATGATAAGGTTTTCTCTGCTTTTACTTTTTAATTAAAATGCTTAGCTACCATCTCAGATTTTTTCAGTGGAAACATGCATTTTTGTGTCTCTTTCATACAGGGCAACATCCTGTCAGAATGCCATTAGCATCCCAAAGCAAAGAGGGGCTGGGAAGGGGAAGTTTCTTTGCCCCCCTCCCCTTTTTGTCATTTGTGATGAAGGAGGGGCATTGGTTGTTTTTACTTTCACCTTTACATAATGAAAGAGAAGTTTGCTGTGTAAAATGTGTGCACAGAGATTTGTGAAACATAAGAATGCATCACAAGACCTCAAAAAAGGAAGAAATGGGTGTAAGGACAAAGATGCTGGCAATTTTTCACACACCTTTATGGCTTCCTTATATGTAGCAAGTTCCTACAAAGCACAGGTCAAATATAAAACACAAGAATGGCTCAAAAGAAGAGCTGCCAGCTGCTCTGAAAATCTTCAATAACTTTCAGTCTTGGTTAAATATAAATCAGTAGTGTAAATTTTGTTGGTTTTTTCAGACACAACTAGTATGGACAAAGTGTTTTAGGACGGTCTTTCCCTTGACCTTGCTGTTTAACACCAGGAGCATTGTTAATTGCTAAGGAGCAAGTGGCAACTCCAGACTCTGTACGTTGCAGACATTTATGTAGATATCCCAGTCCAATCAACCTCTATTCTCATACACACACACTTGTTTTGCTCATATACAGGCTTTAGAATTCCTCTTTTCAAGAAAATGTTGGCTGCCAACAAGGAATAAGCAGTTGCACTCCCCTACAGATGCTCAACATCTTCACTGGGGACCTTACCTGGACCAGACTTTCCATTTCCTCAAGGAACACGATCATGTCCATGTACTACCCCACAAGTCAAACAAAACACAGCATGCACTTAAGAAACAACTTTTCTGTGAGGCATGCTAAAAACTTTTATGTTTACAGCTTTACACAGTGGCTTTATTGTGAAAAGTCAATAAAGTTGAGATGATTTACATCGGCCTACCCAGAAGCAAAGTTTAATTATTTACATCCATTCAGCAGTAAAAAGTGCATACACAAAGTCCTTTAAACACCCACGGCATCAATTAGCCTCACAAGTGCAAGAATTCCCTGAAACACCCAGACTATAAAAGTGCACAGAATTAGCTCAGCAACTAACTGAAAAGTAGCAAGACCACCCTACTAGTTCTCTCAAACATACCCCCATCCCCATATAAACATGACAAAAAATAAGTTAAATTAGGTTTAATTATTTTGGATACAATCTATTTTTTAAGCCCTTATTTAAAAAAAAAAACAACAGAAAAACAACCAAAACCAAACCCAACAAAACACAACATAGTTCCTTGCTTTTGCTTATAAATACATGTATCACCACATTGAATGACTTATTTTCACTGGAGACACCCTGGCCAAGAGCTGTAATGAGGTTCAACACAGATTCAGGCAGCATTCAACACGACTGCAGCTTTCTTATAAGGCTCTGAAACAAAACTTAGTGCAGAAATTAAGTTGCATGTCTTTCAGGTGACATGAATATAACTTGTGATTACAAACAGGGAGATTATTTGATTGCATATATATCATACAGGTCACATATGGCACAAACTGCATTTATGTGGAGGTTTTTCAATCAAGGTTAGTGGGTTATGCCCTTTGTTTACCTCAATTTCACTGCTGCTGAATTTTAATGCCTTTAGACACTACATAACTACTGTGTATCTACAGCAGAATAATTTTTAACAGGGAAACATTTATCTTAATAGAAACTTGATGCCCTCAAAAGCATTTAAATGGAAGTGACAATTTTATTGAAAGGATATTTCAGTTCATCCAAAAATAATTTTATTCTGACTTAGAAAACATCCAAAATATTTCAACTTCAATTTCAAAATGAAAAAAAATCCACTGTTTAAAAATAAAATGAAGCATTTCTTAGTATCTATTCAAGATATTATTACTTTTTAATGGCAATTTATGGTTTCCCATTTTTATTGAGAGAGCTTTTTCCACTTTTAAGGAAAGGGATTTTATTTTATATTCACAACCAGTGAGGAGGTCAAAAAAGGACAGAGAAGTATGTAAAAAACCTCAAGTATTCATGCTTTTAAAATTAAGATTTGCAAGAGTTTAATTAAATTAACTTCAAAGTGATTTCAGTCACACTGACTCTATGTTTGTTTTCAGATAAAGCTGTCATATGAACCACTTCACATTTGCCAAATGCCTGAAAGTGCTGTTCCTAACACATCAGGGCAACAAAAGCTTCAGCGTAGGTACAAAGAACTCAGAAGCTGCTATATTGTGACTCATCTACAATTTGCCTAAGGAAATATTCGTACACACCAGATTTTCAGAGAGCAAAGCTCAAGACAACTCCTGGTGTAAGTTAAGCAGCCAGGCAATCACAGGAGCAGTGTCTAGCGCAGGGAGCACCACTAGAGGGAAACCGCATTCACCGAAGCTGCTGCTCGGACAGCCTGATGTGAGTACAAAGCAGTTACAGCACTCAGTGTTGCTTTCCAGAGTTTCACCCGCTGATATACTTTGCTTCGAAGATGACTACACTCCAGCAATTAATAAAATAACTCTAGAACTTCAACCCAGCTCCGCCTCCGGAATAGCAACTACCCACTGATTTCAGGTATTTTTATTTAATGGGTGTAATTTGCCACCCGAGAAATAAGTATACGCAGAAATTACAAATACGCAGAACCTCACTAAGTTTTACCGTATGAGAGAATTTTAAAGTAACCATTATAGCAACAATTATGCATAGACGTTAGTACACCACAACAGCAATAAAGAGGAAAAGAGATTCTATTTTAAGGAAGCTTTACATTTTATTAGCTTTCCAATGATGCAGTGCCAATCAAAGCAAGACGCACGAGTGACAAAGCTAGAGATTTAATTCTTCTTTTTATTCCTGTGTAGATACAATAACAGAGATACCAAACCCAAAGAGCTTCACACTAATCCCACTGACGTACCTTACTTGAAGCATAGATAGATTATGCTACCAACAGTAAGACCACTGAAGTTTCTCTTCCTGTTTAGTTTCAAATCTCTTCATAAATGCTACAAAACAAGTGTATTAATCATGATGATAGTGAGAAAAAGATGCTGGTGATGAGGCTGAGACAACTGGAGTGAGCCATATGTGTTATACAGATACACATATAGCGGCAATGGAATAATTTGACTGCTAACTGACTGGATGAGATTCAAACCACTTAGAGGGGAAAAAATTATGAATCAAATGTATGAGTCTTTAAACCAAGAACCGACCCCTCTCCCTCACACCCCTTCTCAAAGATCTTTGCTTTTGCTATGTTACTATGGAACAGGAAGGAGCAGGCTGGAAAAGCTTGTATCATCCTATTTAGTGAGTGTTCTCATGCTCTAATTGCCTCTATTACTTAATTTGAAAGGATTATTTGAATTTTGGAATGATATGATTCTTATTGTAGAGGAGGTTTTTTGTGCCTTTTAAAAGTATTATAGTAGCAACTTGTCATCTAAATCTGGAAAGCAAGTAGACCAGAAAGATGGCTAAATCATACAGAATGTGGCAATACAGTGCATTATGGTAACCACACGTGTTTTTCAGAAAAGGATCCGAGAGCATTTTCTAACAATAGGATAGCATCTTTGTCCCCCTCTTTCAGAACACAGAAAATAATACCAAAGAAAGGGTCTCCTCTTCCCAAAGGCACATTTGGCAGTTGAACAAGCAACTGAGTGAGAGAAAAAAAAAGCTCCTTGAAGCTCTACTCCCACATATTGCATTTAAGTTTTGGGGTTTTTTTAGTGCTCTTTAGGACACCCTGCATAGTCCTCACCAACAGCATAGCATTAGAACAGAAGACAGTCCTGCTACCAACATGTCTTTATCCAGATATGGAGGGCAAAGAACAACACCATCATATGTTCGAAGAACCTAAACTTCTCTCTCATTTAAAGTACCTTTCCCTGTGGCACCTGGGTGCCTGAGGTGTTACAAATCTACACAGAGTTACACCTTCATTGTCCCTAGCAGTACGACATGAACTAGCTTCAGCCTCCCTCTGAGAGCATAACAGTATCACAGAAATTATGTCGGACTGATTACAAAGGCAGCAGCATTCCAGTCTTCTGCAGGCGGTACAAAACACTGCATATGCTCTTTAGGTTTAGCTCTCTTTTTACTACCTCCATTCTGAAGGGTACCACTCTTTTTTATGATCTTTGGAGTTTTTTAACTTGCATATAAACCAGTATGTATAAGTCTACTGGGAACCCCAGGTGTAGTGGTAGGAGGAACATCAAAATGCATAGAAATCATACTATTAACAAATACAAATTTGCAACCAAAATTTGCAAGTGGAGATCTTTTGTTTTCAAATATTACAGGCAAGCTTTGTTGCATAACTGGTAATGCACATTGGTCCTCTCTGCCTGAAGGGAGAAACTACTGAGAGAAGGATGGTAAGTGGCACTTGGACCTCACACGGAAGAGTCTTTTTATTTCACTTAAGGAGCTATTGAGGAAGGATCAAATGCTTCTGGAAAGCTGAGGGATCAGTAGTGCAGACTGGAGTGTTTAATGCTAAAGGCATTTAAAAGCTTACCCACCTCAAAGAGTGTCTTTCACGGGGAACAGACCAGAGCCCTCAGCTGCTTGTTACCTTTTGAAGAGTCATTGACTATTCTGCTGCTTCTTAAATAGGGATGGTTAGCACAAGATAGTGACCATAATGCAACACACATGACATTGTGACTGAAATTCTTCCAGATATTTAATAACTAGAGCATTGGTATATATTTTACCTATTTAAGATAAACCACATTTCCAGGTTACATTGCAGAAAACAAGTACAATCCAATAAAAACACTTCATGGGGATGTTCTACTGAATCTACCTACACAAGGAGTAGAGACATAAAGTCTCTCCGATTGCCCCCTTATCCTTTCTCTTATTGACCTGCAAGTTAAATACTTCTTTTTGGTTGCCATCCTCTAAGCCTTTCATTTTCATCTTAGTATTTGCAGAATTCTTTATCTATACAGGGCAGTATAATGCTAACGCAACCTCAAAATAAAGTTTTAGGAGGCAGAACGTGGACAAAGTTGTGTTACCAGCAAAAGCTTGGACCCTCTTGAATGAATGTTTTCCTTTCCCTTTAACAGACGTTTCAAAAATGGATAAAACTTTATTGGAATTTGGAAGCCAGATCTATACTGACTACTGACTTTAAAGATTAAGACATATCCAGCAGTCAAAAAGCTGGTTAGAAGTCTAGCTGCAAGTAATTTGTTTCATGCCACTTAACCCTTCTATTTCCGAAAACCTCTCAGCAGTAGTGACAATGCAGACTCCCGAAAGAACTGGGACCCTGCTAGCAGAAACCCACCTCAGTCATAGCAACAAGATCTGTATCCACTGATGAAAATCTTCTTCAGGTGCTTTCAAGACACCACCAATCTCCAGTCTCCTGATAGCACAGACTGGTTTCTTTCTACCTAAACTGAGAAACCCAGATGAGAAAGACAAGTGGTATGTAGACCTACAGGCAAGAGACTCCGTATTTAGCTTAAGGAGCTATCAAGGAAGGATCACAGGCTTCTGGAAAGCTGAGGGATCAGACGTGCAGACTGAAGGATAGTTGAGGATTTACAGATAAAGATGACATCTGAGGCAAATATCGAGAACTCCTTTGAAATTCAGATTTTAAAAGTCACAGCTTTCATGTCAGCTAAGGAGCACGTAAAGGAAAAAAATGCCCTGGGAGAAGAAGAGAGAATGATAAAGTTAAGCACATAGCTTTAAACATATCCATATCTCTCTGTCCTCAGTGCTCGCAATAACAAACAGTGTAACATCCAAACTGATGCCGCCCCTCTTCTCAAGAGGACGCCATACCTCTTGAGTCACTCCATTTCATATGTATGCCTTCATAAAAATCCTCTATGCTTCATACAACATCTACGTGTAATCCTAATATTGTTAAAATTAGATAGGAGTACACCAGGTAATTAATTGTAAGAAGTTATTCTAAAACAGCAACGTATCAGGAAAAAGAGAAAAGAGAAACAAAGCAGATCTCTTCCCACAAGAAGTAGACTTACTCCTGGAAAGGTACGACCAGCATTTGGGGATCTCCTTTTGGTGCTCAACACAGCGAAAAGTTAATGATCACTTTAAAAAGGCCAGAGCTCTGACAGCAACATCAGTGTACAAATCATGAGCTGAACACAAGGAAGGACTTCATAGGCCCTGAGCTCAACTGATGCCTGTGCATATTCATCAGCCATCTTGGTTACAATCAAGGTTTATCAGTCCTTGTGCATCACATTTAAAATAGCGGTAAAATTTTTAAATAAATAAAAAAAAAAATCTAGTATTAGGATTACTTATTAGTTTAAGCTCTTTCAAAGACAATTTAAGCAATAAGGTTGTTTGACTATCAAGTAATAGTATATATGCTGACCTTTGGCTAAGTTGTAAAAACTGTAGCATTTGATTAATGGCATATGCTGGTCAAAAACATCTCTCTATAACATCTAACTATTTCCATTTCCCACGGAAAGCTTAGTGATGAGCATACTTTGTTTTCCATTGCAAGTTTGAAAAGACATCCTTTTCCTCTGAGAAAAGGTTATTTGTGTGTTGCCTTTTCAAAGATACCAAAAAAAACCTCAAACCCACAAAACCTCAACACAATCTTTTTTTCCCCCTCCAGCTGGCTGTTAAAAAAGGGGGTAGCGATTGTTGGATGGAATACACACCTCTCTCCCTGTCTACTGCTCCCCACAATGTCTTTATTTCTAGCTGGTGAACAGCTGGTGTACTGCAATGATCAGCAAACCAGTATTTCTCTAATCTCTATCATTCACAGGAGCACTGTGAGAATTAATCCATGCATGGTTAGAAAGAATTCAGACTCTATGCTGAACAAATGCTGCAAAACTACTAGCATTTATGCAGTCCATACCACCAGCAAATATATAATTTTAATACTACCACAGCAGCAGAACATTTACAGATTCTCTTTAAAATGTTGATCTTCAGATTCTACAATCAGTGCAAGACAAACACCACAGTAAGTAGAAGAGACCATCAAGTCCTGTGGGTCGATCAGTTGAGGAAAATTGATTCCCAGGACAGCACCAGACTGCTAATATAGGCCATGATACAAATGACTGGCAAAATTATACAGCGCAAGAGTCTTAAGCTCTCTATAGTTCCCACAATTTCAAGGGGAATAAGCACTCCTTTCAAGTTTTGGTTGGGGAGAGGTGTTGAGTTTTTGCTTTGATTTAAAATGCAAAAGGATAAGGCATTTCAGGATGGCTTATTAAGAATCACTGCAGAATCAGCCAGGAAAAACAAATGCCATCACTTAGCTCACCACACCCCCAAGAGCGTTATGATGTGGTGAAGAAAGGGTTTGATGGATTACTCAAAGCAATAGCCAAGCCTGGAGAATAAGGATTAGACCTCCGAAGACTCCTGTTCCTAGATCTTTAAAGTACTGGTTCTTCAGAAGTCAGGTTTTCATAGAAATAAATAGTTTTATTTGCAAGTGTCATATTAGCCTGATCTCACTAAGGTCTTCTAAAACAACGCACTAGGTAACACTCTGTAGGACCACAGGTCAAGTTTGGTTTTTTTTTTTTCTTTTGGTTTGTTTGTTTGTTCTGTTTTTTTTGTTTAGCCCGTATTGCTAATGGATGCTTTAGATTACTGTTTGTAAACTACTCCCTCGTACTGGTTTGTGAGCTTTTATCAAGTGTAGCATTTCCAACCAGCAGTCTGGGAAAGAGCTGGATGGCTTGTTGGAAACTTGAATTGCTTGAGTGACAAGCAATTATCCCTGGTAACCAGCTGGGGTCTATCACCCATTGGTTAAACAACCCCGCCTCTGGGCTGAACACCCCTTCGCTAGGAAGAGAACTCAGGGTTTCTCTCTTGCTTCCACTTTTATTTACTCTTTTTTTTTAAGGAAGAAATGGAAACTAGTTCTGACCCTTTTTCATTGCGAACACTAATTAATGGTATCTCCAACTGACAGCAGTTCAGTTTTAACAAATGCATGTGCACCAATTCAATGGCAGCTTGATTGTCAGAGGTATTGAAAGGAAGCTATAAAGCATATCAGTCTGGAAAATCAGAAACTGGTATATAAATTCAAAGTCTCAATAAATGTTAGAGCAATTTTATAGGAAGGGATGTATTTATAGATGTGTTGTCTCTCATTCACTCCCAAGTCCAGTTTTTAAAATTTTTATATATGTGCTTAATGCAAAGCATGCTTAATAGCAAATTGGTAGCTGAAGTTTTACCTGTAAACCAAGCCATTTGTACAAGCCTGCAGGCAACTGGGTCACGTTTTATATCTCTTAACATCACTGTTGCAATTTCAAGCAGGTACAGAGTAAAAAAATGTGTCAAGTACTACTGAGACGAGTAGGGATTCAGGGACTTCTAACTTCGCATTCAACATCACTAGCATCACAAAGCAAAACAGCTTCTAGCTGTATACCAGTGCTGACTTGTAATGAGGTGTCAAACACGGACACATGGTTTCATGCAAAGAACAATAAAAAGACTGTTTCTATCAGAACACCAATCTAGGACAACCATCTGGATCAGCAAATTTACTCTTTTATATTTATGGTCAAATATAAGCAATAGCCACATAGTCAAAAATGATACAAAGAACATCTGCTCTCTCACCATCACAAATAAATATCCCTTCATCATTTAAACAAATGCAATGTGAAAAGGCACCTTTTCTGTGACTTTTCTCTTCCATAAGGCACATCTGATTATCTGCTGAAGAACGTTCACTGCTAGAACAGAAATACCATGTATGTCAGATTATGACATTAAGGTGAATATTTATACTATATGCAAACACATGTTTGCAGAAAAAGAACTGGACCACAGAGGTGCTGCCACAGCACAGATTATGTTTGACATCCAGGAAATAAAAAGAACAGGAGGCATTTTTGGTTCAGTGAACAAATTGGCAACTTCAGCAGAAGGATGAGAAAATCACTTCATGCCAATCTGAAAATGTCCTTGGTTTCTGGACCAAAGATTGCCCCCTGAAAGCAACCTAAAAAATGTTCTGCAGGGAGGTTTGGTTTTTTTTTTTATTCAAAGCTAAATAGGGCTGAAGTAGTCACACTGCCTTCTTTGCTGTGGTATGCCATAGCAAGGTCAGGCCTCCAAAGTTTCTGACATATACAAATTCATGGGACAAGAAAGGCTGCATCCAAATGTACTGAGGGAGCTGTTGTCCATGAAAGAACACCTTCAATCACCTGTGAAAGGCTGCAGTCACAGAAGGAGGTCTCAAAGTGACAAAAATATTTTTAAAAGCTGGCCTTGTTTTAAGCAGGGAGTTGGACCACAGACCTCTTGAGACCACTTTCCAACCTGAGTTGTTCTATGAAAACATTTTATTTCACTGGTAACCAGACATTTTTGGTTTCACTGACTGGGAAAAGAAATAATTTTAGAATAAGTTAAACATTGAGACATTGTTAAAAATGAAAAGTCAAAATATTTTTATATTAAATGTAATAATATTTTTATGTTTCCCATTTCTTTTTTTACTGATACTTGCCAAGTTCAAACTAAACTGACAAATTGATGCAGTCAACATAAATCTGCACGTTTCAGCTAATCAACTGTTCAAATGAAAACACTTAATCTAGTTGTACTTGGCAGCTGCTTTCAGCAATACTACTTCTGGAAAAAACAAAACATCTGTGAGGAAAAACCTCTATTCAGAAAAACTGCATACAAAATTAACTCCCTCAGGCAAAGCCTATAGACTAATGTCCCTATTTACCAATATTTATTAATCTAAAGTACTGACCAACATAGATAAAACTATTCTTAGCATCAGACATGAAAATAACTGACCACAAGTCTGTTTCTGATAAACTCAGGTGTGTGAACTCCAGCTGACCAGCAGCTTTGCAATACCACGAGCAGCGATGTTCTGAACACACTAATGGCAGCTGCCTTTTCCATCAAAGTTATTCTTCTGGACTGCACTCTGGTGCTGATGGTATGGATGCTTACAGTAGAATCCCTAACAGAATGATTCATAAGGAAACAGGTAAATTTTGCATGTAACTATAAGTTGGGAGAGTAGGCCCTTATCAAATTGATTTTGATTCTTTTTATCTTCATAGTGTCAAAAATGCTTCCTACACTCCTCATCTGTGTTCACGGCAGATATGGCTCCTACAGCCCAGTCACTGACACTATACCACAGTAACATAGAGGAAATCAAGTCTGCCCTGAACAGGCAACCATTCTAAGTCAACCACATTCTCTCTGGGTGCCTCTCATCACAAGAGTGATTCAGTCCAAGCCCTCTTCAGTCACAGTTATTAGACATGAACAGAGCAATCCCCAGGGCCTCTCCAGCCGGAGGAAGCCTGGACACTTCCACTTCTCCATATGCTCCCACACAGAACGAAATGGACTGTGTCTCCAGTGCACCTGATCTGACAGTTTTCCTCTGAAGAAAAAAAAAAAGCATGCAGACATATTTCTCCAGCAGCCCTCTCACCCTGAACAAACACTGGGAACGAGTTTTAAAGTCAGACTGCAAGATTGTGCAGAGAAATGCCTGAATCTCCTTACCAAGGTTTTGTTTGTAGCAGTTTTCAATTTCCTTCCTGACAGAGTAAACCCCTTTATTAACATAACATGATTTATGCAAATAACCACAGCTAGCATTGGAGGCATTTATTTTGTTATGCTTAGAATTTACATGCATTCAAGGAAAGATAATCTTTTCTGGCTGGCTGCAAAATTGCCACTAATATTACACAAACACTTCTCTGGCTTTAGGCCAGAGCCCCTGCTATGCATGCATCATATATTCAGTTAATATCCTGTTTCAGAAGGGCAAGATCTACAGCTAAACTAATTCTCTGAATAGGTCTAGCACCAGCTTTTGTCACTGGCCTTTGTGGTGAAATTGTATCATGAGGCTGGCAGTCTGGCTTTCATTAATACAAAGGTTTCTGCTAGCCACCACTCTGAAGCAAAGGAAGCCTGTGCACAGGTGTGGGAAGGCATGGTGGAGAGATGCAAAGCAAAAAAAGTTTATTTTCCCAATGTTCTGATCATGAAAATTTCTCTTCCATCCCCTCCTTCTCTAGTGTTAGTATACCTTCTGTCCATATGGGTGTGCAACAGAACCACACCTGGTCAAGAAAGTCCTGCCTTGCAGTCTCTCTCACTCAGAAATGACAGAGACCGGACTGAAGTACTAAAGCACCTCAGCAAATGACTACAGACTGGCAAGGCTCAGAGAGGCTTTAATTCCATTATGAACCTTTAAAATACTAGAAATATTTGGGAACAATATTTGCTTTTAGAACAACTTAGATATCTGTGAAGCTTAACCACAGATAATCTTATAATGGAAAAACAGGTCAAGAATTTCTTGCAAAGAAATGCAGACAGTAACTAGGACAAAGGAACACCTTGAAAATATAGGATAAGAATTTTTCCTTTCACTGATACTTTCATGTGGAATGACACTGAGCCAATCCTATACAGAATATGAATCAGCTGGATGTTAGCCACTTGAACAGTTTAAACTGCTTTCTAACTACCACCTAAGTATACCAATCCTAAGATATTAATCACCACCAATTATATCCCATGTTAACGATTATCAGACTCTGACAATTACCTTGTAATTTCAAATTATTTTAGAATTTTCTCTCCACTTTCTCCACTCACCTATCCTGTCAGAAGAATTAAATGCATCAAATAACAAGAGGGAAAATATTTATTTCTAAAAGCTCAGAGGGAAAAACCTCAGCATTACAAATAGAATGCATGAGCCCTTGGGAACATTCAAAATGTATTCAAACTTGCAAAACTGAACAAACACACAGAGTTATTTCCAGCTGACACCTTACGCTATCCTGTCACAACAGATATATAACAGATATAAGAAGAAATTACCTCAAAGAGCTTTATACTTAAATAGCCACAGACTAAACAGGAGGCATTTCTCTTTTTCTTACAGAAGCATTACAGAACTGAGAGGTAGAAGAGTCTGAAGTCCTCACATTCATATTTCTCTGGATATAACAGATTAACAGTTTTTTCCTACATTACAGCAATATTTAGAGACATCTTGCAAAATATTATGCCTCTTTGTAATGGGTGTTTATCAAAAGTAAATGGCTGTTTATCAGTCTAAGCACAAGTAGCTTATTTCTCGAGCGCCATCAGTGTTATTTTTCTCCACAGATAATGGCTGGTAACCTCAAGGTATGTTTGGGCAACATTAAAACTATCATGGCAAAGAAATAACTCATAAACATGTTGGGAGGTTCTAGCACATTCTTCAGAGTTGACTGTTCTGAATTAGCTCTTTCTCGACTTCTCCTCTAATCCCTGACAGTCGTTGGGGAAAACAAGGAGAAATCTGATTCCAAAATTATTTCTCTCATTGACTCAGTGTCATTTTCTATGTATCTGACTCCTTCCCTACAAGATTCCTTAGGAAGCACAAGTTTTACCATGCTAAGAAAGCCTGACTGGGAAAGCAACTACTTGCAATGGTGCGAACGTAAGCTTAGTGCACATGTGCAACTCTGGGGAGGCCATGTAGATCTGCAAGAGCCAGTTCGTCCTCAGCTTACGTACTGCTGGAACTAAATTAATCCCATCCATAGCACCTTTGTGATCCAGGAGTACCAATCTTGTCAAGGAGTGAATTAGCTAGGAAACCTGCCTTCACACAAGAAACTTTAAATGAAAGTATTTCTTAGAACAGCCTACTCTACAAGTAACACAAGCGAGTTGGTGGTAAATAGTACTCAAGACATCTGATGTTCCCTAGTTTCCTGTGCTTCCTATTAAGCCTTCTTCAGACACTTACCAGAGCTGGAATCAGTTAGCCAGCCAGCCTTACCTTAGCCTCTATAGACAATGGGAGATCTCCCTGACAAAAATTAAAAGTAGTGTCTGCTCAGCGGTGAACACAGCCCCAACATCTTGTATTCATAAGCAGTTCAAAAATTCATAAGGAAAAAAAAGTACAATATAAACTTGTATTTGAACTTTCCAATCAACTAGAAAATTATTTAGAAAATGAAAAGCCTTCTGCTACACCACCTGATGCCTCTCCTCTTCATCCAAAGTCTGCATGCAAAGTTAGTTATGAAAGATAAATCTGCTAGTCAAAAGAACTCAGAAATTAGTTATATGACAAGGAGAAAGGACAAAAAAATGAAACCCCAATTGCTGGAAGGTCCTGGGTGCACAGATCCCTTGCATTCAAGCCCAGAAATAGAACCTCAGACACCTCCACTGTCACCACCTGCCACAATGCCCTAAAGGAAGAGATACAATCTTAAAGAGCCAGGATCTAACAACTGCAGAAGTTTGAGGATCACACTTCAAAATACACCTATAAAGAGAGATAGGTACCATTATGATGTTCAGAGGCAGTTCTGCAACCTGGAGGAACCACTGGTGTGAGTTACAGTTGAAATGACACAGAGCAAATAGAAAGGCTTCAACATTTTGACTAAACACGGGTGATTTATGTCCACTACATGGACAGCCAGGAGGAACTGAGAAGCTACAAGATGAAGAAACAGTTTGTAACAGCCAAATCTATCCATTAAGAATGTGGCTTTTCTTCAGCCATCCTCCCCAGCTTGCTTATGATCAAGCAAATCTCCTTTGGTTAGCATCTGATTTTGTGAGGACACAGGAATGAGAGCTGCTTCTACCTACTACACCAACACAAATTCAGGATTTCGGTAAAACCTGGAGAGTTCTGTCAAGTCTTGCACACTAAACTGACATAATTGTGATGCTTTGCATAATGATTTAGAAATTCATTCAAGCATAGCAAATAAGTCTTGTAAGACTGATACATATGATCGGGCATTATTGTCCATAGTTCACATTAACTAAATACACTTATCAGTGTATTTAGGGATTTCATAAAATCACTGATTAAGAAAAATGCTTGCAATTTGGACAAGTCAAGTAGTCATTCCATGAGTGACTACACACAGAAGACGACTTGCAAAAAAGAAATGACCAAAACTGTCTACTTTGACCAAAATTCACAACAATTCACTTTCAACATTTATAATAAACATAGCACAAATAGTAGAAAATGTAATATTTTTCACTTATTTATGGTTTGAATAATCATGTCAATAAGCTTCTAATTTGCAGATCTAAAAATGGCTGAAACACCTTCACAGAAAAAGATAACCAAAGACCACTTAATTATTTGTTTGTTCTAGGTTTTGGGGTTTTTTTATTGTTGGGGGTTTTTTTGTTCATTTGTTTTTGGTTTGGGTTTTCGGGGTTTGTTCGTTTGGGTTTTTTTTGGTTTGGTTTTGTTTCAGGCCTTTTTCTTCTGATATATTCACTTTTATTTAATACCTTTTCACACTTTTGGTATGTGTGTCCTAACAGTGTTCCATAACTTCAGAAAAGCAAAGCTTGCCTCTGGGAAGTTTAATCTCAACAAACATAAGAGTAGTATTGTGTGCTATTATCAAAGACTTTCTCACAGGACAGCCGAAGCACAAAATTTCCAGCTGGTTCTAGAATTGTGACTGTCAACCCTGTTTCAAGATATGCTCCTTGACAGCTCCCAGCATCCTTTCATCATTTTTATGTGATGTTTACATCCAGTCCTCTAAATTTAATCTCTTACATTGCCATTATGTTCTACTTTGATTAGATTTTTCTCTAATAGTAATAGCAAGGTACTTACATAACTGCTGTATAAATGTGATGAGTTCCTTACGAGAAAGCAAAACTGTATCATTTTACTGGAGCTGCAAGGCATGTTCTCTCAGCTGCTTATCTCCAGTTCCACAGGTAATCGTCTGAATGCTGCAGAGGATTCTGCTTGCAAGGCTCTGCCACTTCTCACAAAGCTGCCTGCGTGTAGCACTTGATCTCACACCATAACACCTGACAGTAATGTTGTCAAGAGAGAGAACTTTGGTATCTGTCTTCAAGGTGTTGAACAGTCATTTGATGACATAAAGGTGGAAATCACAAGTTGGTGAGCTTTTTAGTGATATTCAAAACTTTATGGGATAAGGCCCTCCAGACTGACCTAATTAAACCTACTTTGCATAAAATCCCAGATAAATGGCTCAGGATAACCCTTTCAAGCTAAATTATTCAAAATTCTCTTATCTTGTCTCCCAGAATCATAGAATGGTTTGGGTTGGAAGGGGCCTTAAAAATCATCTCGTTCCAACCTGCCTGCCATGGGCAGGGACACTTTCCACAAGGCCAGGTTGCTCAGAGCTCCACCCAACCTGGCCTTGAACACTCCCAGGGATGAGGCATCCACAGCTTTCCTGGGCAACCTATTCCAGCGTCTCACCACCCTCACAGTAAAGAATTTCTTCCTAATATCCAATCTAAATCTATTGTCTTTCAGCTTAAAGCCATTCTCCCTTGTCCTATCAGTATGTGCCCTTGTAAAAAGTCCCTCCCCATCCCCAGCCTCCTTCAGGCAGTAAAAGGCTGCAATTAGGACACTCCTAAGCCTTCTCTTCTCTAGAGTGAACAGACTCAATTCTCTCAGCCTTTTCTTGCAAGAGAGGTGTTCCAGCCCTCTAACCATTCTCATGGTCCTCCTCTGGACTTGCCCCAACATGTGCCTGTTATTCCTGTGCTGGGGCTCTCAGAGCTGGACACAGCACTCTAATAAAACTGGGGTCTCAACAGAGCAGAATAGAGCGGCCCTACTGGCCACGCTGCTTTGGACACAGCCCAGTTTGGCTTTCTGGGCTGTGAGCACACATTGCTGGGTCATGTCCAGCCTCTCACTCACCAGCACCTCCAAGTCCTCAGCAGGGCTGATCTCGATCTGTTCATCTTCAAACTGTGCTGATACTGGGGTTTGCCCTAACCCAGGTACAGCACCATGCACTTGGAAGAACTACTTAGCCTGGCTAGCACACAACTCCCAGTAACCCAAGACCCATACACTAAAATGATTTCTTTAAAAGGTACAGATAATTTGGAAGACCAGTGAGAAGTTGGAAATCAAGAGAGGCACAATAAGTTAGCAGATGGGCAGATAAAAGATGAGACAATAAGCTGAAATAGAAAGTGGTGTAGAATGACATATTAAACTAGAACAAAGGAGAACATGCCCACAGCGAGAACAATCACTGTAAGAAACAATAAAGATAGGCTTTGAGGTACAAAAGAGACACAGAATAGGTGACAGGAAAAAAGACTACATAATTTGAAAAGACCCTAGGGACTAAAGCAGCTGAAAGACTGCTAAAAATAATGGTTGGCTAGATACGTGGTCCAAACATAATATTTGAAGAGGAAGAAAAAAAAAAAAACCAAACACAAAGAAGTAGAAAATTGCTTTTTTAAAGCACAAAGCTGAGGAAGAACAACAAACTGCAGGCCTTCACGCTGAAAATAGCATTTGCAAGTAACCTCCAGCTTTTCTTCTAACAAAAATGTTTCAGAGTGCCAAACAACAAAGGAGAGTATGGTAAGCAGCATCCTGGGCATTTCTAGGCACTCCACAAAGCACAGTTTAATGATCAATCAGCTCTCAGATGGAAATACTGCCCTCACACTCACATAACACATGTAAGTACAGCCAAGTCACTATAACCTTCTCAAATGTACAGGAGCAGCCAAAGAACAAATAAATAATCAGAAATCTGCATTACCACAAGCATGTATATTTTATTGGAATGAGGAATGAAAGAGAGAGTTCTACTGAGAAGAATAATATGTAGTTATAAACCTGTATTAACTGCTCCATTTAACAACACTTGCAGGGATTTAAATACTTGGATATTTATATGAAAATTGTAGACAGACTAACTTGTTTTCCTAGGTACACACTTGAGAAAAATCAACAGAAGTAATGCAAGTGCAGTTTTTGCTGGGGTGGTAATTTCTTTTTACCCCTTTCACAAAAGTGCTAGATGAAAAACACATTTAAATTACCAAGAACTCCTGTTCTTTTTCCACAAACTACCCAGTCATGAATCCATCTTCAGCACTCAGTCTGCAGAACATAAATCATTTTATACCGAACCCTCCTGAAACACAGTAGGCCTCTTCACAGCAGGCTAAGCAAAAATACCATATTGGACTTGGAATCAAGCTCCAAGTAATTTCAGTGAAGGTGCATTCAGGATTAATTTGGCTCATTATCTCTCTCGTAACCATGATGAAATGACACTACAGTCGTGCGACTACGGTCACTGTAGTACAATGCCCCAGAGAACCATGCAGGAAATACCTTGCGCAGAACTCATCTGTCCTGTTAGCGATGTTCACTGCACATTCTATGGCTTCTCTAACAGAAATTTAGATGTGCTGATTTCTTGGGCCCCAAAGATCTATGCGATAAAAATATTTGGGGAAAAAACAGCAATGAATTTTTCCCACTATTAAATAACACACAATTGCTATTTTTTTATATTTGTCACATGGAAACCATACTGAATGAAACTTCAGAACGTGAGTGGACTCACCATGGCACAGATAACGTATGAACAGCCAGTATGCTTGCTTAATTTACTTCACTGAGAAACCATTGAGAGGCTTCCTTCAGAGAACTGAGTTATTATACATAGAGGTAGAATAATAACAACATAAATTAGATTGCACTGTAGGAGACAAAAATAAATAAGAACTCATGCTGTGGGACCACTACAAAATTAACATAAAACCAACAATATCAACACTGAAATTAAGTGTTGGACTGCTACCATATTATTGAAGAGGAGTCACAATAGAATGGTGTTTGAAATTTAACAAATAAGCTGATTTTAATTCTGAAGATTCTTCAGCACCAAAGCTTTCAAGTCAGGCAAACACCTTGGGAATGCCATGAAGCTGACTGAAGTGACTAGTCCCTTTGTATCTCGCATTTTGAGATGCTAAGTAGGGACTATTTAAGAGTTTGCACAAAGCTCATCTGGTCTTCTCTTTAATATCGATCTTTCCCAACACCTGTTCAACATCAGCACTTCTAGCTCTTGCAGCTTGTCATCTACCTGGTACAGAACTGCATCCAGAATGGACTACAGTATTGTACTACAGATGCCAACATGCTCAAGAAAAGTAGAAAAAGGAATTATCGCCTCTCCACACTGCAACAGAACATTTTCCCAAGGAGCTCCAAATCCAAAAGGACAGCCATGCTATAATGGAAGCTAAAAGTGAAGGGGTTTGACACTCACATGACAGCATCCCTATCAGGACTTGAGGACAACTGTCTCACTTCCCAAAGCAAATTACTAGCACAAAGAGACATCTTAAAGAAAGACACTAGTGATGAAGAAAAAAAGGAAAAAATTGTTGAGCAAAGGAAGTTGCTTCATGTTCACATCTTTGGACACAGGAGTCCTTCACAGCAGGTGCTTCATTACACGCACTGCCTCAAAGTCAATAGGATTGAAGAGCCTGAGCAATACAAATCTCTGGGCTTTACACAACTCTCCATGCAACTCTCACGTTCACTCTTTGAGAGCTCTTCAGCACTTCATCCTGCAAATCTCATTTACCTGTCAGCCTCCCTATCCCTGAATTTCTCATGAGACATCTTTGATAAAAAGTAACACATTCAACTGCACACTGAGCAAGTATCCCATCCACAGGGGTATTGAATGCATCCCAAGCTTCATAATCAGATATAAGACCACTCTCCATGGTACCTAGTAACACTACCTGGTACCAATTGTATCTTTTTTGGAGGAAAAAAGGCTGGTTTAAGCTAAATCAGTGGTATAATAAAAACCAAAACAATAACAATAATAAACAACAAAAACAACAAAAAAACCCAACTAACCAACCAACAAAAAAAAAAAAACCCCCCCCCCCCCCAAAAAAAGAACCCACAACACAAAAAAACCTCCCCAACACCTTCATCACCAACACTGGTAGGAAATTGGGGTTTTGACAGGTTAGTCTCTGTTTCTACAGCACTTACTCCACAAAATGGATGGGAATCCTTTTTGGGCCATCTGAATACAATGTGAAGAAATGAAGAGGTTTTGAAAAACCCTCATACCCTTAGAAACAGAGAAACAAGCAAAGAACAGTGTGTTAATAACAATTGAGACTGTCAGAAGGAGACAGTTCACACATAACTGCTAGTTTGGGGCTGGTTTGATCAATTCAAAGAATTGCCTGCAAGGTGAAAAACTGATGAAAAGATAATTAAGTGAGGCATTATGGGACACTGAAGAGCTCTTTCTAAAGGCCTTTGAAACACAGTCAGTGAATGAAATGTAACTATTACTCTTAAAAATAAGAAATGTAAGAGCCTCAAGTCATGACTGTAAGTTATAACAGTTTTGAGAAATTAAGCACAACAGAAATGTATCTGTCAACTTCATGAGAGAACGAGAATGAATGCAAGAATCGGCAAGCAATTGCAAACAGCAGCAAACCGTGATAAAGCACCACCCCTTTCCCACACATGAAGAAATGAGAGTCCCAGAAGAAAAGCCCCTGGGAAGGAGGACAACCAGGTACACTTATAGTTTTCCTTTTCTGAAATATAAGAAGTTACTACATAACTAACTACATTATATAGCATATAAGGTGAAAGAAGGAAGTTAAACAACCCTATACTTGAGCTATGTTTTTTCCTCTGGTTTTCCCTGTGGGCTTTTTTTCTTAAATTTCTTGTAGCAGCAAAGCCAGAAATGCATTTTGCAGGTTACCCTCATAAAGCAACAGAAGACCCTTACATGATTGTATCAATATGCTTAGTGTGCCCATGTCAGAGAAGGGACAAGTAAGTTTCAAAATCCTTTCCAATTTTTTTTTTTTGTATAATCTATTAAATATAAATCCAATTGTCTTTGTTATGCAATTCAATTCTCGCAAAAAAAATGTCAGTGCTTTGAAAGTTAAAAGCCCAAGCTATTTTGGGATAAAATGTAAGGAAAGGGAAGCGCTTTAAGTATTACATACTTCCTTCCCAAAGGAATAAACTCTTCATTCCTATCAATTTTAATGTTTGTTTGGCAATGACACATTGACAATTTAATAGAGAGATTAAAGGAATTTACGTGTGTTTTTACACACAATCCCACCAAACCTTGGATGGTCATTCTTTGAACAGTCTAGTCCAACATTTATTCAGTGTATATAAACTCTTCAAGGAAAAAGAAAACAGCAGGGACATGTCAAGACTGGATTAGTCTGGGAAAGGGAGAATAGCAGAATACAAATCTTTGAAGAAACGTGGACTACTTGTACATGGTGCTTCCCTGTGTGAATAACCAATAAAACCACCTTTGCTTACCTGTAAATTAGCTTAGTCTAAGGCAACTCTCCAGTTCACCACTGAAGCTGTGACACTGGAGAGACTATTCACAAATACAGTATATGGAATATACCAAGTTAATTAGCATTATTGTCTCTTTGATTAACTTTCTGCTATTCACAGAGTTGCAACAATACTGCTAATAGTAGTGATGATAGATTGTAGTATTATCAAAATTACTGTTGAGCTGCTTAGGCACCCCCAAAGGAGTTAACATCAACTTGTATAACACGACTGAAAGGAGGTAAGATTACTAATTGATTTTATTCAAATTGCAAAACAGAAGCAGTAGCAAAATTTTTTTTCAAAAAATTGCATACTGAGTGAATGTTCAAGTTCTTGTCTCTGTGCTCTTCTGTAAATAATGAAAGAAAAGCAGAGCCCATAGCCTATATGATCCTTCCACAGCTGCATAAGGTGGACCAGAGGTGCTAACCCCCCTCACCCTCTCTCTAAGGCACAATTAGATAAGTCCTATCACCACAAATCCACATCACAACTTCTGATCACACTGCAGAATAAACCTTTCTTTTTTTCTTTTTCGTCACAGCATTTGGAAATCTAAACCAAGACAAGATGTAGGCTTCCCTTATCAAACAGGTTTCTTCAGTAAGATATCAGTGGGCACCTGAGGGTTGAGAAACTTGTATTGGAGTATGCTCACATAATGGGTATCGGGTGTCTAGCCTAGTGTGTCTGACTGCCCACCTTCAGCTCAACTACTGAGTGCCACTTAATGTCCCACATAATCTAGGATTATCCAGGGCATCAATTATGACATCTGATACTGTGAAACAATAGCATTACATGATTTTTCTTTTCAAAGTTACCCTGCTGTAGTGCTACTTCTACTTTGACAGCTCACACTGATGTTTGATATGCTGGGTGGAAGTGCTGGAAACACAGTTTTTCCCAAGGGAAAGTTGTCAAATGTCAGTTCACACAAGTGATGTGCCCAAGGTTGAATATTTTGTTTAGAATATGCTTAAATGTTGATTTGATCAAACTGAGCTACAGCAGAAAATAGCAACATGCAATTCCTATCAATAAATTAGCATGAATGACTTTCAAACAAAACCAGCCAGAATTTTTGCCACTGGTTCCACCTTTTGTTTAAAAAGATATGCAATTAGAGGGAGATGAGTTGTGGCCAATTATTGCAAATATTTGCCACCCCATGACTCTGCTTTATAAAGATCAACACAGAATCACTTCTCCACTTAACTCCTGTCTGCCAATGTAACACATAATGACAGAAAAAAAGGAAAATCAACTTATTTCCATTGACAGCTAACAATTTTCCTTACTCGGAATGTAAAGCTGATGAAGTATCCTAACATCTTGACAGTCTAACTGAACTGTTACAAAAATGTCAAATTGGTCACTACCCATTCATAACTGAAAGATTTTGGAACCTCCTTCTGAATGAAAATTGGCTTTCACACAAGTTTCTGGTTTAAATCTGTACTTTAAGAAGGAAAACATTCCTACTTCATGATAGGGAACAAGCTAACACAATTTTGAAACCCCACATCATTCTTCTTCGATGAGAATGATCACTAAATACTAGACTTCTTGAGTCATCCCACTATCTCTTTCTTTCTACTTTATAAATACAATTTTCAGCTACGTTTGGCCATGTGCACTCTGAGTTAACACCACCTCTACAAAAGGGAACTCAGTTGAACTCCCATGTCCCACTTCAGCACCCTATGCTTTTTCCCACCTTGCCTATGCTAAGTTCTGAGGTGGGATTACAGGTTTCACTGACTGGTTTCCTGCAGCAAGGTCTATGAACTGGAGAAGCCAGGCATCACACACAAAAGCAACAAAGCTTACAAGTTTTGCTTGCAGAGGGAATCGTGGAAAGGAAAGAAAAAACGAAAAGAAAAAATCCCAATGAACAAACACAGGGGATAGTATCAGTGGTTATTATCAACAGCAGTCCAACACTAGAATATTTAAAAGCATTTGTAATGAGCTTATGACTGACAGAAAAGGGAACTGTCCCAGACTATCTTCCATGCATTGCAGGGAAATATTTTATCCTAATACTTCTCTAGCATTACACAGTGACATTATCTAAATGTAAAGACATTCTGTTCCTCAGTCTATATAAGAAGTACTGATGGATGATCCTTAACTATTATAAAATACAGACACTAATGTCTACTTTGTGACCAAAGCTGAGTTCAATGTTTGTCTGTATGCAAGAACACAGAAATCTTCAAAACAGGGATATAATCTATTTTGCCTAATATTACCACCACTCTCATCAAACATCATGTAACTCCCTATCGGGTGAAAGAATGCCACAGTTACTTAGCAGTAATGACCTACAGATGACCAAAACACAAAAATCTACCCTTTACACAATACTGTCATCACACAATTGAAGAAAATTAGATGAGGATAATGTGCAAAGTTCTTTTGATAAATGAAGCAACCACTCAGATGGGTCACATCGCAACAGAACAGTCAGTCACACTGCAGACTACATCTTTCTTGTCATTTACAGCTGATTTCCTCAGTGACATTCTCAACAGACCAACAGATAGCACCTCTGATGTGCAAATCACAAAAAGCACTTTGCCTAAACAGCCCACAGGCAGCATTTTATCTGACTCTCTGCGCATAACTTAACACCATACCTAGGATCTCAACTTCGTTGGAAGCTTCTCACTCCCTTCAGACAGTATATTCTACACAGAAGTGCATCAAGCAGTGTGTATTTGTACACACATATATACACACACATATAAATCTACTTTTTGCATTCTTACTGCAATTTCAATAGATATCTTGGTACTGCCAAAAGCATATAGTAGCAACACTGCCATCAGCTTCTGAAAATATCAGAAGACCTGGAAATTGTTTCTCATAATTTGAGTAGGATGCATTTGCACTGGGTTCACAAACACTTTGAAGACAAGTGACTGTACTTCTTCAGTTGTTCTGGGGATGGAAACTTATATCTGTGTAGACTTTTTGTGAGCTAGTACCTGCTGCAAATATTGATAAAATAAAACTTCAGCAGATTAGTCATCACAAGCTCTTGAACCAAGTTTTGAAGCTCTTTAAAAGTTCACAGTAGTTTCCAAAATACATTATCTCATCACAGATCAATCAGATTGTTTACACTAGCATTTTTGGTACTCAAACAGAATACTTCCCTGCTGAGAGATTCATACACATTTATTTTAAAGATTACTTTGTAAGTAATATCAGTTTTCAGAAACTTCTGAGAGCTCTACGTCATTTTACACCATCTCCTTAAGTTTCCAGAAGGTTTTCTAATATCTTCTAGAAGCTACTGACTCCTCAGGAACGTGAGAAAAGGACCTAGAAGACACCATCATTTGGTGTATTAACTGTTTTATTGTTTCACTTGACAATAGAGAACTTCTAGAAAAATAAACATGATGAATACCCACTGGGCAAGGTGCCATATATAAGTCTCACGTGCATGGAGGAACATGAGTGTTATTTCCACACGTGCATTTCATGCACGCTTAACCTGGGTGCAGCATTTTCACTAGAATGAATTATGTACACACTCACTTGTCAGCTATGAGAAGTACTGCAGAAGGCTAGCAGAGACTTCATCTTGCCTTTTCCCTCTCCAACTTCAGCACTGAAATTACACTGAGTGGTTGCACAATCTGCTTCTCAACAACCAGCCCTATCCAGTGCACTTTAGAAGAGTACAGAAAATCAGAATATCACCAAACAATCTAATATAACAATATGGCAGACACACAAAAAACAAGCACTGTTGTGAGACTCAAGCTTTATTACCATCAATATCAACTGATTTCAGTAGTTACAAGTGGAAATTGTTTCCTAATTGACCATCTGTGCAACTGCTCTCTCCTTCACTCCAATGCTATGAAGGTGCATTTCACTACATCAGACAGTAGCTCTTAATCAGTATTTTGTTACCTTCTGCTCTCACTCTTCAATTTTTTTCAGGAGTGTTTTATAAAAGCTCTGGTCTAAGTATTCATGACAGCTTTCTAAATCCCCAAACTACTCAAACACAGTTACTTCTTGCAATAACCTAAGCAGTCTACAGAGAATGGGTAAATTCAATCAAGTATTGGAGTATCACAGGAGAAACACCACTGCTTATGGACAACGAAATGATATTCATCAAAATTTCAGTATCTCATTGGATGAGATCCTTAACACTAGTGGCAGGTTTCATTACTTTGAACAAGTCACCACCTTTACACTATTAGTTAGATCAAGTAAAACATTGCAAGAAATTTAAAAAAAAAACAACAAAAAACACCCAAAAAAACTAACCACCAAACTAAAACCACTCAAAATAATGAAAAAGTAAAATTTTGATAGGTGAGGAGAGAGAGAAGTACACAAATGCTTCATCTGACCCAAGCTATCCAATGCAAATAAAAAATTCATCACAGCACAATGTGCACCAGCACAAACACAAAGCCAGTTTTTGCTTTTCCTCTACAAACCTGCAAGCTGCTCACATTTTCACATAGACAACAAAATGCCTTTCACACATACCAATATCACTTAATGCATCTACCATAACAATGCATCATTACCTAGCTCAGCATTTGAAAAGTCTGCATAGGCCTCCTTTTCAGGGTTCAAGTTTGTTTATCCAAAAATTACACTCACTTTCCTTTGTTTAGTCTGACCTAAGCATTTTCTTTCCATTTGCCTATGCAGACATCACAAAAAAGGCACATATTCCTGAAAACTGGTGAATATTGAAAGAGAAAAAAAAAAAAGTAGCCCCAACCCTTTATTAGCCCATTTCTCTAACAAGGACCTCAATTATTGCATTCAACAGTCAGTTTGAACCTGTTCCCATTATGCTTCATAACTGAAGTCTTCCTTAAATGATCATGAAACCTATATATACAGGCAATTCGTTTTTCCCTCTTCAGCCTTCCAAAGCAAATATTTATTGTTATGTCTATTCATCCTTGTATAAAAATGAAACTTGCAGGAGGCTAGGACAGTACTTTCCATCCAGTCTTTTTGGCTGCTTTGCATAACCTGCATTCATCGTTTTCTTCAGACTATTCAGATTCTGTCCAATGTGGACAATCTCCGATTTCTGTCAATAATTCCAGTTTACCATTACACCAGGACATGACAGGACTTATTGCCTCTGCTTTTACCCTCAAAGCACTTACCTACTCATACATCTAGAAAGCAAAATTAAGTTAGTGAGGCACTGAAACATTTAAAAAAATAGATAGAAAATAGTCCAAGCCACATCAATATTAAATTGAGATCAGTCTGCATGACTAAAATGCCTGTCAGACTGTTCTTTCAGGTATGAGGAAAACTTAACACTGTGTTAAGAAATGTCTACAAAACAAAAATGCATAGATAATGAAATCATTAGCTCCACATTTCATACCTAAACTCCCATTTTCTTCCTCTCCCACTGCTCAACCATTTTTACCACACCTATAAAAAGCAGGAAATACACAATGTACAGCCAATTTAGGGTATTTTTTAAGAATTTAGATATATTAGTACTTATTGCTCTCAGCATTTCTTTTGGTTTTGTCACCATAGTCTATATGCAGCCAAGCTCTGATCTGAGGAAGCTGCAATTGTGAAATATCTCCCCATAAGCAAAAGTGTTTCTGTCTCTTTCTCAAGCCTCATTTCATTTGGGGAGGAAGAAAATGACCCTGGAAGGCTGGCACACCTTTAATTTCTAAAGGATATATTGCACAGCTTTTCTTTTCCAAATTCTAAAAGTGGCTTAGCAAGGAACTCTCAAATAAACAAACCTTAATTAGAGACTGATTAAGTATATTAACATAACAAAAAAGCTAACAGCCTTAAAACTACACAAGAGTAAATTTAGATAAGATCAAAAGAAACAGCTTCTTAAAACTAAATGTAATTTCTAAGAGAAAGTACTAATTTAAAAAGTTATGAAAGGACAAAGAAAGGAATACTAAAAGCAAGATTAAATAATAATTCCAGGGAAGGAGCACCATAAAAAGTCTGCAGCAGTTCCAGCACAAGTTTGTCCCCTACCAACCACAAGCCCTCAGATGTACAGACAAGGAGTGACAGTACTGGGGAGGAACATTAGTTTATTCATTAATACCCATTTTTGTGGAACACCTTTTCACAGAAACATTTAGGTCATGAGGGACCTCTTGATCTTATCTAGTCCAATAGCTGTGCTTCAACCAAGGTGACCTACAGCAGGTTGCTCAGGAGGATGCCCAGTCAGGTTAATGCTATCTCTAAATGTGGAGACTCCACAAGCTCTCTGGGCAAACTGTTTCCATGTTTAAACACCCTCTCAGCAAGAGAAAAAAAATTGTTTTTCATCTGGTGTACCCATGGAGGTTTTCTATTTTTTAAATTTCTGGGCACTGCTGAGAAAAGCCTTGCTTCTTTAGTCCCTGCTAATTCCTGAATCTCTTGTGCTCTTCCTCCTTCCTCCTGCTACTTTCCCAAATCCTGTCTGAGATCACTTAGGAGTTGTCTGCTAATCTGTGAAAGCTTCCTCCTTGTTTTTGCTCCATTTCCTACTTGTTGGGACAGACCTTGCTTAAGCTTGGAGGAGGTCACCTTAGAATCTCCACCAGCTCTCCTACAGCCCTCTTCTTTTCAGGGCTGTATCCCATGGGAGTCTTCTAGGCAAATCACTGAATTGGGTGAAGCATGCTTTCCTCAAGTTCAGGGTTCTGTCCTGCTCCCTCCACTTAGGATCCTGAACTGCATCACTTCATGGTCAGTGCAGCCAAGTCTGCCTTCAGCTTTCACAATCATGACCACTTCTGCCTTGATGGCAAGTATCAAGTCCAGCAGAGAACCCTTTCTTGTTGTCTCCCTGATCACCTGTATCAGAAATTGTCATGAACACACTCAAGATATCTCTTTGAGCCACGCTGAGTTGTCCTTCCAAAAAAATACAGTGGTTAATGTTCCCCAAGAACCAGGGCCTGTGAATGAAATTCTTCCAGTTGTTTGAAGGCAGTCTAAGCTCTATTTTCAATTACAGACACCCACTCCAACACCACCCATGTCAGTCTGCCCACTAGTCTTCACCCACAAACGCTTGACTGAGTCCTGACTGCTCTCAAAGCAGCGCCCCATGCATACAGCTGCTCTCACATCAAGGGCAACTCTCTCTCCTTGCCTTCCCAGTCTGTCCCTCTTAAAAATGCTGTCTCTCTTGATTATAGCCCTTCATCATGTAAGCCATCCCATCCCTCCACAATCCTGGTGAGGTCACAGCCCTGTTACTGCTCAAGGACTTTTAACTCCTCCTTTTGTTCTCAAGCAAAGATGCTGCATAACTGAAGCTCTCCACACCTCCTCAAGAAGCTGCAAGACACTGCCCCATATGCCATCAATGAGCATGTTAATAGTCAATGACTTCAGCAGAATTACACAAGAAATATTCCCTTTCACAGGCTACTGGCTCAGTCAGAAACATACCAAATAAGAAAAGTAGCACAGTGCATTACCAATGGTTGCTAGCACCTTTAAATAGAGAAACTTGACGAATTCAAAAGCAGAAAAAAGAGCCAATAAGACAAGATGATGAAATGAAGAAAGTTGACACCTAAAGCTTAGCAAAAAAGTGATAACATAAAATATACTCCCCAGTCAAATATGAGTATGTGTGAGGGAAAGCAGTCAAAGTATTAGTTTATGCAAGAGATGTGACAAGGTGTTAAGACAGTTTAGGGGAGACTTCTTCCTCTTCTAACAGACAAAAAAGAATTGTACAGATTTGGGTGGGTGTTTGTACATGTTCCCTGTTAAAGTCAGTAAAACACAGAATGCAAGAGGACTTTCTGCTGCCCTTCAGCAAGAGAAGACCTCTGTTTTTACCTCCAAGGAATATTGAAGAAAGTGTATTAAAGGACAACATAAAAATTGTCAACTTGAACAGGATAGCTGGATTCTTCTCTTGTAGCAGATAGTGTACGTGATATAAATAAACTCACTTCCACACACAATTGCAATTAAAGTGAAATAAAAGAAAAAGAGGAAAAGTTGTGTTTGATTGATACATTCTAAAGAATTATCTAACAGTATCCTCCTCTACTGTGCAACGTCTGACATCAGTTCCATGCAGAATGCCTAGGAAATGGCTGTTATGCTGCATGATGGGCTGTACATCAGAAAACATTTCTTAAAATAGAAAGTTCAGTTTGCCTTATCAAAAGTTTTCCCCTCCCACTCTTGAGGTTATGTCAAGACTGCACTTTGCGCTCTGATCATCACATCAGGGTAATGACCATTGCCACAGGTACTGGTAATACTCAGCAGAAGGCTGTTTGCCATAGACCAAAACCCTGCACAGTGCCTGCCTTGCATCTTAGGACCACTCTGGAGCCTACAGTAAATCCCTGCAGCTGTAGAAGTAGCCCATCACCATGTCTATCCATATTGGTATGCCAGCAATATCCAAGCTAACCTGAATTGAGCTAGTCTAAATCTAGCTTGGAGACCTCAGGAAATACATATCCACAGGGCCTGGGAAGGTCTTTGTCACTCAGCAGCTACTGAGCTTTGCTACTCCTACTATTTTCATAGCAACTGCTATGTTGGCAAGGAGACCACCTCGCCAGTATAGCCCATAGCTCCTCCTACTAACCCGCAAGGCATTTTCTATGCAGTCTGTGTGCCTCCCCAGATGATCTTCAAGGATATGAGGTACAGAAAGGCATCCTGCTCCAGCAGAGGCTCCACAGTTTTCCTCTGTCTGCCTAGCCAAGGTCTGAAGGCTCAGCATTGTGGAACCCCAGCTTCTTACCCGGGAAAGGAGGAGGACTCTCTTGCTAGCTTAGTTTCTAACATAACCAATGTGCAGAAACATCTTTGAAAACCAACCTGGAGTCCTGCATTCCTACTAAGAGGCAGACTGAAGTCGGCCCACACTAATCTCACATAATAAGCTTCCCCTTTGTAGGAGCAGCAGCCAGCACAAACCTCACATTTCTGCCCTGCAAGCACAAGTTTCAGTTAATGAGCTAAAAGATATGCTCTATTAATTATGAATAATGTACAGCCAAGAACTCAGAGTAGAGCTGTCCAAGAGAGTGTGCACATGAAAGCACCAGACTTCTCTGATATTTACACACTGTGGTGCTTGCAGCCTTGCAACAGTAAAACCCCTGAATCACTACTACAAAAGACCAGTGGAAGATCATTAGAACAGTAATACAATGGTACAGCAAACTAGAGGGAAAAGCTCCAAGGGATTCTGAACTTTCAAGTAATCATCAGTATTAGTGTTTGTATAGATGGTATACACATACATACAAAGTTGAACTAAGACTCAATATAAATTATTTTTATCTCTTAAAAACAATTTTTTAAGCACACACAATATCTAAAAAATATATGATTACATGATTAACGCCTTCAGAGAAACACTTCCCTTTTTTTCTACGTTTTTCTCCTGCGAGGTGCCATGGCACTGCCCATTTCGTGTGTTTTAAAACCACAGGCAGTGGCAAACAGCTGATGCCCAGCCAGGCAGGCACGGCGTGCATCGGGCTTACTGCTCACACCAGAAGCGCACACGGGCCCTGTGTCACTAGATGGAGCTCATCACCCACCAAAGCTGCACACGACACAGGGTCATGAGAAAGCCGGACTTGGAGAGACAACGTAAATCAACCAAATTTATATTCAGGCAAGCTATTTAGTCTGTTTGCTTTCCTGTTACATTTTTTAAAATTATTCCATGCATTCTTAACAATAAATCTCAGCAGATTGATAGGACACAGAGAGACGTAAAGGAGGCACAAGGTAAGACTCCGTTCTCAGCACATTCTAGTTTATGCATATAAACCCCACAGCTAACTGATCCCCATGCAAAGGAACTTATGCCTTAACTGCTTGTTTCTGGGGATAATCTTTTCCACCGAGGTAAATCCAAATTAAAAGTCCTACTTTACTAGATGAGAAAACAGTAATCTAGAAAGCTCAGGGCTAAACATCAAAATTTGAAACCATTTTGAATCAATTCTATAGTTGCAGTATATACTTAATACATTCCAAGCTTGAGCTGAAACTACAAAATTTTAAGGTTCTACAAAAATTAAACCTCAGTAGATCAGATATTCAAACAAATTTACAAACTCATACCAATTTCACTAGCGAACAAATATCAATAACCTTTGAGGATTAAAACCTAAACAATCTGCCTGAATTTTATAGCTTTGCTAGTCTTGCAAAAAAAATCTAGGTTTACAGTCCTTTGCCTAAATCAAAAAGACTTTTTCTTAATACTGACAATTATAAATGGCTTAAAAAAAATGCTATCCACTCTTAAAAGACCAGGATGCAGTATAGTAAGACTTGCAAAAACAGAGTCTCATCTCCTCTCACTATGTTCCTTATTACTGGGTGGTTAGAGAAAAACACACAGCTGAAAAAGGGGTTTGGTGCTATTGTGGACTGCAAAGAAACAGAAGCACCAAGAGCAGAGAGGTTTCTAAAATAGGATGACTTTGCTTAACAAGTTGATGCTGTCAGAAAGGTTTCCAAACAGCATGCTTTGGTTAATGGACAGTTTTGCACATACAACGTGTCTTCTCTAGTGACTTAAAGCGGAAAAGACACACAATGCAAGAAGGCAGCAATGTCTTTATTCCCCATGCATTGCTTTCATAGCAAAACATTCCCCAAACTGCAAAATATATAATCAATGGTGCTTGAAACCTAGGTGACTCTTCTCAAAACCTGAAAGATTTTCAGACAGAAAATTGCAGACAGAAGTGGCTTTAAGCAGTTAAGAGAAGAAAGGTGAACAAAACCCAAAAAGCCTTCAATAGTGGACCCCTCTCTTGAGGGGTTTGTCTGCTCATGGTACCCTGTGCCTAAGAACAGCCAAAACAGGGCTCCAGTGTAGGTACAAAGGAAAGGAGCAGTAAGCCATCAGAGGAGTCTGATCATCAAGAGAAGAATCTCTGTATGTGAGAAGTACCTTCCAAGCCCCTAGGATGGAAAGATGGGAATAAAAACTAAATGAGTGCAACTCTCATATGTCCCCTATGTATATTCTAATCCATGAAAAGAAAATTATAACCTAATCCTAGATGTACTTTTATCCAGATGAATTTTCTATTAAAGAGCTGCAGTTAAGCTCTTTGCCTTGATGCTATCTTGTGGTAATGAGTTCCACTGCTTAGTTACGAAACATGTCAAAAGTATTTTATTTTATCAATTACTGTTGAATCTGTTGCCTTTCAGTTTTAGTTCCATGATTTGAGTTCTTTTGTTACTTCAAGAGAAAAAGAGCATCCCATGTATCTTATCACCACTCATGACTGAGTAGCTCTGTCATTGTCTGCCACTCACACCATATCTCATTGACATATTCATCCTAGGAGAATGACTTTCTTGCCAATCTTTTATCACTTGTTTCTGGGGGTAAAAAAAAAAAAAACAACACACAACCGAAAAAAAAAACAACAAACCACATAGAAAAGATTACACTGTCAGAAGGAATTTTCCTATTGCAGCTAAATTTTACATAAATAGGTAAATATAATTAGAAGCACAGAATACTAAAGATGAAAAAGAGGAAGCCTGGTCACATCAAACAGAAGGAAATGCCTCATTGGGAAGTATACAAACAGTGAGTAATAAACTACAATCAAATCTTAAGTACAGTGAGAGTTTATATCTTACAGTGAACTTGCAGCTGAAAACCAAACAAGCTCTAATCCACTTAATCCACTTTCCTATTTTCAACCGTGGCCATTGCCAGAGGCAATAGCATAGCTATAAGGAAGAACAAGAGTAGTGCACTGTTTCTGCACCACATTTCTTTTCAAATCTTTTGTTTTTAGAGGTTGACTATAAAATTGAGCCATAAAGCTCCCCTCAAACCTCTATGACAAACAGTGAAATAGAATCCAATCATCTATACAGAAAACTGAGAATTTATTGAGGTTTTGAAGGCATCAATCTGAATGATGACAACAGTTTATCAATTGTTTGAAAAGTATTTTCTTGTAGTAATTTTGCATTTTCTATCCTTCCATTTTTAACAGGATTTTGTTAGGGTTTTATTAGTTTCATAAAACTATATTTCCTCTGTCATTTATTATTTTAAGTATTTTGGTCCTTCCTTACTTTCTGCTGAAAAATAGAGTTTTAAAGTCTGAAAAATCATTCTCACATCTTATCTTCACACAGTTTCACAACACAAAATGTCTTTTTTTATCTAGAAACACAATCTTGAATTTTTTAGAAACTGAGAACCAAGTATTTGTAGAAGCAAATAAGTTCACATAGCTCTAAATTTAGAGAATCCTTTGCTCACCAAGCATTCCAAGCAGCTGGATGCAATTAAATAGAGCAAAGTTAGTCTGCAACTAACTAGAACAAAGAAACTAGAGCTAAAGATTTAAGAAGGAATATTATACTTTTAAATGCCTTGCACCTCCCAAAACCTGCAAGTTTTAAAATCAAAGTCTGAAGTGCCACATATATTTAACTAGATGGAGTCTTGAAGCAGATTTTGTCCCTGTCTTTTCTCCTCTCATCTTTAAAGTGAAACCTGTAAAGCTTTCCCAAAGAACAATTTTGATTACTCCAGCCCCAATGGATATATTTTTTCCCTTCTATTTCCTGACCCTCCAGGGAAATAAAGGGCAGAGAATAAAGCAGCCTTTCTTGGGCTTCATTTCAACTAAAAAAAAAATAAAATTACAGAAGACCCTAGAATGCTGTTAAATGGAGGGAAAAAATAAATAAAAATTGAAGTGAGGCAGTCAAAAACCCTTACGGTCGTTCTGTTGGCAACTATCCAGCATCAACACATACAGAAAATAGGATGTTTAAAACTTAAGTAATATTTTAACATTACTGCTTTTCAGTCTATTGTTCAATTTCCTTTCTCCCATAACCTGCCTCACTCTATGTCAGAGGCACAAGAAGAGAAATATTCCTGCTGTAAATCACAAGATAATTTCTAGACTAAGATCTCAGTCCTCGGCTTCAGGTCGCATGTGACAGCTTGCCCCTGCGAGACATCAGATTCTCTAGCAGCAGAGTGCAGGGAGGACTTCCTGACCAGCTCATTCCACAGCATGTTACTCCTCTTCCAGAAAAAGGTCCATTTAGATGAGAAGCTCGCTACAAACTCAATTAGTTGAAACCTGAGCCACAGGTCTAGGTAAAAGCTTTATTTCCATCAAAATAAACAGCTATATTAACCATGAACAGATACTACTAGACATCTAAATTAATTCCAAAACACTTATACTCCACTGGTTAAACACACAAATTGTTTCGCATACTACTAAACAGCATTTCAGTCCTATGTGAAGCAAAAAGCAATACTACAGCATAGCATAGCAAGTAAAGACTGTCACTGATAAGGGTGGCTGAAAAAGAAAAAATTGCAAATTTGGAGATGAGGTGTACCACTTAACGTTCCGATCCTTGGCAAATGCCAGTTGAACAGAGCCAGGTTTGCATTCTCAAACTACACAGGCTGCTATTGAATCAGAGGACAGCCACATGGTATATCACCATACACCATATCAAATCATATTAAAAACATCATTAAAATTATGAGGTGCTATTACTACCTAGGTTTCTGAAAAATCCTCAACAATCACATGCTCTTCTCGGCAGCAGCTATAGCCTTACTATATAGTTATCTCCCATCTGCCCTAGTCTTGCCAGGCTCATAAAATTTTAGCTAGCACAACATACTGCTGCCTAAGCACATATGTCTGCACCACTTAAAACACACTAGTGTTACCCGAGACACCTACACAGCACTGGCAAATATGACAAGGAAAGCCATGCTTTCCTGGAGTGCCAAGTACAGGCCAGGCTAGCTACCAAAGGATATTTAAAATGACACTGTACACCGCCCTACAACCCGTTGAGTCCCATCCCTATTCAGCTATCCCAACCCAACAGTTTGAAGAGGCTGGAGAGAGTCTGCACTCCTCCTCTGCTCCCCCAGCCAGCAGCTCTCCTCCCAGGAAAGCACTGGTGAGAAAAATTGCTGCTGAACAAATGAGATGGCTTTGGGAAAGCATCTCATGGGGGGGATGGTCCAAGGAGACCACTGACACTGACTGTTGCTTTTGAGAGGGGGAACCCTAGGAGAGATGAACAGGGTCCTCCCATCCACAATTCAGCCTGGGAAAGAAGTACCCCAGAAACAGATTTCCAACACATGAAATCCACTGGTGCCCAAGAGGTCTGGCTGAGGGCTGAAAGACAACACTTTTCATCTAGGCCAGAACTCCAGATTCCAGTGATGAAATTTAACTTGATGATAGTACAACAGATTTTAGCACTGGTAGTATGAAACACTAACAACCCATGGCTCCACAGCTGAATGGAAAGCAGTCGGTTGCAGCATCACCAGCAGCTTTCACCAGCAGCCCTGCAACTTACAAGAAATGCAAATTTTTGAATCATCTCTGCCATGCTCCCAGACTACCAAGTCTGACAAGATCACAACTACAGTAGGAAGAGCTGTAAATAATTTAGTGGATAAAAGTATGCAGGTTTCCACTCTGAATAACTGGCTTGGAAGGAATCACAGTGAATTTCAATATCCCTACACCTACACACTTGTAATAAGGTGAGAAAGACTTATAAAACCACAGGCAAGATTAGTTGATCCCATCCAATCCACACTTTTGATATCCTAGTGGAACACAGAGTATTTCTACAGAATTTCCTGTATTAATTTATTAAGAGATTTTTTTTTGTTTGTTTTGATGTAAATTCCTTTTGCCAGTCAAAATGCAAATTAAAGTTTAGTTTTTGTCAGCATCAGTCTGAAAACAAGCACAAACTTCTGCATTTCAGTCCTTCCACTTTTAACTTCCCCATCTTTTTCGAAGTCTAATCTGAAGACACCAGTTCCCTAATCCATAGGAGAGTTCACTTCTCCATAACAACTACTGAGATGCACTAAATCCTCCTGCCTGCAACACAGATTCTTCATCCAATTTTCCAAGAACAGTATTCTGTTGACAATTACTCATGAAAAAGTTCACCTTGAGTCCAGAGATCACTGCATGCATGGGTACCATCTAAAGCTAGTTAGGTGATAATGGGACTGGTAAACTTGGTAGACAGGAATCTGCCTAAATGGGTATATATCAACCACCCTGAGGGGCCAAGGATGGACTGTACACTATCATTCTTCTCACAAAAAAGAGCTGAGGTATTAGAAACAAAGTTTTCAAGTCTTTTACACATCTCAGGAGGAGTAATTTAAAAAGTCTCTGGGATCCTAGAGCCAGAACATGGATATGGCTCTAACAATATCCAAACTATGAAAGGTGAGACATAAATTGGAGTTTACTACCTCATCTTACAGAACATGTGTGCACAGGCTAAAATCCAGATAACTGTAATAGGTTATTTATTGATGTACCAGAGACTGAAATCTCCATGCACTACACTGCCACTGCTAAGTTTCACTGGCTTGTACAAATATTAATTTACCTGTATTGTTTTCCTATTATTCTCACTTCAAATTAATAAACAACTCTAGGGATCTTTGGTTTTGTTACTAGCAATTAAAAAGATAAAACATAAAAATATATGAATAAATAAGAACAAGGCGTTTCTTTTTTTTCTCCCAAATGAAATTTAAACCAAATGAGGCAACAAAAGAGTGCACAGTAAAATCTCCTCCTGTATCTGGAGGAAAGTCAGACATTGTCTAAACACTCAAACCCTGTCTAAAGAAAAGTACATGGTATGCCTAGTAAAATCATAGACAATAGCAATGCAGGTATACATGAGAAGGTGAGTGTTCCAGATAGATGTACATCTCCCAAAGCTATGCAGTGTACAGACTGTCAATGTATCACCAACCAAGCAGACACAAAACCATTTCAAAAAACCACAACCAATGCCTGTATAACCCCATAACTTAGCTACATCGATGGGGGATGTGACTTGGTTCTGTACAACTTCCGTGTGTCTCCACCACACTCCACTTCATGGTGAAAATATCCCTTCAACTGAAGCCTCCCCTCCATTTCTGCAGGTTTTTCACACAGACCTTGACTCAGAAGTAAAAGTAGTTCCACATAAAAGAAGAATTGCTGAAGAGAAGCCTGTGAAACTCCAAGGCTGAGGATTGAGACACAAATACGGTCCAGGTTCTTTCTCAGCTCTTCCCCAGCTTCCCTTTAAACCTCTATCTGTTCATCCCTAATCTAACTGAGACAATACTGTCTCTCATGAAATACCATTATATTAAATGCATCAGAAATGTGTCAACAATAGCTATGTCAGAAATAAATGGCACAACACATGCAAACGAAGCAGGAGATGGTCCCCACCATTCAGGCATCAACCTGAGCACTGCAGATGGCCTCTGCGTGTTTTAGATGGCTGAGCAGACCCTGAAGGCTGCTGCTAAGTTTTTTTCTGTAGAGAGAGCCCTAGTCCTATGCTCAGATGACATCAACATTAAACAGACAATAAAACTACAACAAAATTAATCTGTAAAGTTTAGTGACCCTCAGTGACTGGAGCCATTAGGAAAGTAAGCATACTTGACCTCTATTCTGCTTGCTATGATTTACACATCTAGAGTGAATTTTGCCCCAGGCATATGTTTGATATAAACTTGAACAACATGCACAGGTAAATCCTTTTCAGCCACCAAAAGACAGGGACATCTCTCACAAACATAGAAGGAGATGGTCTGTGGAAAGCTGAGCAACAAAGCCATAAGGAGAGAAGCTTTGCCTGCAGATTAGATATGCAACAGAAGCATTAAGATTAAAGTATCCCTTTGTCTCAATTATTTTTCATTGAATTAGATAAAACATTACATCAAAAAACATCAGTCCTTGTACACAAACTGAACCCTAGAGAGAAGGCTGCAGTATATGGAGCGCAAGCACGAGCACCAATATCCATGTTCAAACCCCACAAGTCCCAGTGCATTCCCACATGACTTGAGACAGATGCACAGGAAAGGCTGAAGTTACTTCGTAGTTACAATAGTCAATGCTGCTTCTCTCTGAAAGAGGCAACAGAAGGTAATAGGTCCCATGCTAGGAACTGTACCTACATGTTCAGCATTCCTCCTGCTAAATTAATTTGCCATTAAAAGATCAAGTTCTTCCACTGCCAACTGTGACAAAGGACACTGAAGAAAAAAGACAGAATACCTATGCCTCTTCCGACTTGACCCTTGACCAGAAAAGAGCAGTCTTCAAGAATCCCAAGAGGCCATGACCAGAGGGAAAGTTTGAAACAAGTAAAATAACCCTCAATGGAAGGCAACTGGATTAGGGAACACTTAAAGAAACAGGACATAGACAAGTTCATGGACCTGATGGGATAAATTGAGTGCTAAGGGAGCTGGCTGATGCCATTGCAAGGGCACTCTCCACTATCTTCGAAAGATCACGGTGGTGGGGAAAGGTTCAGAGGATGGGAGAGGAGAAAATATCACTCCTGCCCTCATGGTGGGCAAGGAAAAGAACCCAGGTAAGCACACGACAGTCAGACCCACCTCAGTCCCTGGGAAAGTGATGGAGTAAAACCTTCTGCACAACTTTTTCAAATATTTGGAGAATGCAACTGGAAGTAGTCAGTAAAGAATTCTTACGGTAAATCACGCCTGACTAACCTGACAGCCTCCTACAGGAAGTTGGGCCAAGAGAAAGCAGTGGATGTTATTAACCTTAATGCAATAAGGTTTTTGACACCATCTCTCACCACGCCCTCGTGGGCAAAATGACAAAGCACAGGTTACATAAGTGCATAGTGAGGTGGATGTAAAACTGGATGAAAGACCAGGTCCAGTCAGTTGTGATCAGCAGCAGAGAAGCAGGGAGTCAGTCTGAAGGCAAGTCACCATGATGTACCCAGGGACTGATAATGGGGCCAGTCCTGTTCAACATCTGCATTCATGACCCAGATGATGGCACAAAGAACAGCCTCAGAAAGGTCACCGATGACACAGAGGGAGGATTGGCTTGTGCACCAGCTACCTGTTGACCAGTAGATATGCAACTTCCATCTTCATTCCGTATGTTATTGCATTCCTTACGTTATTGTTATTATTAAGATCACTCTTCATGAAAGTCCTGTTTTTCTAATGATTTAGCTGCAGCCACAACACACCACATTCTCAGCAATGCACCATCCCATGCATATAAATCAATGACTTTCATTTTTTGTCTTCTATTTATATTTTCACAAGTCTTGTAGTGTTGGTTTCCTTTTGTTTGGATTTTGGTTTTGGCTGGTTTGGTTGGTTGGTTTTTTTGCAATAGAAATTAAGCACTCTGGATCATATATGAAATGACAGTGACCAACTTGATTGAAAACTCTGCTCCTTCTAGTCTCTGATTAACTAGCAAGGAATGGAGATCAATAATCGTAGAACAAAATACATACAGAAAATGTCTTAGAAACAGGAACCAACAAGATCTTTCGAGGCTTTCATTCACCTGTAAGTACTGTCAAGCCCACAAATTACAAAGAATGCATCCTCTTTGCTTTCAGATGTTAGGAACGAGAATGGGGGGCAGGGGAAGAATTCACCTTACCTTTTTCAGAAGCATCATCTGATGATACTTTTCAAAAGCACTTTATACAGAGTTAAGCTTTCACCATGGAATATTAATGAATACATACTTACTTTTGGTGCATATATACATTCCTCCATCACCTACCACAGATACACTTCAGAAATAAAAAAGGACCAGGAGCAGAACTTCTAACAAAAGTAGAAAAGGTACCAGAAAGCTCCTTCAACAGGAATAGACAGGAACCAGCATAAAACAAAATTTAATTGGGAGGCCATGCCCACAGATACCCAGAGCAAAACATCTTTTTCTTGAAGGCCACATTCCTTCTCATCATAAACTTCCAGTGTCTCCAAGCATGACTTACCAAAACCTCAGATGCTGGGCGCTTTCCTGCTTTTATATTTTTCTTTTCTTTAAAGCAATGAAAACAAAAGAAATCCAAGCTACATAGACAAGCAAGACAATTTAATTCACAGCAGCGCAAGCTGTATCACTTAGTCAAAGGAATGTTCTAAACACCTGTTTATGAGCAAAACCAGTCATAAAAACAGCTGTTAGCAGCAAACAGAAGCTAACAACAACAATTTCCCATCCTTTCCCAGATACATAATGACATTTAAATCACATAGCATCACAGAAGAATTGCATAGAGCTGATGGTAATTGACGTAATTACTTGTATGCATTTCTCCACCACATAGTGTTGTGCTGTAAACCCAAGCATGTTAAAAGTAAACAGAGCTTTTGAAATCCTAAAACAAGAATACAACATTCCCTGCTGGATCCTTTTAACCTGTAGGTGTAAAGAAAACAACTACTTCAAAGTTTTAAAACTTCAAAATACATAATTTAAACCTCAGGCAGACACTGAAAAAATGAAAACTTTGCCAGTTCCTTTCGGTTAAATGGGTTCAGATCAGAGCGGAGATGATACACAAACAGGTAATGAATGTGATTAAAGATGAAGATAAAAAGAAACCACTAGGGAAAATATGCATAGTCGTATTTTTCTTCTTTCTTTCAAAAGAACCAAATCTTTCACCTGCAGATCTTTGATGGATCAGAGCAGTGAAAAAATGCATCAGTGAATGTGAATCACAGAAAACTCTCCTTCCTCAAGTATGCATTAGCATCAGCAAAACCATAAGGGAAGCAACAAATAACATGCTGAAGGTTTTCTCTCAGAGGGGATTGCTGTTTAAGAAGACTCCAAAAATCTTAAATGACAATAGATTTTACTAATATTTGAATCTAATGTATCAGTTGCATACAGGGACCTTGAAGTGGTGTTACGGTTGGGAAGAGGAAAGTAGCTCTGCAATCGAATGTGTCTCTAGTTACATAGAGATCTGTGGGTAAACTGTGACACCATGTGGAAAAACAATCTCTTTCTAAATACAGTTAGAAAATCCGATGAAGAACATCAGGGGGAAAAAACCACCCAGCTCCAATATAAATAATAAATGCAACACTCTAGATAATGAAACTCCACAGGTGAAATGATGAGTCCAGGTGGAGGACTGATATCAATGGAATATCCTATAATAAGCATGGAAGAATGCAGAGAGGACACAGCATCCTGCATACACAAAGAAAAAAGGTTCCAAAGCTATCGGTTCTTCCATACAGATAAACTTTCAAATAACCAATGCTCAAATGATTTCTTTTTGACTCCCCATTTGGAAACATTTTTGGACTCAAGATAAAATAAATAAGTGGCAGTGGAAAAAAGCCTACTGGCCCAGAGTGTAATAAAAAAGCCTCTAAAAAAACCCCCCAACCCTATCACCCCCAAGACATTTTAATTTGGCACAGCTTTTACCAATACTCCAGACAAGTGGGAAAGATGCTGTGGCTACTTCCAGAGCCATGACTGTTGAAATGCTGGGAGGTGTCTCATAAATGCTTTTTAAATATTAAGACAACTGGGTATTTTATTTCTCTACACCGCTCAACCTGAGCTGCCTAATGCATCTTAGTACCTTTCAGTAATTAATCCTTCATTCTCGTTCTCCGTGTTAGCAATTTATTGGGAGAGCACACAGGCTGAGATAACTTTCATATATCAGATGGTATGTCAACAGATAATCAAATAATGTGTTCTCTGTTCATTTGTAAAACAGCCTTTCTATTAAACACAAACAGAGGAAGCCCAAGTGATGTTGAAGCTGCACTAATGGGGCGCTGGTTTTGTTCCACAAGCACAGTACCTGGTCTTTAGAAAGAAGGGAACAAGGCCACATGCCTCTAAAAACCCTTGCAGATCCTGGTCTCGTGTGTTACATGCATACGACTACTGAAATAACTCCAAGAAAATCATGAAAGGCTGTAAACAATGGAGTGTAATGGATCAAGGATGGGGAATGGGGGACATACAGAATTGACATGCTTAAACACTTAACTTAAACTGCACCATAACTTAGCTGCTCTACTGGTTCTGGATCAATTCAGTACACATTGCAAGATAATTAGAAATGACAAAATAATGGGTGTTTAAATAAAGCATGCGTTCCTCCAAAAAAAGTCAGAAAAGCACATTTTCTTACACAGGAGGATCCTAACAATCCAGATTTTGCCAGATTAAAAAATGCTTGTCTTCTAATATGGCCTCATGACCTACCTCCCAGACAATTTTAAAGTGTTTTTAACTCTCTAGTGTAAGGATAGCTCATTTTTCCTACTTACTATTCAAGCTAAGACATACTTCAGACCTTTTCTAATGTAATGTAACTTAGTCAAAATCAAGTTTATCTGTCCAGCACTGAAGCAGGTAAATCCTGTTGCGGTTTAATGCCAGCCAACAACTAAGTACCACAAGCTGCTTGCTCACTCCTGTCCTCACTTTGTGGGATGGGGAAGAGAGTCAGAATAAGGTAAAATGCATGGGTTGAGGTAAGAACAGTTTAATAATTGAATAAAGTAAAATACTATAATTAAAGGAGAAAGAGAGGAACAAAACCCCAATACCCCTGGGGTTCACAACCCAAACCCATTGCTCAGCACCTACTGACCGATGCCCAGCCAGGCCTCCCAGCAGCATCTGGCCCCTCACAGCCAAATCTCTCCAATTTATATACTGAATGTGATATCCTGTGGTATGGAACATTCCTTTGGGCAGTTCAGGTCAGCTGTCCTGAACATGTCCTGGCTTCTTGTGCACTGGCTTGCTGGCAGAGATCAGGAAACTGAGAAGCCCTTGACAGCAACAACTAAAACCATCAGTGTGTTAATGACACCATTCTCATACCAAATCCAAAACACAGCTCTGTACCAGTTACTAGGAAGAAAATTGACTCTATCCCAGCTAAGACCAGGACAATACCAAAAGTCAAACCAACATTTCCACCTGCCTCTGTCTTAACCTCTCATGAGAGCTATTAATACTAGTGAAATAAGCTGATATCCATGCATTACAGTCTCAGTTATCAAGTGCATATTTGCAGTAGAAGGTCTGTTCATTTTAATGCTGAGTCAGTTTGCATATGCATTGCACCTTCTCTTTTAGAATATTAGGCAGAGACGCATCAATTCCTCCAAAAATCCATTGTTCTACAGCCAGGAAAAATATGAAATAGATGGATTAACGTTCTAATGCTTGGTCCAGCTTTTCATGACTTGGTTTTAAGGGGTCTTCCTGATGTTCAGCAGTGTCAAGCACTCTATTGTGTCACTGAAATACACATCCTTGACAATTCTCAATGCTTTGCATGGAAGTCTTAGAATTGTGACATTCAAACTCAGAGATCAGTTTTTACCATTTTTAAATCAAATTGTTTGTTCCCACGGTTTACAGTGAGAGTAAAAGTGAGAAGCTATGGCTCATATGTACATGCTCTGTTAACAGCAAATTTATACATTGGAGCTACATAAAAATGTAAGGACAATATAGTAGAACTAACTCCTACATTTTTCTAAAGTATCTCAAAAAAACCGAAACAAAACAAAACCAAACCCAAACAAAAAAACAAACCAACCCAACACACAAACAAAACAAAAAAAACCCCACCAAATGACAAAAAAACAACAAAAACACCACCTCCCCCAAACAATAGAAAAAAAGCTTCAGGGTTTTTTTTAAAGCTTTCAAAAATGTTTTGGGTAGCAAGGCAAATAGTTCATGGGCAGCATCTTCTACCACCAGAAGATCTTTCACACATTCAACACTACAGTCTTACACTGCGACACTGACATAAGAAATGGCCAAAGACACAAGAAGCAGCACTATATAGGGTCCCTAAAATTACAGTATACTACTGTGGAAAAGCAAATTGCCAATGCTGACTGCTGTCTAATATAAAAGCAGCATCATTTGAAAAAGCCCAGTACAGAAAGTGAATCTACCCTGCATAAGCATGCTGCTGTCCTCTGTTATTAGAGATTTGGTAGGCCACAGAAAAAAATCATAAAAACACAACCAACAGCATCTACAGGCTCTCTTATGTAAGTTCAGGAAATCCTAATTCAAAATTTCTAGGCTACACATATTTAGATGGTCATAATTTTAAACTTTTCCTAGAATTTTTTGATATGGCTGAAACAGGCAATCAGAAAAAGTAGTAAGGCTGTAAGTAAAACTACAGCAGACATGAATAGCCTGTTCTTCTACTAGTTATGGCTGAATACACACACAAAAGCCAAGATGTGCTCCATTTAGACAGCAAATGAACTGATTGAAGCAGGAACCTTTAATTTCATGCTTTTTCCTTGTAAGAAATCCAAAATATCATCAAGACAATAATCTCAAATCCCCAGGCTTTTTTTGACTTTGGTGTTATGAAGTTTTCCTAAGTAACTCTCTTAAAGTTCCCATTTTATGACCAGCTTCAGACCAGATATTGACTAACAAAGCAGTACCCCTTGCTTTCTGCCTGACAAACACAACCTGACTGAATCCCTAAGCCTACAGAAGCACTTGAACCCTTTCTCAGCAAGATCAGTGCATGATGCTTCCCTATGCTGTTAAGAATCCATGCTGGTGTTTATACACCTTTACACAAACAAGCAAAAATCTGGTATCCAGCAGGGGAGTATCCCTCACGTCTCTACAGGACAGGATGAGCCTTTGCATCATTTGTCTTTTCAGTAAGGAGATATATTGCTGTAAAAGTAATCAATCCACAGAGATATACAGCAGTATTCATAACAGAGTGCATCAATCATGTGTTACTGAAACACTTCAGGGAGGACTGCATAAAAGAAAAATCCAAGTGCTTTGAAGAGAACTATCTCCTCCCCACCACCATGAAATCTCACATCAGTAGCATTCATCTCAGCTTTAAAATTATAAATATGCTTAGAAGCAAAGATTAGTTTCAGTTAATTTCCATTCTCACTTATTTACCAACACTCAAAACAAATCAAGAACATTTTGTAACTCTATAAATCCTTCTTTTAGAAAAATTCAGACAAACAATAACAAAAAAATGTAACTTCCTTCATTTTATGAAACAGGAAACTGAAAAGTGTTAAGGTGCATGTAAATTATAAAATGCTGCCTGAGCTAAACTGAACTCAGCTTCTTGGTTTTCTGACCTTTATCCCCAACCATCAATGCGTGTATTCCTCTGAGAGTGTACTTCTGAGAGTTCTCCCATATGACTCTGCTTTTCAGAAAAAGCAAAGAGCAATTCAAAACTTCATTTTTCCAAAGAAAAAAGGACAGTGTTTATGAATCTAGGAAATAGGTTTAGGAAACAATAAGCAATACTTGTGGATTGTTTACCAACAATGAGAATTGTGAGTCACATGAATGCTTAGAAGAATACAAGGCACAATGAGAAGGCTGTACCCAGTCTATGGAAGCCATTCAGAAAATCATGCACATCAGTCTGCTGAGCTAAATCAACAGCTTTTCATGGGGACATACTTTGAAGAAAAGGGAATAAGCAGGAACAAAGGAAAAAAACCCACAATTATCAAGTATAAGAAACTATTGGTGAAGACAGAAACCAAAGCCAAAGTGACTTTCAGCTATAGGAAGATACACTCAGTTGGATTAGAATGAAGAATGGGACAAAAGGACAGAAATTAATCAAATCTTAGAAAAGTGCCAGCTGAGATTAATCTCATTAATTAAAAAAAAAAAAAAAAGGGGAGGGCAGATAAGAGGACCTGCATGTTATTTTACAGTAAAAGAGTAAAAGCTGTCACATGTTCTGCAGCACACAGGCAGTGGGTGGTGGCAAGCAAAGAACAATGTCTGTTTAATTATGTTAGCACTGCACATCAGTGGAGTTCTTTTCACACTCAGAAGTGCCAAATAGTGGTTAGCGAATGTTAGAAAAAGAAGGATCAAAGGCTGAATACAAACACTGCAAACAATTATGAGAATTACAGAGCACAAATCACAGCGACAAAGCAGTTCCAAGTGCCAAAAGAAGCTGCACCACATGATAATGTAACCAGCCTTGGAGGAGGCTGGTGGGAAGGACAAAAACTGAAAACAACTAAAGCATAGATAAAAAGGCAAATTACCTGGCATCACTGAAATGTTCAAATTGAAACAGTCCCCTTCAAGACTGTTCCCCAACCACACTTGCTGAAGTCAATACCTTAAAAAATGCTCATTCTCACTAGTACTAATTGTGTTCAAAAGGGAACAGACTTCAAGCATTTACAGTACCAGCTAGATCAGCCAGTAAAGGTATTACAGGATAGCAGTAAAATAGCACCCAGTAGATCTCAAATCTCTACTGAAAGTGAACATTACAAAAAACTAGAAATATGACTGTATTGAACACCTGTTTATAAAAGGAAAGTGGAGAGTTTTTACCCTCTAATGGTTTTTATTCCCCAGAAATGCAAACTCAACAACTGTAAGACACTCAATAAACTAACATATTTGGCTAAACTACATATTTGGTGGGAAGGTGCAGCAGAATATCCAGACTTCAATCTCCAAATAAAGAAAAACTGGCTTTAAGTACTAAATTTATTGTAAACAATGCAATAAGGTTGGGGAGAAAATGGAATTCATATGAGCCCATCCTACTCTTCAGTTTTTCACCTGATTGGCTTTCAGGATGTTTTGGTTAATAATTATTTTGCTCCAGCTGAAAACGATTGCTTTCTCTCTATCAGACCTGGAACAGCTGTTTATCCCTTCAGCCTAGCACATCTATTAGCTTCATTTACATGTCATACGGTCATTCAGACATTAGTCTCCTGCGGGAGAAACACATTTTTACATAAAAGCACTCATCTAGTGTCTGTCCAATTGTGCACCGTCTATCACACCAGAGCGTTGTAGCTGCATCTCCAATCTATACCAGAACGGTATCATCCAATTTTTTTGAGAAGTTTCTGGTATCAATAGGAAAATAAATGGCTGATCAGGCAGAGGCTTGAAGAGGTAGTGCCATACCCCAGAGAACACTGAGACGATTGAGGACCACTTGTACTTACAAACAGCTGACTTAGATTGTCTCCCGGAGGAGGGGTACCTCAAATGAATGAGGAAAGTGTGCTAGCTGCAAAACGACAAGATGTCGCCACAAAGAATTGTTCAGTTACTAATTATCAGGGTGCTGACAGCAGAAAACTCCCATCTGGTTTAGATAAACTCCAGCAAAGGGAAGCTTTGTCCAAATGCTCAGACAGAAAAAAATTGGAAATGTCAAAAAAGTTAAGCATAAAATAAAGCTAGTAGAGTGTTGACAACATTGCAGAGAAAGGATAAGGTAGGCCTAATAGTCAAAGCAATAAAATTACTATACATCAAAAACATCCATCATTCCAACCTTTATTTTAGGCAAGTTCTGCTCTAAAAATAAAATCCAATATGCTTCACCTTTAGCCAAATGTCCCAAGGAAAAACTACTTTAAACTTTTGCTTCTGTCCACTCAGTTTTGTAGTAGGCACATGGCTATGATGGACTTTCTCCATCTCCTGAGAAGGGAGGCAAGACATAAAAGTATCATGAGGGTCTTACTCTTCTGCAAACACTCCTGCAGTTCAAGAAAGAAACCAGCCCAGCAGCATGGAAAACTCCTGTCCCTCCTGCACACATCCAAATTGCTATAAGAGAAAGCACATTACAAAGATCCAAGCCTGTCAATCCTGCACCTTCAGCAAACACTCTCTCATTTTAAGCAATCTTGATTTGAAAAAACTTTAATTAATTTAGTTCTGTACCATGGCTTTTTGACCTCATTTAGGCCTTAGACCTCACAGTAGTCCACAGCAAAATGCAAGGGTGGCAGCAGTACTGGTCAGTAAGTTTTGGACACTGGTGCCTTCAATACTGAAATACAAAGTGCCAGTTCCATGAAGGGTCATGCACTGGAGAGGATGGACCACTGAGGCACCTAGGTGTTGACTCCAAAATGGAAGTCACGACTTACAGAGGCACAAGAGCAGCAAACAGACATGAGTTTCTCTCTTCAACATACAAAACTGCCTTTCCAGTGCAGGTAGCCTTGTTTTTGGCACAGGAGAGACTACATTTTGATTTGTGGATATAAACTGAACTGTTTCTCAGCTTGGTGAAAGGCTTGTTTCTGTAATGTATAATGTACAAGTATAATGTACAGAGAAGTATAATGATTGCATATATTATAAGTCTGCTAAAAGTCAAGACACCATACTTTTTTCCAGTATTATGGAAACTGTCTCCCCTGGACATTCTGGAACTGCAGAATACAGAAAGGTGCTACCTAAAACTAACTGTTGTTTTCTATACCTGATATACTGTGGGGGAAATTTTAGAGAGAACCAGCAGCAGTTACTGAAGCTGGATGAAGCTGATGATTTCTATGCCAGAGTCTTTAAAGCCCTCTCTGTTCAAGAATGATCTTGAACATTACAGGATGACACAGCCTGACTTAAAGCACTTCCTGACAAGAAGATTCGCTTCTTGCAAGACATAAGCAGTGTTTAAACACCAGAAGGGCACACCACTCATAACCCACGATTAGCTTATTCATTCACTATTGCTCAAAGATCACAAATTATAGTTTAATACCATCATCAGAAAGAATTACCTTTCCTTCTGTCAAACCCTGAACCCTGACAGAACATGTCTGATTTCCAGGTGCTTACCATTACAGCTTCCCCACTGAAGTGATAAGAAAGCTAAAAGTGACTGAACACAGAGACTTAGGTTGACCTGCTCTTTCATATCTAAATGCAAGCTCCTTGTTAACAAACCCGTAACAGTACTCATATCTATCATTAGTGCTGCTAAACTGTAATCAGAGCTGGCAAGTATCTAGTTCAGAGAGAGCAGCAAGCAGCAGGTGTCCCACCAAGTGATGCCATGTTTCCACCTCCTCTTCTTAACTCTGCAATAAACAAATTCATTTTGCTCTCAGCTTGTGAATCTCGTTTTCATACGCTACATTTGCTACAGAAGCTCCTGGCATTGTTGGGCAGGGGCAGACCAGGAGAAAAGGTCTCACACAATTTTCTGTAGCTTCAGGGAAGCTATACATACAGCCATACCAGCAAAGAGACCACGATTTCTAATTCTATATATTTCCTGACAGTATTTCTGCAGCCTTCATAGCCTTTATTATTAACCAAGGTCTTGTATCTTCAGGGAGGTAAATATCACTCATTCGTTTACACATAAAACCACCAAGTTTGAACAAGGTCAGTTCCAGAACAGCCAGGAATGGATTAATACATTTTTCTGGGCAGAAGGAGCATTATGATCATATGCACTGACCTCCTGCACAATGCAGGGCACAGCACTTCAGCCAGTAATTTCAACACTCAGACCGTAACTTCAGTTTGAACTAGAGCTTATCTTTTAGAGGGACATTCAGCCCTGATTTAGAGACTTCAAGTGATGGAAAATCTTCCATCCAACTGAAAAAATTGTTCCAGTGATTAATTGCCCACACTGTTAGAGACGGGTTCCTTATTTTAAGTCTCGATTTGCCTAGCTTTCACTTCTAGTCATCAATCCTCATTACACATTTTCTGCTCCAAAAAGATTAAGAAGCAGTCCACAATCAGAGATCTCTTCCCTGAACAAGTATCTGTAGGCTGTCTTCAATTCCCCTCTTAACCTTCACTTCTATAAACTCTGTAGAGCGAGTTTCCTTGTCTCACTATTTAAGTTATGACACTCCTAAAGTACACATCCTTAGGAAGTAAGATATCACATCATTTTTATAGCCTCCTTCTGAACCCTTTCAAGTTTAGTAGGAAATGCTACTTTTGATGCAAAGGACGAAACCTTAAATCCTTACTTTGTTAATGGTTTCCAATGTCACATCCAAGGTAATTCCAATGCATGAATATTCCTCTACTTCTACAGCCCAGTTTTCTCAGCTACACAATTAGAGGGAGCATATGCTTAACTGGCTAAAAAGTCTCAGCTCCCTTTTCAGAACTACTCCTGCCAAAGTAAGAAATGCACTTTGTTACTAGAAACAGGAATTTGCCACAGGCTGTATTAAGAAATCGATTACCCAAATGAGCCCACTTCACCTGATATTCAAAAAAAAATCTAGGCTGATTGATTTTCCCACGAGTATTTGTCTCTTCATTACCTTTTTGGTAATTTTAACACCTATGTCCTTTATCTGCTCATAACATTACACCCATTACCTCTTCCATGCTCTTGATCAAATAAAGTGATGCATGTATGGCACACATCACCCAGAGTGCCATCTTTCCCCTCCCTCAAGGGTGTCACTGCCACAGCTATTTACTGACACCGCATTTTATTTTCCATTGTCTAGACTTTACTAGAAATCAGAACTGATATTTTACAGATAAATTGTTTCACCATTAAAAAATACTTTTGTAATAAATATTTAGGTCTCAGAGGCTTAAGACCCACGTATACAGTACACATTACACATGCAGGATACTCTATGATCACTGCCACTGAACTATTTTGAGATCATAACTGGCACTTTTCCAAATACAAAATAAGGTATTTGCTGATTACCACTCCTTTCTCTGCACTACAAGTGATCACTTTAGATAGTCATCTCTCACACTCCATAATGGAATCTTTTTTAAATTAAATAAATCTTTCAGAATTTAAGGTTCTTCACCATAGCCATGTTTATGGTGAGGTATTTTTTTATTGTGTTTGGTTGGTTTTGTTGTGCTTTTTTGTGTTTTAAACAAATCCACATGTAATTCCTATAGTTTTCTTTTTCAATTGCTTGCACTGACTCTCCCAATTTCTATTTCCTTACCTCAACCCAAAAAAGACCATACTCTGTAACACTATCACAGCACATTTAAGCACCACGCAGAAAGCTACAAGGACTTTCATACATTTCACTATGCACAATCATTTCACTATGCACAATAAATCTCAACTAACGTTGTATTTCATCACCCTTGTATGTCCCAGCCACATAAAATAAAGGAAAATGTAAATCATTTTTACAAATATATTCCTTCAATATAACAAGAAAGGCTCATGGTTTTATAGCCACATATCCCAGATATATTTGGTTCAGAACTCAACATTGACAAATGCAACATTACCTGTTATCTAGTTGTCTCCAGAAAGAAATCCTTCAGTTTCCAAGTCAGAAAGAGACCAAGGGAAACTGGTGGCCCAAATGCTGCACAGCTAGCTACCAATGCACATATAAAATCTTCATCTGTAGGAAGTTATCAAGTTTCAACTACTTCATGCCTACTGATTATAAACCTTAATAACATTATCAAAAAACCATCCAAAACAAAAATAGCTGGGATACAGGTCTAATTAACAACAGATCACCCGTCTCAATACAACAATTCAGAAACTGCAAGTTATTCCCATTAAATACACAAGAGAGATACATGAAGTACTTTGGTTTTGACTTCCACATCCAAACCCACTATCATGTTTTCCATTAGGCTGCTCTAGTCATAGTACATGCAGAAAATAAAGAACCCTTGCTCCCTGATGGCAGGGGCCCAGTTAAGCTCTACAGGAAGAACTCCCAGAACAGAAGTTAATTATTAAGCCCATTATTCGCAGTAAATGACAAAACACTAAACAAGAATAGCAGCTTACCATCAGGAAAAAGTGAGGGTAAGTACAGCTACCTTTGGTAGCAAACAGATTCACATTGGAGTTCACGTTTAAGACATGTTTTTAAACTCAAGGAGACTTTCTGAAACCAGGTTATCTTATTTTCTTCAGGATAAGCTTTGAAGCAAACAGACAGCAATTCTGAAGTGTGATGGCCTATGACATACCAGAGCTGAGGCTACAGCGTCATAATGATTCCTGCTGGCTTTAGAATTTATGAACATAGGTTCACAGCCACAAATGCTGTTTACACGGTGAAGAGGAGGGGCACTCCCTCACAGAGATGGATGAAATCAGTGTTTCATTTTCTCTCTCTTTTAGAAATCTGAACTGATCCAGTAATACTGACCTTTTATATTTAGCAATATTTTACAATGTTCTTCCCTTCCTATGTTAAATACTGCTTTACCTGTTTCTTGGTCACCTTCCCATTCCTTCTCCCTCCTTGTCTTCCTGCATTCACCCCCTTTGTGTTCAACCACCTTTCTCACTATCAAGAGCCATTTCCTCAGACTCTTTTCATCCCCATATACACCTGCTACTTAGCAGATAATGGGGACAGCAGAGGAAGGAAAAATGCATATCATCAGAAACACTGTGAGTCAGTGGGGCTGGTGAAAAAAAATTACTTCCACTGATAACACACCACACAAGTCTCTCAGGCTACTGTCTGTCCTAATGAAATGAGTAACACATGAAAAGGAAGGAGAAAGAGGCAGTTTAGGCTTCATGCTCTCAGGGAGGGCTGCCTCTTCTAAAACAGCCCTCTGAAATATGCCATTTCAGGTGTAATACAAAGAAAAATATTGTTTCATCTGTGTGCCTCAAGTAAATCAGAGAGCTTCATGTGTGCTGTGACAGCTCCAGTGGTGCCAGTCTGCACCCTGAGGCATAAGGAATGCGGAGCTCTGAGCACAAGCCCAGCTGTGCAGCCCTCCCACAACAATGTAGAGAAAATCCTCTCTGCTAAGTAAACGGTATATAAATGAGAGAGTGGATAGCAATAAAACAGTCAGCCAGGAAAGCAGGAGGGACCCAGAGAGCCTTAAACTGACTAGGAATTTTTTGGAAGTTCAATTGAGAGGGCTGGGAGAGTAAATTCAGTTACATTCAGGACAAGCAACCACAAATAAGTCTCAGAAGTGCAGCATTGGAGCTTAATCAAAGTAGCATTACACAATAAAAGCAAACACCAGGTGTCATCCATCTAGCATCCTAGGTTATTAAATGTTTCTTAAAAGTTGCATCACAATAAAGATTAGGATAGGCTACAGCTCTGAGTACAAGAAGGCTTTAAAGCCCCACTTTCACTCCCTGTTTTGTCACCCCTCTTGGAAACCCCTTCTGTCCCAGGTACTTGCTTTAAGCTTGTCCCTGCCTTTCTGTAAACACACAATGGACAGCAAAATTTCCAGTCCAGAAGGCAAAAAAGGGAAAATTCTAACTAAGGCAGCTGATTTATCCTGCCCAAACCAGAAATCATCAGCATGCCCTCCAGACAGACTTACTCTTACTACAGTTTAAATTCTCTGGGGAAAAAAAGAAGGGCGAAAGGACTGTGCACAGCAGAAAAAAAACCACACATTCCCAGCACAGCCAAGCCCACAAGCCCTGCGTGTCTCCCCCAGCCCCACTGACCTGCAGCTGCACAGAGCCTGTCTGCCCACATCTCGTGCTCCTGGAGAGGAGAGCAGAGCCCTGAGAGAAGGGCAGCCTCACACCACAGGGCACAGCCCCACGGCTCCCGCAGGCAGCAGCACCCTCAGCACAGCTCTCCCCAGCTGCAGACCCTCAGCACCTCCCAGGTGCCTCAAATGGCCCCACACCTGCTGAACTTCAGCACTTCAGTGGCTGCACGTGTTGCCCCACTCTATCTGTTACTTAACAGGAAAGAAGACCTTTCAAATGTAGTATTTGCTTGGGCTTTTGATAGAAGTACAATGAGCCAACAGACCTGGATGAAAAGGTCTCAGTCTGTAAAAGCAGTGGCAATGGCACATGCTAGACAGTGGTGAGGAATTACTGGTGTTGAACATGGGGGCAGGGGGGAAGACAGAATATCACAGTGCAGACTGTTAGAAGCTACCACAAGATGTATAGCCAGTCACCTCCAAAGAAAAGCCAGCCCCTGAATGGCTGAGGACAAAAGACAGGTGCCACGCCATGAGGGGAAGGCCTTTGGCTGGGCAATCACAGGACTTCAATCTCACTTTCCCAGCTGTTGGGGTCACAACTTTGGGCAAGGAAATGCCTACACAGCTTCTGTCCCTACCACTATTGAGTAGGGCTACTCTGTGCATGGTCTGGCCATGCAGAAATGGTACCAAGTCCCATCTGTCTGACCTCAATGTCAAGGCATATCCCCATTCACTCAGAAGAGCTACACCAGCACCAGTTTCCACGTCTCTCGGGGGATTCTGACTAGATTCAGGACTCAAGTTACTTTCTTCATACCTTGGCAACATCTTAGGTGCAAACCAATTCCCACCTTCCTGCAGAAGTCCCAAAGTTTTATCCAGAACCTCAGGGAGGACTACAGCTCCCACCGAAGTCTCCATCTGCTGAGGATGCACATGGTATGGGACGGACTGGTCAGAGCTGAACACTGCACAGCTTTTTGCAAACTTTAGTTAAAAAATGGCATTGAGATGGTTTATAAAAAGGCAGTGTCTGATGTCAAGTCACTGAGGTATGAAACCCCAGTGGTACAATTCAGGGCACTGCTATTCCTGTAATACTACCAGAGGATCCAAATAATGCCAAAGAGGATGAGCCTAACTTTGAGCACTGGGAATGGGATTCAGTGATTATTGGTTCTGGAAAAAGGTACATATACTGGATTTGAATAACTTGGACTTAATTTATGGCTTTACTACATATATTTCATGTATAATTGGCAAATATCCCTTATGATTTTAAGGGACTTGTAAATCCTTAGTGTAGATACAAATTTTAAGACAAATGTACTGAATAGTGATGCCTCCAGATGCAATATGTTTCTACACAGATGTTTCATAGTTCAAAGGACAGTTAAAAGCAGAAATCAGTCCTGTGTCATATGGGAGGTCAGGATAGATCATAATGGCATCTTCAGGCCTCAAAATACATGATGTAAAGCAAATGATAGTGCCTAAAGACATACCAGTAGAGCTGAACTCCTGAAAACAGATAATCACAGACAATTCAATGTCTATGTGTTTTGCAGAAGATGGGTGACTCCGTGGAATACTTAAATTTGTTGTTCATGATCTGTGTGTGCTGCTGTGGATTCTATGACTTCTGTGGTCATTGTCCCAGCACTTCACAGGGCACCTCACTTGCTCCAGTGTCTTGTACCACAGTGACTGCTGTTGCCATGATTTTCAAATCAAATTAACAGTAAGTCTTCAACTTAGCATTTAAGACTAGCTCTGAAGCATAACATCTGAATTTGAGGTTTGCTATAAGTCACATATTCCCATCAGGGTGACAGTTAACAATTCAATTACTAAACCTTCAAGGCCTTTTTCTAGCAATACTGTTCCCACTGGCAGTGATTCACATCCTTCCTAGCCCTTCTCAGTTTGTGACTAACACTGAAATACTGAAGCACAGGCTTACAAGCAAAATTGCCTACTCAATTCATATGCCCTTCTAATGCAGGGACACAGTCAAGTCTGAAGTGTGAGACAGCAGACTGTCCTCAGTGCTTCTTCAGACAAGCTTAGATTATCAAAACCGGTATTTAGTTTTTGACATATATAGCCCTAGGAGTATTGAACAGAGAACATTTCCTGACAAAGATGGGAGCTGGAAAACCAACTCCACATTTTGGAAAATGTTGATTCCCTGCCCGATCCCCTCTCTAGGTGGAATATTGTTGCATTTTATTTTTAATTTATTCAACATCCTCTAGATGCTGTAAATGAAAGATTAGATGGTTGTAATTTAAATATTCAGTGTCAGTATAACACAGATCCAGATTCCTGCTGAGAATAAATATTTTTTAGCAGCAGTAGTTCAGCCTGTGGATTATTTGTTCAGTGTTTATATAAAGAGGAACATGCTAACAGATATCACAGTTCAGTGTTTAGCAAGCAACAGAGTGCCAAGAATTGTCACCAGATGAACTATTATAATGAGTGAAGAAAGAAATGCTAGATCGGTCAAGTGGGAAGGGGATACTTGTAGGCTTTTGCTCTGCAGCAGGTAGACAATTGGTCTCATGTGCTCTGGTCTTCACCTGCTCTGAAACTTTCTGTTCATAAAGCCCTTGAGAATTCTTGGCTTGGAAGAAATATCAACACAAAACCAATTAGTAGTAAAATTGTACTTTCCCAACTGGATCCCTTTTGGGTCAAAATTAATCCAATTCATAGGATTAACCTTTCATTACTCAAAAATCAGGAATTTGAGAGTAGGATCAAAAACAGTCAGTATTTTGAGGAAACTAATTCTCTTTGTCTGTGGAGAGGCTGGAGGAAAGTGAAGAGCTTTTGTGTGAGAGGATATTTCTACACTCTTTCTTCTTGCCTTTTTAAATCCATATGTCAAAAGTTAAACACCAGTTTCAAAAATCTGAGTCCATCTGAAAAAACATCAAGGACAGTCTTCTGTCTCACACTTCAGATTTGACTTTAGAAGGTCATAAAGATTGAGCTGACAATTCTGCTCATAAAGTCTGTACTTCCCACAATTAAAATCCTCCAGAACAGTCCAGTAACAAAAAGATAGTGGCCAGAACCACAACCCAGCAGGCACAGTCTTGATGGTGTTACTGGTCCAGCATAAACCTGCTTGAAAAGTGGAAGTGTAGAACATAAAGAGAGTGGTATTTCTGAACACACAGGGTTCAGCTGGCAGCCTGAGTTCAGGTGTGAGTGCTGGCCCTCTGCAGGGGTGTGCCAGCCTTGTGGCCCGTGAAGGAATAACATTGGAAAAAATAGAAAAATAAATGGACTCTTAAGTCCCTTCTGTTAAGCAAGCGAAGTCATTGCTTGTTAGTACTAAAGAGGAAAGTCTCCTTTGAAATGACTGAAAGCAAAGGCTTGGGGAAAGGGCACTGGACACCAGCAGTCATTGCACTGCTGATGACAGGGTATGGACGACAGCAAGGATCCTGTATAACTCGGCTGGTGGAGTCATATTTGCTCTTATATTTACTGGGAATCCAAAGCCCTTGTCTTTTCATGTGACTCGATGTCCCTCCCATGCCTGCATTTAGTTGCCTGCCTCAGCATCCCAACTTTTGTCTCAAGCTCCCCAACAGCTGTATAAATTGAACTTCACTGATGCTTGCTGCCTAATTTGTATCTTTCCCTCAAGAAAAAGCAGCTGAAGCCATGGAAGATGCAGAGTGCCATGGAGAAAGCAAAGTTCAATGAGCAGTGCTAGGCACAGATTTTTAAACCTGATGCTCATTTTTATCTAGGCAAAAAAATACTTGCTCTTGATGAAAATTTCTCTGCATTAGCACCCTCTTACATTTTTGGCAGTGGTTTCGGTGAAAGTAGAAACACAGTCTTAGACCTGCCTTGAAAAGACAGGACATGCAAGCTCAGCTGACTTGTTCTAGCTATTTACAGAGCAGTTAAAATGGCTTCTTTCTTCTGTACCCTTGGCATGAACAAATCAGTAAAACATAAAAAAGATTAGACAGAGTGAAAGAACAAATGACTGACTGACTTGCAAGATAGATTCTGCAAAGACACAAAAACCATCAAGGCCCATACGCCGGATGATAGATGCACTCAGTGAACATACACTGTGCAAGAGTGTTCAGCAATTGCAGCAGAGACATTCTAAAGACAGAGGCTCTCCCAGAAGTCAGGAGGTAAAGAAAAGTGGCTCCAATCTACAACATAAATTACATGCACACACATGCTGTGTTTTTGAGAATGATTTCCTCTTTTATACTCCAATGTTTGTACGTTGCTTTGTATGTTCAGATCAAAGCAGCAGCTGTCAGAGCTCTGATGTTGTTTGGGGTTATTTATAGAAGGGCAGAGAACAATTATTCTCAAGGTACATGAGGGCTCCAGAACAAACAGGTTAAGACCAAGCTGAGTGAACCTGGAAGCCAATTTGCCACGTTACGTATTATACACCCAGATCAGAAGTGCAAGTCCTCATTCTCTCTCTGCTCTGCCTTCAGAATACTTGTTCACTTAAAAAAAATAAAATAAATATTCTATTCATGACCAGATGACCCTCCCTTCTCATGTATTTCTGATGAGTGAAAAGAGTGAAAAAAAGACTGCTCTCTACTTTCAGACATCTGAAATCGACCTTGTCAAAACTACAGTTTCTTTCTTTATTTTTAGATCTTTCACCTTCACTTGTTATTTAAAACTGGCCTCTTTTCAATCTCTTTCTATCTCCTCACACATAATTTAGTCTCTTTTGATATAAAAGTATTCTTCCTCTGCATTTCCTCCATGCCTTTTTTACCTGGCTGACATACCACATCTCTTCAAACCTCATCCAATAACTTATTTCATTCTTTTATACGGGATGCACATTACAATTCTTTTCCTGAAAAATACTTGTCTTTGTGCTTCTGACTCAAATTCAAAGGAATATTGCCTTCTTAATCCAGTAAGAAATAGAATCATATTCCAATTACATGGGGGTCACTAGGCCTTGTATGTACATACATCTCTCTGTCTCTGTAAGTTCATATGAAATTAAATGCCAGGAGACACAGTTAAAAACAGAAAAAATCTGATTATATGTATAGACTTGATAATCACATGGACACTCCTGCATAACATGAAGATGCCTATGCCACGATTACATAATTAGAAAAAAAATTCAGTAACAATCCACTTCGGTTTCACCTCATATTCCAAGACAGGAATCTCACCAAAGCTGTGAAGTTTAATGACAGTGGTGTTTTGCTGACTTCCTGCTGCTCGCCAAGGTAAACCACAGGAGCCACAACTGTAGACATTTCCAGGAGAGCAAAGAGAAAGCCATCTGAACAGGCACAGCTTCAGTCACAGCTGTAATGACATTTCCCAGCGCACGGGCCAAAGGGAAACGACACTGACATAAAACTCACCAGAACATTTAACAGGGTAAACAGATCACACTGTCATGGCACAGGGCCAGCATCATCTCTTCGCTTTTATTTAAAGACTTAATCATTTTCTAGCACACAAGCAAATTTTAGCTTTAGTATTTCTTCCTACAGCAACTAAGAGACTGCCATGTCTGTAAGGCAGCTATCTAGTTCTGGTGTGTAGTAATGAAAGAAGCAAAACATCATATATGGAGAGTATCATAAACCAGGTAAGCTGTTACGCAGTCTGCAGATATTGCAGCCATCCAGAAGAGAGAGACGCAATTATCTGCAAGCCAGTATCATTTCTTAATGTCAACCTCATCATTCTGGCCTAATTATTCTGTCATTTTTATGGAAATTACAACTGGATGTGAAGTACAGTGCATAAATACCAAGCCTATAAACCCATACCTACTAACCACGTTTACAGCAGTCCAGTTATTGCTGATGCAGGAGACTGAGCGTTTGTTTCATTGTTGTTTAAGGATCAGGTCCATCATTTCACACTGTTTCTGAAGACTAAGGCACTGGTATAAGAAACACAGTTATCTTCCTCAATGTGCTTTTCTCAACAAATACAGACAAATCAAAGCAGAGGAGAGAGACAACTGCTAATAACACTTTCAAATTTCAATGGTAATATTTGATCATGTATGGATAGAACATTGCACACACTTATTCTTGTAAATATGTCCATATCTCCCTGCTCATTTAAGTTCATTTTCTTTATTGCAGTTTAATCTGGCTTTTTTATTCCCATATGTGTGCCATTTTTCATTGAATTGATGGTATATCTATCTAAATAACTACACCTAAAATTACACATATGCCAGGGATGTTGATTTCTTTCAGGAAACTAATTGCCACACATAAAAGGGAAAAATTCACTTGCTGTGATTCCACCAAAATGAACCAGCCGGACAATCTGGCCTTTAACATTTTGAAAAATGTATCATCTTACTGCCACTTATTACTGTAATGTTGTGGGTAATAAACAGAAGTTCACAATTCTTTCATAGGCACTAAATATGTTTGCACAATACCTTTGTACTTGTGATATTAAAGCCATTACAGACATTCATGACTTCAGTTCCTAAAGCCTTCTGGCAAGAAGATGACTATTATTAGCTGCACACCACTGGAAAGATGAAATTCTGGTAAATAAATGACTTGCCCAGAGTCTTGATACTGCAGAGTTATGTAGAGATTATTATTATTCTCGTCTGGCATCTGTGTGGTGATGTCGATTTGAGAAGCCTCGATCAGACAATGCTCCTCAATCAGACAAAGTTCTGATCAGACAATCACCAGGAGGTGCAGGTGGCTCCAAATTGCCTACTAGAGGAGGCTGACTTAGTTTCCAACTTCAAACCATTCTCTGGAAGATCTCAGTCCTCCCCACTGACTAAAGAGAGACTAGTGTCAACAAACTAAATACTGCTTAATTTAATCACTAGTCTAAATGTGAATGCCCATACATTCCCTCTATGCCTTTTATCCTTGAACACATTTGGACAATAAAATCTTCAGAGCAGATTCTGTCTCTAAGCCATCCTGCAAAAATATATGTCTATCCATACATGGATACTACTCCTATCTGCAAGAACTGAAGCTAGGATTTTCTTCATACAGACCTGAAGCACTTAATATCAAAACAGAAGTAGTACTATCCTTTGCTCTGAGGCCACCAAGATGATGTTTTTATCAAAGCAAGGATAGACTACCTGTCTACTGCGTCAACATACTGGTATTCTCTGATATTAGGTAGAAATCAGGTTATGGATGTAAATTAGTTCACCTACCAAAACTGCCTTATCCTTTTCAAATACAAGCATTCAGGGTTCTCTTGCCTGTGAACATACAAGAGCTGGCCACAGTAGAAGGCTGTGGAAGTGAAGTAGGAATGGGGAGCACTATCTGGGGTGCTAGGCTCTGTCTGCAGCCACTGTGGAAATCCTAGGAGCTATAGATAGAATTCTCAGTGCTCAAAAAAAAACCCATTTGAAGTATGGACCAACCAAACAGGAACAGAACTGGGGCAGTGGACTGGTGATCAAAGTGATTTAGAAACATTCGTCTCTTTAGATCAACAGTCCCACAGCACAATGAAGCTTTATGACCTGTTCACTAATAGCATTCTTATAAACAAACAGTAAGCAGAACAATGTACAACAGTAATCACTACCTGATTTTCCAGTGTGAGATTTTCTATACTCCATAAGAATTGACTCAAACTTCCCTACAGTCTCTGATGCTTAGAAATTAGGGTTTGAGTTTGTTTCACCTCTGTGTTTGCAGCCAGAGAAATCGTACGCCAGTGATTTTGTTAGTACTTCAGATAATTTTCTTCGGAAACTGCTGATTTTGAAATGTGCTTTCAATGCTCTTGGAAAATTTCTTCCTAGACTTTCCTCTGCCCTTGCAAAATCTGTACAGGTTTTACACTGGATCTACTGCAGTTTCAGAAGACTTACTGCTGCCTAGAAGCAAAAGATCTGAAACTATTGTCACCAGAGACTGAACGTGAGGTTTTTTCAGTACTGATGCAATTAACAGCGCTCACATTTCATGGGTACTGTTTTATCCCTAACTGATCGGTTTCAGGTATACTTGTAGTTAGCAGCTAAGCTCTTTTCTTTCAATCAGTATGCAGCCTGCAGGTTTCCAAAAAGTGCACTGGCAATAAATTCAGTCACATATCCTTCTTACAAAAGTAGAAGTTGGATCCCCCCATATACTATTAGTGCAGTAAGGATACAAGAATAAGTAAGAATGCATAATCGTTCTTTTTGCTTATACTTCCCTCTCTACTAAAACTTGTAGAGTAGCACCAGTCTTGAAAGGCTGCAACGAAGCTTTCCATCACTTTCAGAAGTGCTTGAATAATGGTACTGTATTAGGGCAGGGGTTGAAAGCCCATACCACTGCTTCTGCTTCTGCACATTCTGTCCTTCACTAATTCCATGGTGATAGTAATTCCACCACTATTGCAGCCTTGTAAGTATTAAATCATCAGCATCAGTTTAATACTCTAAAGATAAAAATATGCATAAGAACTCCTCAGAAAGGCTTTTTAATTTTAGGCTCAAATCTTAACCCACTATGAAACAGAATCAAATATTCTTTCAGTGCTGTGACCAAAAAAGAGATGCCAAAAGAAAGCAATGCCTTTGCCCATTTTCAGATCAAGTTACTGTTCCTCCACCAAAAAAAAAGGGGGAAGTGAGTTAATATATTTTACTACACATCCCTCCTTTAGTTTATCAGAACTGCAGTTCTATAGGTTTCTCTAAGTTTTTCTATACCCAAAGCTCTCAGGAAAGTGATGTTTCTGTTACATTTCTGGTCCAGTCAGAAAAAGCAAAAGCAGAAATCTTACATGGAAACATGTTCATGTTTACCTATGGAGTCTCAACATGACACAGGTCCCCAGATGTAAATCTGTAATACATTAAAACACACAGTTTTGCATTCAAAGCTAAGTGACTGAGAGCCTCAGTCTTCTCAGACCTAAGTTACTCAGATCATGGTGTTTGAATTAGGTAACAAGTCCCCCAAAATGAAGACATACCTGTACCAAGAACTTGGATTTACTTCATTTACCTTACAACAAGAAAAAAGTATACAGAACCTCTCACTTGTCATACTTTCAGTTCTGAAAATTTCCACATAGTATTTGGGAGTAGATCTCTTAAGGCCTTAAGATTTGATTCTTCACAAATGCTGAACATCTAAAATCCTGTAAAATTTGACAGGGGCTGACGGCGCTCAGTACCTCTGCAACATAGAGCTAAAGTAGAAAAACATCTTAGTAACTTCCTAATGGACTACTGAAAACCATAGTTTCAGCAATCAGAATGACAGAAAGCTGGCTCTTTTCCCCTTACAATACAGAAATAATTGACATTTGAAAACTATAAAAAGAGGTGCAAGGAAGAGGAATAGATTTGTATTTTAACGCCCTTTGAGTGAATTGGACAAAAAGGCTTTGCTTGGAAGGGCAAAGTAGAAAAAGACCTCTCTCAAAATAAGGAAGAAATATTTCCTTATGATGCATCAAAGTTTACCTGAAACAGGAAAGTACCTTTTACTTTTCTATTTCTCATTGTGAGGGAGGTGGCTGGCACTCATTCAGAGTAACATTTTCCCACACTCCACCTTCCACATTCACATTTTGCAATTTGATAAGAAACATTCTCCAGCCCTTTGGCTCCCTAAACAAATTTCAGAGCCCAAGTTCTTTGTCCTGTTTTACAATAGCTCCCTTGCCAGAGTCACTCTTTGTGCAATTGAGAAACACGCTGATTTTTCAAGTTTACCTTGGCTCAGCTTAAAAATATCAGACTGAATTTATGGTAAAGAAAAGCACAAGATCTTGTAGAAATTTAAAGTCAGGGGGTTGTGTTATGAAATGATCATCAAATTCAGTTCCAATATTAGCTTAAAATGGACTTCATATGTATTTGTTTAATTACTCCTACTCAGAATTCTCAGAGAGGTTCTGGCTGCTTCAGCTGAGGATTTGGCTTTAAAGCAACATCATGTCTTCCATGTGCTGCTCTTGGTTTTTACAGCCTTTATATTCAGATATGGCTGCTACAGTACATTACAACCAACTCTGGGCTAACATGCTTTTAAGGATTTTACCTGAACCCAAGGCACTTCAGTGCTTAATCAAGGAAACCCCTTTCTGAATTCCTGAATGACTAGTTAGGAATGACTGAATATCAGCTATGACAATATAACTGGGTTTTATAAATATTTTCTGTACCTTCTTAGCCTAGCTGCCCCACATCCACTCTTGGCTGTTCCTATTATGAAGGATTATCCACATTTCTATATGAATTACTATTAAATACTTCAGTTCCATAAGTATTCAGTGAAATTTCCAATCTCAGGAGGTGTTAAGCATTTCTATAGGTATTCCAAATGATATATTTTATTAAGGATGTTCTGTACATATTATACATGCACACTTTTCTTACTACATCAGATAAGCCTGATCTTAGTTATCACTAGGTTTCCTGAACCATACTTTTGGAACCAGATGCAGGTGGCAGAAAAAAATGTTTTAAGTGCAGTACAGTATCCACAGTATGTGGATGTAAGCCCTAGGAAAGAATACTGAAGTCAGGATAACCTGATTTGGTGCAGCTGTCAGAGACACAGAACAGTAGTTTCTGCTACAGCCTGGCAGTCTCTTCAGTCTCCATTTTTGTGTTTGTAGCATTTAAGGAACAAAGCTTCAGCTGCGTGGCATCAGCTGTTTTCATATGAGGCAAAAAGGAGTAACTTCAAGGAAGCAGAGCATGCAGTTGTTTGCTGTGCTGATTAGTGCTGGCCTATGGTACAGTCCACACTTTGCCAGAGCTACTTGCTTCCTATAGAGCATAACAGATACGGCAGCCCAGTGCTACTGCCAAGCACCTGTTTGCATTCAAGTCCCACACGGCCCTGCCAGAGAACACAATCTTCATCTTTGCTGCTTTCTACAAAGCACTCTGAACATACCTTCAACCCTTTCACAGGTAGAAAACAAACATAGCAAACGCAAAATGATCATATCACTTTGGAGATGTATTTAAGCTGCTCAGACATGAACTGAGAGGAGACTACAAAATCTCCAGCTGCACCACGAGATGGTGCTCAGCCCCCTCTCTAAGACACACATGGAGTACTCAAAGTCAGGAAAGTTTGCTTGAACTGGCTACTAGCATTCCCAGCATAAGCACACAGGGACAGCTGGGCTTACAAACAATTCTTTCTGTGCAGCCCTGCTAGATAGAGCAATCCCTGAAAAATACCATTGTGCTGCTGGTGGAGTCACCCATCCAGCGAGGAACTGCAGAAAATCACACCTGCTCTGTTGCATTTTAATATGCTTGAAATAAATCAAAAAGTGTGACTAGTGAGTGAAATATTATAAACATTTATTACAACTGGTCAAATTTATTATATATTTATTATTACTGCTTTCAATGGTGATTTAGGAAGCACATTTCCTTTAATCTAAAATTATCCTAAGCAGAAAAATATCATAATATAATAAACTAGAAGTAACAAACTTTCATTCTTTTTAATAAAAGAAAACACAGAACTGAATGAGGCTAGTTTCTGTCCATCACAAAGAAAAAAAAAAAAAGATATTATCCACACTTGTGGCACCAATATTTTGGCAATTCTCGGACTGTGATCAGTATTTTCATGGGAGAACACAACTTTGTGGCAGAATAGGCTACGGTAAAAATGTAATTGGGGTATCTGCAATTAAAGTTACAGTATAATGGTAACTACTAGTGTATGATTTGGCCAGCTGGGTACTGACCTGTAAAAATCTCTGTAGTCCTCTACAAATATGTCTCTACCACCTCGTACTAAAGTTCAGAGTTGCCACGTGATGTCTGATGCCATTTTCCACAGTAGAACTGGCTACGTATTAGCAGCAATGGATATTTAATCCGCAAGAGCCCTTACAAACTCCTGGCTTCATTCACTATCCTACTAAGCAAACACTCCTTACTAGCCTAAAAGGAAAAAACCTCTCACATTTCTATAACTCTTACAAGGGGCCTCTTTGCATTAAAAAATTTTTATATTATTTCTGTCTTTAAAAAGGAATGATGAAATTCCAGCAACATTTGCACCAGGCAGTTTTTTCTCTTGCACTGAATGTGCAAACCCACTTTGTTCAAATTAGAACCTGTGCCATTATAAACTCTACACATGTCAACTGCAATGTACAGAGTCTGTTCAATATCTAGAACTCCTCACATGCATGCAAATGGACTTGGGCTTTGGCCCATGAAATATCAAACATATGACATCTTTCCCCAGCTCAGGTAAGAAAGGCTTGTGGTTTTGTTTGCAGCAGGACAATCTGGCACATACTGTCCCTTCTCTTGAAGCTAAGAACTAAACTCCACAAATTCAGGAGCAGAACCACGCTAGATGGAAGACTGAAACTTTGTTTAAGTGCTCGGTTTAACCGCCTGGCAAAGTAGCAGCAGCTTGAAACCTGAAAGATACTCATGTGAGTCAAAAGCAATACCAGTTACATTTCTGCTTTTCCCTACCAGTTTAAAACAGTGGGCTGAATAATTTAAAATAAGATTACCCTACAAGAAAAAAGGAAAAGAACAGAAGGAACAGAAAACACACTAATCCAAATGATGTCAGCATGCTAGCAGTTTATTAATATACAATTAAACCCTTACCTGAACCTACTCTTGCATTAACAGGTAATTAGCATAATAACTTCCCTGTTACGTTTCAAGCTTTCTCGTGATTCTGTACTCCAATTTCATGAGCAAATAAAAATAATAAGATATCCTTAGATGATTAAAACTCTACCTGGTGATTTGACTTTCATTTCATAGTCAGGCCTGGACACTGGGAAATCCACCAAAAGGAAGAGGTTATTTTTCCATAATGAAGTGAGCTCACATGACTGTTTAATATAGCAATCACTGAAGTGATGAAATTCAAAAAGATATTTAACTGGGAAAATTACTTGAGAACTTCTCTCAAGCTTTCTAACTTTTCCCATTCAGAATGAAAATGCTCAGCATATTGCATTTTCCGCTAGGTAGAAAATGATTTATGATGATATAATGAATTGTCACCAGTGATCAGACACATCTGTGGCATCTTGGTCAGGCTTCTGCCATCAAGGCTTCCCACATATTGTATCCCCTTTGCACAAAAGAAGCAAGAAGGCAACAACTGTCTTCTTGGCCCTGAAATCTCAAGAATCACCTTTTTTTTGAAAGGAGCAGAAGATAAGACGTCAGAAAAGAAGACATTACTGCTGAGAGGTTTGCTAAGGGGACGTTTCCAGAGATGCAGCAGCAATGCAAGCTTGCCATATGCATCATACAGCAGTGTGCATCAGCTTGACCAAGCAAGACCCTCTCTGGGAGAAAAAGGGTTCTTGTTCTCTATGACTCATTTTGTCCCTGCATTAACAGTAAACATTCCTAAGCTGCTTCTTCCAGAGGCAGATCACCAATCTGCAGCTCACCTTTCCCCAGCTCACTTCTTAGCAAACAATATTGCTTCTTACTCCTGTGCACAATTGCAGTCCTTTGCTCCCAGAGAGAAATTTTCTAGGAGCAGTGCCTTTTGCCAGACAAACCAGCCAAGCAGTGGAAAATACAGGCAATGTGATGGGTCACAGTGGCAGGACAGTAGCAGTCACTGCTGAAAGAGGTGGGGTGTGTGAGGATTGTTAAAACTGCAAAAAACTTCTCAGCCATGGAAAGGCAATTTTTCTCTATTATCAACCCTCTCATCATTCATGGAAACAGTAGCCAATACTTAAGTCCTAATGCAGTCACTATTTGATTTTAAGGTAGTCAACAGCCTGACACGTCTTAATCCTGGAAACAACACATTTCATACTCCTACACAGCTCCCTGGTGCTACCTCTCACACAGCAAGTTTGCTCAAACTTAGTGCCTTGTGTAGAAAAAGAAAATCAGTGAAATGGAAAAAGAAATTACCAAATAAATACTTGATGGCTGGACACCATAAATGACATTGTTTCAGTCTACCTGTAGCCCTCTATTTCACTGTATGGCAGCAAAAGCATTGCCTTTTTAAGTTCTATATCAAAATGTTCACAAGCTTTCAAGGGTATGTTCCTTTCCTGAGTGTACTGGATCTGGCTGAGAGGGAGTTAATTTTCTTCAGAGCAACACACACGGTGCCATGTTTTGGATTTGTGAGCAAAACAGTGTTCATAACACACAGGCAGGCGGAGAATGAGAGAGCAGCTGTGTGCTTCTTAACCACCTACAGGGGTTAAATCAAAACACTGAGGAAAGTGCAAGTGATGACAGCTGATCTGAAAAGAACACAAATCAATTTATACAAGGAAAGTGGCCAAAATTACAAACTGAGGCGCCTACACATTTTTCTATCAAAGCCTTTTTTTTTTTTTTCCCCAGGCATCCTGGCTGAGATCCTGCAAATATTGCAATGGAAAAGGAAAAAGGAAACAAGGCATCCTGTTTTCCCCAGACATGAGAAAAGAAGCTGATAATATAACAACTAGTGGATGAGAGAGAAATGTTGCTGACCACAATTAGTTAATTCAATGTATCATTAAACAAAACCTAGCACCACAAGACTTCTTCCTAGGTTACTCCAAGATTCACCAACAGTATCTTTCTCCTCCAAAAAACAGAACAAAAAGAAAACCTACCTCAAACTTTTTATATTTCACAATCTTTGTCATAGCATCTGGGATCGCAATATTAAATTAGCATTTCTAGCATTAAGTAATGGGTATCTATCTTAGTGACTGACAAGATGATTGATATGGTTTGTTTTGACCTTCAAAACACAGTTCTCTTTTTTACTTATAATCCCATGGAAGGGGTGAGATGCTACAGGAATTGAAAATTATAGATATATAAACGTACAACACACACAAAGACAATCTTTACAGAAGTCAATAGGAATCAAGAAAAGCTGTTGTGGGGGGAATGATAGCCAGTAAACCCAAAGAGCTGTTTTCCAAAAGTGGGTCATTGATTCTTGACAGATGACTGCTGAGTTTCCAAGGTTAGTTTTCTTTCTTGTTAGGTCTCACCACAGCAATTTAGGTAAAAATAACACAGAACAATTTCTGCCAAGCTCTGCTTTCATCACTGCCATCTCTCCATACTGATGACCTGTCTCTCCCTGAGTACTGGAACTGAAGACTTGGAATTGAGACTTTCAAAGGATGGGACAGTATTAGCTGGAAGATGAAGGCTGACTGCTGTTAACTAACAGCTGTGCCTAGCTGAATTCTAGCAAACGCAGACTTGCATTTGTAGCCTAGATCTGTGGCCTTGATGAAATATTCTGGGATGCAGGAACCTTGTGATATCACAAACCACAGTTTAGGATTGCTCAAACCAACTATGCCACAGCAAAACCTTAATCTTCATGGCACTGTCTGGATGAGGAGGAGTAGAGACACTGTGAAAAGCCTGTGCTCATTAAACTCAATGTTCTGCCCCCAATAATAGCAATCACTAGTACCTCTTTACCAGTCACTCCTTATCCAGTATCCACTGATCCTTAAAGCTCACTGAATTAGCCTTAAATTTAAGAACAGGTGGCACCCAACATAGCAAGCAGTGCTTGTGCTGATTAATTTTTGTCTTTTTCTTTTTAACTATTTATAGCCTCATTAGAGATGCTCTCTCTGGGTTGTTCTCAAACAAAGTTAATAACATATAAAATACTTGCTTCCTCCTAGATCCTAAGGCATGAGTTTTCAGTTTTGTGCCAATGTTCTTTGAATTTTAAAAAAAAGTGAATGTTGTGGCAACTAATTACACAATATAATCCAGAGAAGACATATTGTCTAGACATCAGTGAAGTGGAGCAGTTTCTCATACATGCTTTACCTTTTCTCTCTCACCCAGACGGAAGATGTCCATGTGGAATTCAGCCCCAAAGGGGCTTATCCTCTCCACTGCAACTGGTAATTGCATGGACTCTGCTGCTATCTTTATAAAACAAGCTCAGAAGCACTATTTCGCTTCGTAGGAGTACCAAACAACCCCTGAGTCAAAAACGTGTCCTAGTTTTGGTTAAGGACAGGGTTAATTTTTTTTCAGTAGCCATGAGGGGGTGGGGCCTGGGGCTGTGTGGGCATGGCCGGAGTCCTAATATTATTCAATACCATTTCATGTCATTGCCAGAGCAGGGAAAGGGACTCTCTTTCTCTCCCTTTTGGGAAGAAAGAGTATTCCTTTGTAGTCATGGGGAAAGCATGGTGGGTGGAGGGTCTGTCTGCCATTGTTTTTCACTGTCCCAGGCTTGGTGGGCATTTTGCATGTCGATCACCTTTGTAAATTTTTTGTTATTAGTATCGTTGCTGTTAATTTTCTTATCTCATTGCTGTTTCCAATAAATGGTTCTTATCTCAAGAAAGACTGAGACAAAAGCGCTCACTTTGTAGTAGCTGCCACAGAGAAGAGGAATATGTATTGTTATGAAATAAAGCTCATCTGCACATCCACAAAGGAGCTCAGAGAGACAACAAGAGGAGGGAGAGCATGAATAATATCTTCCTGGGTTATATCCATGGCTATCAGCCCACCAGAGGCCCATGTGCACAAGCCCAGAGGAGCATGGGACACGGCAGCAGGTGGGAGAACAAATCATGGACTTCGGAGCAACAAAAACCTTGCCCAGGTCTCTCGCAGGGCTGTCCTGGCAGAGCCACTGGTTCCAGTGTCCAAGCATGACACTCATCACTACATGACAGCTGGACCAGCTCTTGATATCACCTTTTGGATTAAGAGGATTGCTACATAGGGTGGGACATATGCGGTGGTGGGGAAAAGCAGTTTGGGGTCAGACAGACTTACTGTGTTTAGGGGAGAAACCAAAGGCACAAAAAGGGAGAAATTTAGGTGATTTTGGGAAGAGCAAGAGTGGGAAAATAAATATAGGGGTACAGGGATAAAAAGGGCTGGGTGTGTAAATAGTTGCAGTTCACTATGTTTATCTGATCAGTGCAGCCTGTCCTGTCTTCTTATTAAATTCCTTTCTATGTCTTTCCTGGGTGAGGACCCTTTATTCTCTGTGCATGAGGGTGAATGGGGCTGTGAGAGCTGCAACTGGAGTCAGACCATGTGGTCAATGGGCCCAGATGTTCATGGTGCCAGAGACTGGAAAGAATGTGGGTCTGCGAGCAAGCGTGTGATCCCTAGCAATGAGCCTGCCAAGAACACATCTTCAGCTTGCTGCAAATGGAACCTGGGAACAAGCAGTGGCAGTAGCCTCACCTCTCTTCAGCTGTTGGATCTAGCAGGACAGGTTCTCCTCTAACAGAATTCTTACCTGGCCATCTGACAAAATATCTGGAAGGACTGCTTTTGATCCCCTGACAGAAGTCTTCCAAAGACAGGCTTGCTCCCTTCATTTCTCCTGCACTGTGGTGCAGCAGCAGCACAAGGCCAGACCAGCATCCCGAGTGTGAGACTGCTCAAAGGTGAAATCATTCTCAGCTGGGCTGTGCAGATGCCACAAACAGACACCAACTTTGCTTTCACCACTACAGTATGACATACTATCAACTTGACACTTTTCAGGCTGCATAAGTATTCATTTCTTCCTGATTATGTTTAAATGGAGCTAGGAGATACTACAGTCACAAAAATGATGTGTATGTTTAATCATACCGCTTCACTTTCAAAAGAATGTTTTCTTGTTAGAGTACTATTAAGATTTTATTAAAATGACAGCAATATCACTAGAAATCGGATAAGTGCACTTGGTTTTACAATATTTTGATTAGAGTTAGCACAGCTTCCTATTTACTTATGATGATACAGAAAAAAGAAAACTTTAAACCTCTCCCAGAAAGTTACACATCATAGATGCATATTTTATGTTGTTACAGTGGCACTTAATAAAATGACATTAACACTGCATTGAATAAAGCACTAAATACTGTAAGCACAGAAACTGAGACAGGAGAACCAAACATATTCTAGCTGTCATTAAAGCCAAAAAGTAATTGGATTTCAAACAACATGTTAAATAAGAGACCTCACACAGACACAGGATCAACTGTGTAGTAGTGATTAGACTGATTTTTTATCCTTTTCCATTTATGCTTTTAGCAGCAGGTAAGAAGAGAAGACATGGAAGTTTTGAGTCATCAAAAGTGACATGAAAATAGATGATGGCTTGTCTGGCATGCTTTAGTGAGAAGAAAAGGCCTTATTATGAAATAACAAGCAATAAGACAGAAGTGTTCACTGTCCCAAGGAGCTACTTTTGGCAGATCTCTCATAGAATTAGTGTCATAGTATGTGACTGAATATTGACACACCACATAAAAGGCTTGCGATGAGAGAGAACTAGACCAAGAGTAGTAGCCTAAAAAGAATACAGAGTGAAAATGCCTCCAAAACCTAACAAATCTGTAGCACACACAGCTGTCCTCCACACTTAATACTGGGTAGAATGCTCAAAACTATCCACATCTAATCTGGTAAGAAGTGGGGTCACTGCATATGGAATAATGAAATTAAGAACTAGATACTTTTGAAAAAAAGAAGAAAAATCAGAGCACCAGATGTGATACAAACTATAAAACTATCACAACTTCCGCTTTCTTCAAAGTGAACAATGCATTTCAATAAACAGTTTACAGGAGAGGGACCATTTTCTTAGGAAATCCTATTTTAAAAAAAAATGAAATATATGTAGGCAAAAATCCAAGAGACTTATATTTAGACTAGACCTATTCTCCCCATGAATCCAACCAACAAAACTGTGCTATGTCTGCATTATGTTGAGGAATCGTTCAATGCACCTTCACACAGTTTATTTGGAGATCCTGGTCCTGCTTTTGGTTGTGATTCTGCACTCAGAGAAGAGAGTTACTACACAGCTATGTATGTGTGAGCAAAAGCACTGTTGGGTCCTTCTAAATGTGCAGAAACAGAAAAGATCAGTTGAGGTATCTTCAAGAGTGAAAGGAAAGGATGAGATGAGTATTAAAATAAGTACAAAGACAGTAAAAAACTGTGAAATACAACAGTGATGAAACACAGAGAGAAGATAAAATGAAATGATGGAAAACAATATAGATATAGATATGCATTAGATATACAACAGCCAAAAGATATATAAGAGAAAAGCCCTCAATCTTTTCAAGGAAAATTAAGAGCAAGTATAAATGCTTACCTTGGACAATATGCAAGACTCGTCTCAAACAGCGTGACTTCAGTGCTTGAAGTAGTGGGCTCTTAAGCTACATGTTCCACAAAACCCCAAAAGCACAGCTCTGTTTACCTTTAAAACTATGCACTGGGTCCCTTCTATTCAGTTACCAGTGGCGACTGCTTGACTTGAAACTCTTTAACTGCTGGGAATCCCATTTGTCTAGTTACTTTAAAACACTTCTGCTCATTTCAACAGACCCTGGCGGACCTCTCTGTATGCGGATAACTCCCTCTGCACAAGTAAATGTCAGTGTGCCTGCAGGAATGCTTACAGTGGTATTTGGTCTGCTTCTGCCTAACCATATTTTATTAACTCAAAGGTACAGTTTTCACTAATCCCCAGCAGGTTCCCTTCTAGGAAACAGGACAGCTGACCTGAGTTATTGCAACAGGCAGCAAAAAAACCAAGGTGTTGGAGGGACAGAGAGTAGGGATGCTTGTTTTCAGCAAAGCACCATAAAAAATAAATTAGGAAGATCCAATGTGTTTTAAATAAAGAAATAAATTTAAACCTTCAGGGGAAGACTGTATTTAAAAATGCAACAGGCTCAACTATTAAAAATTCATGGCAGCAAAATGATTCAAGATGTTTTGATGCTTATGGGGAAACTAACAAAAACATTGAATTCAAACTGTCTTCTCATTGCTCTCATTACAGGATTCTTTTTCCTCTCTTTTTTCTTTTTTTTTTTTTTGAATGTTTCTTCCAGTTAGTGCTAGCATTTTATTTGCATAAAAACCAGACAATTGCTACTTGCTACTAAAGCTGACTTCCCACCTGAAGATAGTCTTCCATAGCTAAGCCTTTAACAGCCAGCTATCATCAAGAGTTGAAGATGTTGACAACATCAGACTGTGGTCCAGTACCAGAGGAAATGACATGGATCCTCAGATGACAGACATCAAGAAGAACTATGGGGCAAGTGTTTTGATAGAGTTGCAGGTGGCTAAGCAGCAACTCTTATAAAGCAAAAGATCCTATTTTTATGTAAATGTCCTCACCACTGCTGTGTAAAATCTGGCAATCTCAGCTACCAGATTCAAGACACTTTTTCCTATTGCACATTATGTCTTGAAGTTTAGTGTGAAAACTTTGAAGAGCAAAAGGAATTCGACAAGACCTGTCAAGATTTGAGTCATACACTGACTAATCCCACTTGTAGCAGTTTAATCCCATACAACAACTAAGCACCATGCAGCTGCTTGCTTACACCCCTCCTCCCGTCAGTGGGATGAGGAGGAAAATCAGAAAAAGGTAAAAAACATGGGTTGAGATAACAATTTAATAATTGCAATAAAGTAAATTATCATTAACAAACTTTTGTGGCATATCAGGGCTTCTCCCCAGCTACAGGCTCCCAGGGACCACTTCCCAAGTCCAAAAAACTAATTGCTCACTTTCGTGCAAAGTAGGGTCTCAATCAGCTGGCATTTACCCTTCCTAAATACTTCTGCATAAAATCGAACACAGAGGATGTGCCAGTTCAGGAATCTGGTTACAAGTTAAGATAAGCCTCAAAGCACACTTGAGAACTAAACAGCTCCATTGTTTGGGGAGTACTTTTTACTTAGAGGCCTACATCAAGTTTGATCAGCTCTTTGAAGTAGAACAGAAAATATTTGGCTTGCTCAGTCAGTTTAGAAATGGATATGATCTTTCACTATTATTTTTCACAGAAATTTTATAATCCTTCCTCCCTACTTCTACATACTGAAAGGAATCTTCAGTGACCCAGTGATTCAGATGGAACTTCTTATAGAAACCTAAGAGTGGCAAATGCCATACATATGCATATGTGTATATATGAAGTATATATAATAAATACACTCTAAATGTAAAATCTAATTTTTCTTCATTCTATACCCAAATAAAAATTACTTTTAATAAATATCTTGTTAAGTTGTCACCATTCTGTAATAAAGCGAGAGTTTGAAGCTTGTTTTCTTTGTTTTTAAAAACGCATGCCTTTTTGTAGTGGAGAAGTGCATACAGTACCTGTTGTTATTCTTATGTGGTTCTTTAAAAGTTTTCATAAAGACAACAGGTTACCAGTGAAATATAATATCAGCTCATCAGGTTCCTCAGGTGCTCTTCTGCAAAGCTATGAAATAACAGTTCACCTCCTCCTTGGAGAAACCTAATACAAAATTTTCCACATACAATCACCTTAAAGTCTTCCCTCCTCCCTCTCCAGCTTCATACCCCACCCAACTCTTCAATTTCAGAAGAGTTTTTTTCAAAGAAAAAAAAAAAAAAAGAAAAATAAGAAAAGAAAAACAGCTTATAAAACAGCAAAGAAAATAAAGTTATTTTAATATATATAGAAAGAGAACAAAATGAAACTTGAGGGAAAACTTACTGGCGTTACAGTTTATCCTGATACAGTCTAGATGGGGAAAAATAAATGAAAGATGAAATTGCATCCTTCAAGGTAACAGCTGCAGACATCCAAAAACAATCAGTCCACCCTTCCGGGGACAGACACACGCAAAGAGATGTGGCCATTTTATACTTATACACAGTCTGTACAAGTTCAGGAGTGGGTGTATATGTACAGTATATTCTATGTAAATATCTGTTACATAAATATATATATATATACACATATATATATACACATATGTATAGAGAAATATACCAATATACATACATATCCACATGTTGACACAGAAAGCTCTTTCCTTTTTATAGAAACCTACAAATCTAAGAGTATCTTCCACTCCAGACCATGAACTGATGTGAATTGCAATTAAAAAAATTTATAATTAAGGCATAAAAATCTCCCTCAAGACACAAGTCATACTGAAGTGTCATTTTGCTTTTTAGAGACCTTTAGCAATTTCTCTAAGAAGCTTGAAGCTCAAAGTGAACCTTTACACTTGGTTTCTTTTAAATTAATTCATATTGTTATTGCATATATACACCATCTGTCAACAGAGAATACCTGTAAAATCTGCCTATGAGATTTGTTGGTGCAATATTTAACCCTTTCCAGCCTTCCCAAAGACAGACCCTCTTCTCATTCCCCCAAAGGCAGCCCAGAACACTTTTTAATATGTGCACAGACACATTTGACACTGTCCGCTCCGGTGAGGAAAGGGTTAATATACTGCCCGGTTGTGTCCTATCATAAAATGGCCACTTGCAAACAGCTAACCGCACGAACGCCCAGCCCAGATTTCAGCTTGTTCTGGAGGTTGGGAATACATTTTTTTTGGGCTTGGCAGGGAGGATGGGGATTTCTTTCAAAGGTCCCCAGCCCTGTCAGCTCCTCAGAGCCCAATCTCATCTTGCTGTCTGAATGCTAAGACTGAATGGCGTGTTTGTAGCATTCAGGGAGAAGATGAAATGGGCAGTGAAGTGGCAGATCTGGGAACCTTTGCTGGCCCTGCTTCATTCAGAGGTCACAGGCAAGGGAGGGACAGAGAGAGGTACAAGGAAAGAAAAATCGAGTTATGCTTGTGGAATCTAATAAATGGTAACTGAGGAGTCTGCACAAAGAAAGCAAGTTGAGGTAGAAAAGCCTGAGCTAGAGGGCTTCTGAGCATTGCTTCTCTCTTTTAACACTCTAATGTTCAGCATATCTCAGGATATGGTCCATAAGAGGATCTTTCCTTTAGAAATGCCTATTTACAGCCTTGTGAACATCCCCTGCTGTGGTGTCTAACATGGGCAAGAGCTTTCATATCAGTTTTATTACATGTCTTGGGCTATGATGACCTTCTCTCAGCAAATCAAGGCCATGAATAATAGCACCATGCTAGTGGACACGTTGTCTGGACAACTAGAGCTTTAATCACCAGGAATGGTTGTATTTATTACAGAGATATGGCCCAGCAAGGGAGACTATATAGAATAGCAGAGAAATATAATGCAGTCTGCTTCTTAACTGGACCAATTTGATGTTTGCTCAGACAGATGTAGGAAAATTATTTCAGCAGCTTAACACAGTTCTCAAAAAATGAAGGAGGGAAAGAACAGGAGTCTATAAATAATAAATAAAGAGTTGTAATGAGCAGGGACATACCAATCAGGAATAACATAGCCAGAGAGAGTCTGTTTTCAAGCAGAACTTCTCCTGAGAAAATCTGGGTTTGGTTTTGTGCGATTAGGTTTGTCATGTGTCGTCAACCGCAACAGAAAAGTGGGAGCAAACAGCCCTGGAGCAACTGCTACGATCACCGTACAGTGGTGGCTATATCCCTTTTAGGAGTTGGGTGGGGTAAAGGGAGCTCTGAAGTACATGCAGGGGATCTTCCCTCTCTGATCTGATGGAGAGTGACAGCAAGAGAGACGCCCCAGTCTCACCGCAAGCAAGTGAGGTCAAGAGAGTTGCTACAGCTGGAACATGGGAATTTCTTATGGACTAAAGAGCAGGTATGCTGGAAAGGGAAATATGGCTGGTCCTCAGCAACATTCATCAAAGTAAGAGACTGAAATCACTCTTTTGTTATTGATGTCTGCATAGCTTTGCTTTTTTTATTTTTCAGTGATACCAAAATAGCTATACGTCCTAGGGCTTGCCCTCAGGCTGAAACACTACTCCAGATGAAGGGGTAGATGTTTCAAACTGAAAACCAGTGTAGCCTTTATCCTGGCTGCAAGATTCCCGTTTCAAAGGATGAGAGTCCGGGCCACTGAGGGGGTTGCCCTGACAAGTACATGGCATATTACATCTCTAGACTGTAAGCACAAAGTCTGCAATGCCATGCAATTGGGTGCCAGACAGAAACACCCAGGTGCGCTCCAAAGGAAGCAGCTCCCCCATCCAGGTTTTATCTGAGTCAGTGGGGATCCTGCAGGGCAGCTAAGAGAGGTATCTGCTTGCACTGCTACACCAGCACCACCATACTATCCACACTACCATCAAAGAACATGAACAGGTTTTTTTGTTATTGCCTTAATTTTGAGCCCTGCCCAAAGCAATCCAAAAATTTTCCAACCATTAATACATGAAGTTGTTCTCTCCCTCTTAAATCAGTTTTTAAAAGGAAGAAAACACTTATTTTCCTCTAAACTAGTACAACAGTACAAATCCAAAGCAGAGGAGATTTTTTCTGGCAGTGAGGGTGCAGGTGTAGCCTGGTCTTTGTGCTCGAAACAGCAGCATCTGGTTAATTCAGGAATAATTAAAAAATCTCCTTGGGATTCCTCCTGCACAGTACAAGAGCAATAAGACTTCTGGTAATCATCATCTGGGGCGCTCAGCCCTGTTATCACTATTTACTTCTGAGATAGGTTTTGGAGATAAGTATGCCTGAACAGCTGTAAATCCAGTCACCAGCCAGTTCAGCAACTGGATGAGGAATGTGGTGGATAGTAGGGAAGTGAAAATAGTGTCTGTTACTGCATGGGGAGCAGGATTAGCTGGGAAGACCTTCTGCAGTTACTTTCTTTTCATTAATTGTCTAATGTAAACCAGAAGTTCCTTCCTTAGTGCTCAGATGAAAGGTTTTCCAGAGCATATCACCTGGAAAATGGGCCAAAGACACTCTCCTTCCAAAAGGTTAAATAGCTCAACTGCAGTTAGCTAACACAAGGGATCCATTGTTTGAATGGAGGTATCTTTAGCAGCAAACAGAGATCTGCAATTTAGGCCTGTGTTTCTTAAAATTTTTATCTTTTTGCCTGAAAATAGTAGTATTTATTTGATAAGGCTGCTAAGGCTTCCAGCTGTTTTATCCTTGAATCAAGAAAGAAAGTCACCTTTACTGTGTGAGGACGAAATGTTTTTTCCTTTGGATGAGCAGCCATATGTGGCTATGGAAGAGTACTTTAAAGCAAGAATAGGACAAAAAAGATAATCAGGGCCCAACTGTTTCTAAGCTCAATCTGAGTTATTTCCTATGGGAACACCAAGTAGCCCTGTGCACACTTACCCTATGTTATACTGAGGCTCCTTGCCTCCCTCCTACTTGCACTATTTGTATGTAGAAATGACAAAAGAAACTTTTCATTTTGGACGGACAAAGGTGGCTCTGACACCCTTCAGGATTTATCTTAGGAAAAGATAGGTGAGAGGGGTGATTACACTTCCTTAAATGAGAGTAGGCAGGAAGTATTTATCCTAGTCACCAGTGACCTGAGGATATGCCACGCCAGGAAGAAAAAAACCTGAAATATTCTTTAATAAAAGTCAGTATAACATTATAACCCTGCCACTTATCAATGGGAGGAAAATGTGAAGGTGGATCTCCCTAACAGACCAGCCTTTTCTTTCCCTTTCCGCACATCATCTCAGCATCAAAAATTATTCCCAAGCATGTTCCAAGCTATGATTTGTTTAATTTCTCTCTCTCTCTCCTTCCACTCCAGACCCATTTCTTCAAAATCCTTCTCAACAAAAGTGAGATATGCATCACATTTGGATTTCTATTCTTCACACAACAAAAACTCAAACTACTGAGAGTCATGCTGTCAACATGAAGATTTGCAGTGCCTCAGGCACCCACATTGGAAAGGTCTGAAACAACTTCCTTGCCCCTAGTCCTTGGAGAATCCTTCATTGCTGCTCTTCCTTTTCCTCCCACCTTCTAGAGCAAGCACCCAGCTGCCCATGCCCACCCACGCCCACTGTAACTCTCTCCCTGGACTGGTTTGGACGCTGAGGGGTGAGAGGGATATGCCAGCCCCTGCAGGCTGCTCCGTATGCTCTGTTCTCAGGGCTGTTTGCCGTGCGGGCCGCAGGCTTCAGGCCTTTGAAGGGTCGAATACCATCTTTTGATTTACCATGGCTGATGGGGTATGGGAAAGCTTTACAACTGAAACACACAGAAGAGTCAAAAAAAAAAAAAAAAAAAAAAAAAAAAAAAAGAAAAGAAAACAAAAGAGAAAAAACAACATAGAAAAGACCTTAATAAAGACACAAATGATAATAAGTAGTCGAATGGAATAGATCAGAGAAGAGAAGAAAGAGACAGCTCTTAGTAATAGTATTAAATGACACAATAAAAGCACAATTAAATAACTCACCCCTCAAAACAGTCCTTGTTTACACACATCTGTCATGGGTTAGATGCTCGGGGGATACTGACATATAGCTAGTCAGCACCAAGCATACTCAGTCTTCAGAGGTGGTGTTGATGACTGTTGCTCACTGGCAAGGAGATTTTGGCAAGGTCGGATAAAGATTTGGTTCTCATTTGTGACATTTGGGCTATGAACGGTCTCCGTACAGAGTTACTGTGACTTAGAGTAAACAACTGGAAATGAATGGCTCTGGTAAGGTGATTCCTCCTCAAATTCCGTTCTTCAACAGCAAGGTAACTTTGCTGTTTTGGAAGAAGGAAAGTCCTGTTTCAAGGACATTTTCTGACAGCTTTATAAATCTGAATAAAGGAGAGGTGAAGCTCAATCTGGGTTCCAACAGTCTAAACTACCCCTCTGTTGAGTCAGACATAGGAGAGCGCTGACAGGTTTCTGCTGATTCAGCCTACAGTCACTTTGGGGAAGATTCAACCTCACAAAAATTTCCAGCTGAAAAGCTGGCAGAATGTGGCAGACACATTGCTTCAGTCCCTGCTACTACACGGAATCAGCCTTCAGTTTACACACAGGTTGGTTTGCAGATTTTGTCCCGGCATTAAGCTGTCAACAACACATCTTTTCCAAACATGTGTAGACCATCTGTCAAATTTTTAGCCACATCTTTTAGGTGCCAGACAGTAAGAGTTGAACAGTCCACCTCTAGGCTAGGTGATGGCATAACAAACCCCAGTGAGTGCTAAAAGTGGCCAATGCCAATCAGGTGTACGATGTTGACAGGCCCTGAGGGAAAATATTGTCTGCCAGCATGATATAATGAAAACTGGAAAGTAAAGAGTAAGCTTTAAAAAATGATGGGTATATTCAGGGTTATCTAAATATACCCTCCTCGTATTCACTTGGGTCTAAGTCTAGGAGGCCCTGAACACCTAAAATGAGCAATTCCCCTAATCCTCATCCATTTTTAAGAAGATATAACAGAATCAAATAAGTGGTACCTTTCTCAGAAGAAAAAGTGACAATTTTTGATGAAGTCTGGCAGTTTTCATGCTGTAGTACTTTTCATGTGGGAATATCAAAGGTGATAAAAGTAGCCCTTACTAAAATACTAGCACATCCCTCATAGGGTGCAAAGAATTCTCCTTTCAACAAGTAGAGAAACTAAGGGTTGAAAAGTAAAAGAACTGGCTCTGGGCTACAAGGGGATACTGTAGAGTTGGGCAGATACTCAGTTGCCCCATCACTTCCCCAGCAGAAGCATGCCACTACCAATCTTTCAGTGATTAATTTTATTTTTTGTGAAAAAAATAGCTAGCCATAATTTTCAAGAAATCTAACAGGGAAAATATAATCTCATTTTGCTTGATTATTAGCAACAACTGATTAGATCAGAAGAAAATGCAAACATATATAGATACACAAATGCTCTGGTGTTTTGTGGAAGATTCCCTTTGTAAGATTCCCCTAAATGTAAGGAGGCTTGACAACAGTTTTTTTGAGCTGTTCTCCAGAGAAACCCTGCAAATCTATGAAATTTTCCTTCAGTTAGGGTTAATATAGACAGAGATGGCTATCATCAGCATGCTGCTTCTCTTTATTTGAGAAGTTACTGTCACAGCTGAAGTTCATCTATTCCATCTGTCCTACAGGCCAGTCTGGATAGCACAGCAACTGCTCTTACGCAGCTACGGACTCAATAGTGCTTTATGCTTCTTCAACAACAGTAAGCAGAGCAAATATGCAAATATATGGGTGGTTTTTGGTTGGTGTTTAGCTTTTATTTACTAAAAGGCAAGAGTTTCTATAGACTTTTAGATAGATGCTCTTTCCTTTTAAGAGATATGAACTCGTTTGATGCATCTTCTTCTCTTCACTTTCTTATTCAAAAAGTAAATAATAGGGTCTGGCTCACAATTTCAAAGACAAGAAAAAAAAAACCACTAGATGCAATTTTAAAAAACAAGCTAGTTCCAGAGGACAACAGATTCTACAAACAAAGCTGTTACATGGTTTCCTCCTGATAGCCACAGCAGGGCTCTGAAGATGGTGATACTATCAGCTCAGAAAATGTGAAACTTGTTCCAGTGGGCCTTAGAACTTTGAAAGCTGACAGAAGCTTCCACGGACCACACACAGGCCTTCATATGAAATAACCTACACATTAAGAGGTATAAGATTATGCACTATCAAATTAGTTTTGCCTCTTTGAGTCAGAACCTCCTTTTAGTTATATTCCTGAATTCACATGAAGCAACAAGCTGCATCACTGAAAAGTGAAAGAAAGCTTCAACTCATGTATTTACATTCTTCAAAAATTTGTCATTCAGTAGAATACCTAAAGACTGTCAAGAAAATGAATTGAGGCTAATCTAATAGCACATTCACTCCCAATTGTTTTTGTAAGACTTGTTCCTGATTGTCTTTTTTACTTATTTTCTGGGGAAGTGTAACTCTAAGGAGACAGAACACAGCCCTTTGGGATGGGGGGATGTACTTTGATTATTGTTACTCTCTTTTTAATAAAGACAGAACAAAAAACACCAGGCTTTTTTATTAGATATATAAAATATTGCAAGCTGTATCAAATGCTGCCAAATTATGCAGAGGGCAGGGGGTTCACAGGACTTCTGCTTGCTACCATATCCTTTTTGCTTCCTTTCCATGTTTGCCTTTGACTGTTTTGAGTGATGCTGGATGAATGAGGGATGTAACTGATCAAAAGATGGACCAAGTAGCATGTTTCACACAGAGCTCACCAGTCCCAGACCAAGAAAGGAAACTTAAAAACTTAAAGACTTAAAAACCAACACTGTCCATAACGAAGAACTGACAGCAAATCTTCATGCAGCAATGCAGAAGAGAATTTCTCCCGCAAGAGAATATAATTATAAAAGTTTCAGCAGTTATTTTAGAAATCAATCCAATCCAATCAAACCAACAGAAATTAAATTAAATTATTTTTTAAAAAACACTAATCACAAGCCCAAACTAATAGTGAAGAGGGCAGTGGAAGGCATTTATACGATACCTAAATTGACCATAAGTTTGACACGGCCTCCATCCAGCTCCAGGCGCAGAGTGTCAGCAGAGTCTCGTGAGGTGGTTGCCATCAACAGCCCGTAAGCACGCTGGGACATGAAACGGAAGGACACATCTTCTGCTTCTGTGTGCATAACCATAGGCATGATGATCTTCATGTACATGCTGCCATCATAGCTCAAGATGGAGGCCTCTGCAAGGAATCAGAAAGCAATTGCAAAAAATGAGAAGTTACACCTCTGAAGAACCCTCACATCTACCATAGAGCGCTGTATCTACAGAAACCATAGCACTTGCCACAGAAAGGTATGTAACTGGGGAAAAATGCAACAACCATTTAACTGCATCCAGAAACCCTGCGGGGCAAAAATGAGCAGCAAAGAAAGATATGGTGTTCACTGCAACTGGTGACAGTAGTACCCATGGACACATATTCCCAAGGTCAAGCATGTTAAGACAGAGCCCTTTTGTGATTATGAGCTAGGCAAAGCCTTTGTTTCTCACATCTTCCAGAAAATGCAATCTCCTTCAGTGCACTGAAGTCCAGCACTCCTTCCTTCCCTAGGACTAGCAGTAAAGACTAGAGTGACTAGAGTTCTAATTTCTGGTACTCTTGCTGTTGCTTATTTAGAGAGGAATTTCAGTTCATTGATATCACTTTAAAGACAAACAACTGTATAAAGTGAATTTCCTAATAGATCTTTTCTAAATCAGATTTGTTCCATTTTGTGATTTTATATTTTTCCACTACTTACTAAAAACCAATGCTAGTAGAGCCCTGCTGACACAACTGATGCAAATGAAGAAAGGAACAAACCAAACTCTATTGCAAGTGCCATTCAAATGCAGGAAAGGTTAGAAAATAGAGGCACAATGAAAGCCAGGAGGAGTGGGGAAATAAGTGAAAAAAAGAGCTATGTTTTTCTATCATCTCTGAGGATGTCAAAGAAAATTGGAATTTCAGCTGAGGAAAGGAGTTAAACTTAGCATTCTCTATTTGTTCAGGGTCTTGCCTGCAGAAAGTGATATTCTCCTCTAAGGCGTAGAATTAAAGTCTTGCGTTAGAACTGCAGCAAGCACTACAGCATGGCAATCATTGTTTCTTCACAGAATATGCTCAAAAGCATTTTATCTGCAAAATTTATAAATCTACATAAATATATTAATGTATGAATCAGAGCATTCCTATTCCCCACAGCCAACCCCTACCAAAGGCAGAGCTGTAGATTGCTCCATGTAGGGCTTCTACCATAAAACTACATATCAAAATCCCAGAGCTTAGAAAAAATAGACTGGTTCAGCTTCCTAGAAACATGGATGGATTGCTCCATAAACCTCTCTTACCAGTACCTCATCCAGTTCAGTTCAGCTGAAGTTTTCTCAAATGACTGATTGGGATTCTCTCCAGGCACCAGCACCCCACCATCCCCCTAGAAAGTTAACAGCCCATCTAATTTAACCAACTGCAAAACATGTATTTGGAATCTAGATGTTCACCCATTTTTCCCAATCAATAAGAGCAGAACTTCCATCAGGAGACAGAAAGCTTGGCAGAGCCAAACCTTACATCCTCTCAATGTCGAAACTTTAGATGCTACAGTAGGATAAATGGATGGGAAACTGAGGAACAGCCAAATGCCCATGCCGTAAAGCACCCATGGCTGGCTCCAAAATGGCCAGTAACAGAACTGCAATGCAATAAGTATGCAAATGAGGTGATAAATAAAGATATAAATATCAAGCTGATAAAGTGACAGAGGACACACATGACAGAGGAGACGTATATGGTTCCAAAACATTTGGTGGGGATCACTACAGTTGTGCTGGTGCAAGAACCCACCACACTAATGGCTGGTATGCAGCACCTCTGCTGTCATAGGACACGCAAACACATTAAGAAGAAAACTTTTCTGGGAGCACCATTAAGATGTCTGTGAACAGCATCCCTACTCACCAGTTTCCTTAGCTGCACTCGCCACACACTGTCATGGTCTGTACACAGAAAGCTCTCTACACACATCCACTCAGCCATTACATTACACACCTCTCTGGGACCAGCTGCCAGTGCTGCCCTGGTGCCCCACATCTTCGTTTGGCCAAGGAACAGAGAAGGAAAGAAAGCTTCTTTTTCAAGGTGGAAGAATAGTTTCTTCTTTTCAAAGTGCAATTCTCTTCCCCCTCACGTCTGCACCTCTCACTTGCCACCCACAGCTGCAAGCTGGAACTAAATGTACTGTATATTATACATACACTCAAAGGCAATGCCTATGTACACACAAACCTTCCTTGCTCTCTTTCCTCTCTCTCTCTGCAGATTGTATTAGAAAATGCAGTCAAGCATGAAATGGCTCTTTTGACGCCCTCAGCTCAGATGTGCCTTGCATGAAACAGTTGCTGGCCCCAGCACATGAATAGCTGTGAGAATGGGGTTGGGAGATATTGGGACTATGAGTCGAGTAGATGACACAAGTGTCCAAGCTCTGCTGCTTCCTTCTCCACAGTGCCATGCATTAGGTGCTTTGAAAACACAAAATTTTTCTGCAGTGACGAGAACAAACCAAAAGCATAGTAATAATGAGTATTTTCCCTTCAGTAAGGATTAGTGTCCTTTAGCTTTACTGATCCCATTGCCAGATAATTACTGTCCTTAGACAAGAAATCCCAACCCTTACTATTATACTTATGTAAGAAGGACCTGAAGAACACTCAGAATTGCTGAAGATGACATAAAAGTCTGGACAGTGTTTCAGCGGACATCCCACAGTAGCCTAAATCAGGTATTACTGTCCCTTCTCTGGCCAGTCTGCTACACAGACGATGCAATGAAACCTTGTAAGAATTAAGCAGATAAAATTAAATATCTTGAAATAGTTGAAACAGCCTCCACACAACCACAGGAGACGATGTTCTGTTCTTGTGTGTGCCCTATGCACTTGACATATTTCAAAAATGGCAAGATTTCATTCTCACTTTGCAAGTCTTCACAATCTGGAATATCTGGGAGCCTTTCAGCACATCTTGCAAGCAGACCATTCCCTCCAGCTATGAAAATACCCCTTCAGAGGAGAGTATTGCCTAGTAGCAGTCACACAAATAAAACCTATTTCCTTTTCCTGACAGTCAGTCCCCAAACTCGAGAAAAGCATGTTACAGCTGAGCAACACATACAGCAAATCTGCTCAGGGTTAAATGTAACCTGGCAACAAGTGCATGACCTCAGCCTCCCAGGCACCTGTGCTGGCAACTTCCGCGTGAACACAGGCATCCATTCAATTGTCCTCAGCCATCTGCAGCAAGGGGACCGTAATGCTTTGTTCAGCACCATAAATACAAGCAGCAGCACAGTTATCCAAGTTTAAAATACGTGCACATTTCTGCCACCCTTCTGCTTTTAGGGTAGCTATTATATTGGATGCATAGGAGCAATATGTGAAATCATGTTTGAGACTCCCACAGATTTGTACAGACAAAAAAATTGAGTGGCATTTATTTGTTATCCCAATGCCAGAAGCTTCATTGCCATTAGTTTGGAGATGGGAAGAGGAAGAAACCAGGTGCTGGTTCAAAACTGCTCTGATATAATGCCAGAAATCTGTGAAAATCAATATGTTATTAGGAGCAATTAGCTTCCCAGTCTTGTGCTCTCAGACCCTGCCAGTTTTAATTTTACACTTAGCATCCAAAGGAGCAATTCATTGCTGCTTCCCCACAAGGCTCTGCATAAACCTCCTAGGGAGATGGAACAGGAGTATTCTTAGCATACAGACAGAAAATTATTCAAGACCTCTTCATGCTTTTTCTCCTGCTTTCTAACCTCTCTCTTGTATTAATCTCCATTCCTTGCCTCTTTTCTTTCTCCTCCCTTTTAGCTTTTCTGTAGTCTCCTGTTCTTCCCTGTGGTCTTTTTCCTATGTCTCCCAGACTACAATACAGTGTCGTTTCTTACTGAAATTTTCAGAAAGGTGACAGTGCAAAAAGAATTAAAAATATCCACACTCCAGGGAAGTTGAAGTCCCCAGTGACAGCAGTTCAGGGCACAGGACATTTTCCCCAGCTACATTTGCGAGACCAAAACGCTTGGACCAAACATTTCCACGTTCTTGAGAATTCAAATATCCCTGAAGTGCCTAGGCTTTGTATTCACAAAACAAACACTTTCCTGCAGGCATTGATTGCACAGCTCACCTCCTGCCCTCACATATCCACTAGCAGACACATGGCCCCCAAAAAAAAATAGATTTTCTGAAAACCAAAATTACACTTTAAAAAAAAAAAAAAAAAAAAAGAAATCCTCTTTCCTGTCCCAGTGGATTCCTCACAGATGAGTTTCAACAAAAGAAGCCTGACAAGTAATTTGGGAAGCCTGAATGTAATCACTCAGACTGAATCTGACGACAACTCAGGAGATAATGCTCCTGTTTCGGTGGAAAAGATATGATGCCCATGCTCAGGCCTGGAAGTCAATCTGCTGGCCAGGGTTAAGAGCGATTGCCAGGCAGGCAGTGACAGGGCTGGACATGGGCCTGGCTTGGCGGCACCCATGGGCGGGCACACTGTGGGGACCTGGAGACTGGCCCTGCCGCAGCGTCGCTGGGAGGGGGCTGATGGCCCCGGGGGCTGCCCTGGGGTCCTGGGCCATGAGCAGGGTGGGGGAGCCCCAGTGGCCAGGCAGGGCCTGTCAGTGCCCTAACAGTGCTGGTGGTACCATGCTCTGGGACTGCTTCTCGTTGACCCATAAGAAAAGTCCATGTTTACTAAATGTGCTATCACACCTTCTGCAGTAAACTGAATTTTCCCTGGATGTCTCCCATCTCAGTGTCATTGGACTTCACCTGAAACTTAGCCCTCCAAACAGGAAAGAGCAATTTGGAGGGATGTAAATGTAATCCACTAGCACTGAGAGGGACAGTAAAAGAGAACACAAAACCATCTTTAAAAACCTGCCTAAACTGAAACATTACATAAGAAATAAGAATGGGCTTTATTAATCTAGCAAAATGCCCTGCAAACAAGAAATATGACTAATAAGCCACTGATAGGGTTTACTGTGCTAGTAAGAACAAAGCTATTCTGCTTTAGAGATTTCAAACTGACAAGACGTCAATAGTATTATTATGAGTTGTTATCCACTGGAAACTCATGAAGAGAAAACAGTAAAAATCTTGGACACGTACAGCTACAGACAAGTAAAGAAACCAGATTGGTTTTGCTGGTACTTAATCTCTCTGAAAGACCAAAATATTTTTTCAACATCAATCCAAGTTTTTCTTTGCTTCAAATTAAGATGATGCCTTCCTTCTCCACTCCCAAGCGGGTATATGGCTGCTTTACAAAAGGATCTTCGTATCCTGAAACTCAGAATATCATTATTCCAGCTCTCTCACTCTATTTTAGACTAAGTAAGCTCCTTTCTACTCAGGTTCTCCTAGCTTTTATTTTCTAAAACCTGCCTCTCCTGCTTCTCATCTCTGGCTTCTTTCTGATTTATATACTACTTTCTTAAATTCAGATTTTCCAATTTGAATAGCATATGTCAGTTAAGACCAAACAAGCACTTAGAGTAATTACAGAAGACATCCTTATCAGTGCAATGTGCACAAAATAGTTCCAAATGAACAGCAAATGGGAGACATAATAGAGCAAGCTCCAAGGCATTCATCACATTTTAAGGGATGCAAGAATATTGGTGAAGCAGTAATAATAATTGTCACTTATAAGGCCCCTGCTATAGACAAAAATTGCTAGCAGATGTTTACATAGGCCAGATGACATCCAGATGAATATTCTTCACCAAACACATTTTTTCAAAACCTTGCAAAGTTTATTTCATAACATTAATTAAAACATTTAATTTCTGGGCCTTAAAACAGCCCAGAAGTGCAAGTTCCTTCATATAAAAGGAAAAAATCCTGAAGAAACCTGAAGTGTGAACCACACCTATTTATTTATCTAGAAAGTCGGAAGATAATAAATACTCTGTTCACCAATTTTCTTTCCATACCACTGTCTCCCCCTGTTCCAGTATCTTATATCTCTTCTATACCTTTGAGGTCTTCCCAAACACATAACTAAAGTCTGCAGATAATATTATTGACTAAGTATCCTCAAAATGGAAGATATTAAAAAAACTAGGAAAAGAAGGCAAATAAAGAGCCCTAAGCAACACAATGCATGTACTATAATGTCCTTCTTCAGACAAAAAAAAAATTACCTTGATTCATAGGGTTTAGACTTTTAAATTACTTTGGTTATGAACAAAAGTAATTCTGATTTTTCTTTTTAGAACAGCACTAATTTTCTTTTTTGAATCCAAAATTAACACCTTGCTCTTCTACTTCAATATTATAAAGTAGGTATTTTATACCAAAATCCTGTAAAACTGTCCTGAGAATTTTCATCTTAAAGTGGAGTAAATCTCAAGGAAGTAGTTAAAGCTGTGAGGCTTCTACCATTGAACAGTAAAATCCCACAAGATTTTTGCCCATCTACAACAAAAGCTTCAATGGAGACCTTCCAAATTTTAAACTGACCTAGGGAAGACATATTAGGGACATGGTTCCCAAATCTCTCTCCATTAATAAACCTCTCTAATATTTGTGGTCTGGATTCTAGCTTTGCTAAACTTCTGTATTTAATCATCTCTACAACTCCCCAGGTTAACGTGTGGCTACGCTACAAAGTAGTATGTACCAGTTTCCATCAGCATCAGACTTGGTATGCCCTTCCTACACTCCTGTTGTCACCACACACAAAAGAATATGAGGTAATCAAGGGGTGTTGTCAGGTGGGGAGTTACCAAAAAAATAAATTCCTGTACTCCACAATGAAAGGCAAATAAACTTCGCTTCTCCTTTCTTTGGGCTGCAATCATAAACAACTGGCCTAGAGAGGGGCTGTAAGAGCACCGAGTACCATAGTGGAAATATTTGCAGACAGAGGAAACTGTAGCTTGTAAATGTTATTGCTAGCCCTGGGAGGTGATGAGTGAGGTTATATTGCCATACTGAAGCTTGGCAGAGACTCAGGAGAACCAAGAAGGAGCACATGTGCTTTTCAAATCTACTCCAAATGTCACTCTAACATTTACAGAGCTGTGTACAACTGTTTGGGAAGAAATCTCTGGCAAGAAGGCTAAAGGTAGAAGAATTGCTCCTCAATGTAAAGGAGCGTAATGGGGAAACCTGCTACTAAAATGATAGTTTGAGAGTTTGCATTACTATGGGTGGCACTTTGAAAAGTGACGCGACTTCTGTTTAGTTCAAACATCTTTGAGTCCTTTTCATGGCACTGTCAAGCTACATGAAGCATTTGATCATTACCTTCTGAATAGTGTTCACTGAGAAGGGGAGATTACCTTTGTTAATGATCTGGACAAGGAGATCAAGGGCATCCTCAGTAAGTTTGAAGAAGACACTAAGTTGGGCAGGAGCTTTGATCTGCTCGAGGGTAGAAATGAATATGGACAGACTGAAACAATGGGCTGAGGCCAACGGCATGAGGTTCAATGAGGCAAAGCACAACACCCCCGTGTGCTGCTACAGGCTAGGGGAAGAGTAGCTCCCGAACTGCTCAGCAGAAAGGGACTTGGGGGTGCTGGTTGAGGGGTAGCTGAATATGAGTCAGCATGTGCCCAGGTGGCCAATGGCATCTTGGCCCACATCAAAAACAGTGTGGCCAGCAGGACTAAGGCAGTGATTGTCACTCACATCCCGAGTGCTGTGTACAGTTTTGGGCCACTCACTTCAAAAAGGACATTGAGGTGCTGGAGCATATCCAGGGAAAGGCAACGGAGCTCGTGAAGGGTCTGGAGCACAGGTCTGATGAGGAGCATCTAAGAGATCTGGGGTTGTTTAGTCTGGAGCAAAGGAGACTCAAGGAAGGAAGACCTCGCTGCTCTCTACAACTACCTGAAAGGAGGTTGTGGTGAGCTGGGGCTTGGTCTCCTCTGTCATGTCTCAAGTGAAAGGATAAGAGGAAATGGCCTTAAGTTCTGCCAGGGGAGGTTGAGATTAGATATTAGAAATTTTTTTTCACTGGAAAAGTGGTTAGGCATTTGAGTAAGTTGCCCAAGGAAGTGGCAGAGTCACCATCTCTGGAAGTGTTCAAGAGGCATCTGGATGTGGCACCTGGGAATATGGCTTAGGGGTCATTATGATGCTGCTAGGTTGACAGTTGGACTAGATGATCTTGAAGGTCTTTTTCAACCTTGATGATTCTTTGATCATCAGTCTATCATTTTTGAACATCAAGGTTGTAATGTAAGCTACATTCATAACCTTTTTAAAATCCATAAACAACTTCTCCTCAGTTCTGTTCTTCCAATACTGGAAAGAAAAACTAACTACTATTGCCTCTGGCTGTTGGTTTAAGGAAGGTTCACAGCATCAGACAACCCTCAATTTCATTTTCTTCCTTTTCCTCATCTGACAGTCCCAAACCCCTGAACTTTGTAAATTCCTGGAAGAGGTGTGTTAATAAAACAGGGAGCAAATGGAAAACATGGGTCCACAAACTGTAGATCAAACTTGTCCACACCATACTGGTTTTGAAAAAGCAAAAATTCTCCAAGCCAATCAGTGATTTAGGAAGGGCCAGAAGTGAGACACTGCCATGCTGAAAATAAGTAGGCAGAGGAATTAGGTAACTATTTATAACTCATGTAAGGCAAGCAGCTTCATGGAAACAAGAATATTACAACACTCACAAAGGATGGAAAATAGGTCATCTTTGAAGGGAAGCCCAATACAACATAGCAGGTAGCAATTAGGAGGGTAACAACAGCATACATGCTGTGGAAAAATTCAGGATAATAGGTAATTTGGGGTTTCAGACTACAACTTCCAAACTTAAAATACAAGATAAACTAAGCCGAGTTTATAATACTAGGATCTGGAGAAAGGCCCCTTCAGAGCCTTTTCTTCTCCTATCACAGATCTGCTGTCTTCCCTAAAAACATTCTCAAAACCACTAATCCGAGCGTGGTGACTGTCTGAGAGCAACGCTCAGTCAGTGCAGTACAGATGGTGCCAAAATAACGACACTGATTTCCAGGCATCCCACAGGCTCTGTCCATTCCTAATGAAGTCATCAGCAGAGATGCAACAGCCAGATCTGTTCACCCAGCTAATTGCAACCACTGTTCAATTATTGGAACCATGATAAAAAGGCAAAGAGAAGCAGAAACTAGCAGCTGGCATGGAATGGCAGTTGATATTGCCAGGATCATGAAGACTGAAGCCAGAGGTACATGTTTAAGCCTGTAAATTTCACTAGCAGATAAAAGAGATTTAGTCCTACTTTCAAGTAACAGACACTGCCTTTTGAAAACATGATTGTACCCCAGACCAAATTCTACTTTATAACTCTGGGACCTGTAGATAAATGTTTTAAAAATAAAAGGAATTTCAGATAAAAAAGGAAGAAAAAAAGAATTGGCATGGATATGTAAGGTGTTTATGTACTAATGATGGCCCAAATTACATGGAATTTCAGTGTTTGGACAACTACAGGAATGTCCATGAGCTGCCCCTCTCTGACCCCAAAAATGACCAAGTGCAGTTTCTAACTTATAAAACCAGTGTCTTTTGGTAAGGACACAGTTAGAAATTCGTAGTCCATAACACTGGTTATAATTATCACACAGTTAATTAACTCCTACAAGCCTATCTCAAATGCCAAAGGCTGTAGTGCAGGATCTACGGTGCAGGACTCTGTACTGGTCCAAGTGCTTACACTGGCATTCAATGAATGGGTTTACAAATAACAGTAGCCAGTACAAACCCTCAGTTCAAAACTCGAAGATTTGGGTTCATGGAGAAGAGAGTTCCAATCACCTTTCTCTTCTCTGAGCTCCAAGAGCCTCCAGTGATCTTGATGGGAACTGTAAATTATGATAAATCCTTACTCTTGTTGAAGCTGGGAAGATTTAGTCACCATTGGCAACTTATAAGATTCTCCAGTCAAAAGAATTGTAGATGTATAAATTATGACAGCAGCTGTGACCCTAAAACTTTCACATTCGCCATTGTGCAGCTCATTTTATTCACTTTGAAATTCAGGGCAGCAGTCAGAATGCAATGAAGAGTGTCATACTCCAAAGCACCAGCCTGATGCCACAGTTCAGCAAAGCCGAATTTTCTTCAGCTGCTTCTATCGTGGACTTACTGAGATAGCTGCTGAGGCCTGAGATTATTCCTATTCAAAACAAGACCAACCAAATCTTGAAATCACCAGGTATCTTAGACTGAAAATGCCATCTATGTGCAGAAGATTTTCAGATCACCTTCTATGGTGGCTATGACTTTTACTGAAATGCCTGGATCTCTCCTGCTCCTAACTGAAATTGGGAAGCTGTCACATTGTCACCCCATATCAAGACAGTTGCATCCACTTACAGATAAGATGTAAACATGTACCCACATCCTGTATGTTCTCTTTATACTGGACATAATAAAAAACTCCAACTTAAGAGAGCTTTATCAGTGAATAACTGGCTATTTATCCTGTCTAAATCACTTTTGTCCACTATAATACAGTCCAGAGGGACATTTACTCTCTGGATTGCTAGCAGCAAACTATATGCAGTGTATTTTGTTACAACATTTCTGATCCATTACATAAAATTACATCAGATTAAATGCAGGCTATCAGGGAAGAGGGTCTCCTCAGACCTGTACACTGCCTCAAATGTAAAATTCAGTGTCTGTTTATCAGTGGCTGCACCTACTGCATGACATCACTTTCCATACACCTTCACTCAATGCTAGGCAGCACACCTGCAGAATGAACTGCCTGGGAAGGAACTCCGCCATGAGTGGGCAGGTAATAAAAAGCTTCACCTCACTGTGGTCTTCTCAGGTTCTCTAGGTTTTTGGACAATCTCTTTATGAGATTGAGAACCTGAAATACAGAGCAATAGCAAGGAATAATTGGTCCCCCACCCACATCAGGGTTACTCCTTGTACTGTTCAGAAAAGCATTAAGGATAGTACAGTTGATACAGTTGATATCTCTGTCACAAGGTTGGGGTGATAAATTCAAACATCAACCACTCATTCCTAAAGTCCAGAGTTCAGAAATTCCTTAGACAGAGAAAAATAGGAATTTTGTAATCTCAGACTAAGACAGGTTTTTCCACATCCAAAAATCACTGTTTAGAATAACCTGCAGGGCTGCCTGTGCTCTGAGGAAGTCTGGGACAAGGGAAGGAATAAAGCTACCCATCACAAGTATGACATGTTTGCTAATCTGGGTGGCAGACAGAATGTGCAATCTCTAAGAATGGATTCTGAATCCTAATAAAACCTTAGGTGTTTGATAAAAACATCAACAGCCACAGTCTTAATACTCTGTACAGTGGAAAAAACAGTTTGCTTTCACCTAAAATGTCCACCAGGCCCCCAAGCGCAGATGAGATGGAACTAGGAGACTAAATTGCAAAACCCATCCCATTTAGCTAAGTGGGATCACAGGTAAGGTCAGGGCAGTTAATCACTACCTATTTGCTGAAAATTACCCATAAAGGATATTAGATGCACAATTCTTTTACAGCAATTAGCTCTTGTTGATATGAATATGAAATAAGTACCTAGTAAGAGTTACCTCGGTAACAAAAGGAAGGAAATTAATCAGAACAAGTATGGAAACCAACGTAAATTTGGGGGATGGCCAGTTCGGATATATGTTTGGAGAACTGGAGAATGCTTTCACATGTATTATTTGGCCAAATCTCCAAAGTATATCAGAAAAAGTGAGATTATTAGAACAGAGTCCGACACAATTTAACAAAGCATGGTAAAAGCAGATGGGAGCGTGGCTATCAGATTAACTTTGTATAAAGGCTGTGGCAAATCCATCATGAGGTTTTCCGGGCTCTGAGAAAGCCTGACCAGAACTGGCCCTACCAGCAAATTGCGTTTACTTCAAGGATGAAAAGTTTATCTTCCCTCTTTATACAAGGACAAAAAAGTGGTGAGGGAGAGAGTCTGACGTTCTACTCTCTCAAATGGTATTTCTTTACAGTGGGAAAAGCCATTAATCATTACCAATTAAAACTGGGGAAAAAGAAAAAAAAGCAGTAATATCTGAAGGCATTCTTCCAGTTTTTCCACTACTTGTTGCTAGCCCCTTCTCTTGGGCTGTCTGCAATCTGCACCCCTACTGTTTCTGTACCCACTGGAAAGGGCTGAGAAAGCCAGGCTGCAAAGGCAGCCTTCAGCTGCAGGAGGGCAGTCTGGCTGCCGCACAGGCAAGCAAGAGTAGTTAGGAACAGCCAGACGTATGTGCCCCTCACATCTGCCCACATTTCAAAGGAGTCACACAGTCCAGCCCAGGAGATAACAAGCACCCGAAGTTCTACAAGGACAGAGTGGTAGGGGAAGCCAACAGCTGCTACTTGTGGCTGAAGCACGATAGTGGAACCTCCTGTGAAACTGGCATCAAGCTTTGGTGTCCCAGATGGCCTCCAATTCAAAAAATATTTGTGACGCCATCCAGAAGCCTTCCCACAAGAGATGTAAAGTTGAATTAAAGCCAATAGAAGGAAACAGAAGAACTCATAGTCTGGAAGTTTCTACATTCTAAAGGATCCTGTATACAATTTCAGAAATTATTTAGACAAAAATTATTTCATAACAACAGGAACTGTTTGAGCCTGACTGTAACAGCTGCCTATTGAGACACCTTCAGTTTAAAATTGAGTACGTTGCAAAAAATAATCTAAACCCAACTATCTGTATGTACTTCACCTGTCAGATTTCCCCCTCCTACTGTTCATGGCATCAGAATATGGTATTTCTTTTTTTCATATCTTTCATATTTTTCTTTCTCCTGTTACTGTGCAAAATACCAATACAAAGAACAGCAAAAACAGCAAGCTGCCTGCACCAGGAAATAAACAAAGCACATCAGAAAATTCTTTCCTGTAAACTGCAATAAAATGTTATTATATTTTTCAAACCTATTCTTCCAATTTCCATCCAACTTTGGAAAAAAAACAAATCAGAATATGCACAGTGCTTCCAAATACACAATACCATAATCATCTATGACAGTTAAGGGCTGACTTATCCTTACCAGCAATTTTATCGAGTCAGAAGAAGATTCTGCACAATATCAAAGCAACAAGGGTTATATCGAGCCACATCGCACCCTTTCCCCTGGGAAACACACAGTTACACCTACAGCGCTTGGCCTTACACAGCATATCACTTCTTTACGCTGCATAAACATCCTCCCATGTTGGCCAGACTGAATACCACAAAGGGAGGAATACAGCAGAAAAACACATGACCAAAGGAAGACAGGCAAAGCCCTCACTCTTCCAAACAAAGTCAGGCGCTGAGAAACCAGACTTCAACACACATTTGGACAATACTCAGACACATAGCATGATTTTTGGGGTTGTCCTTAGAAGCGCTAGGAGTTAGACTCGATGATCCCTGTGGGTCCCTTCCAGCTCAGGATATTCTACTATTCTGTGATCTATGGGGTTTAAACTGCCATCTAATGGTGAAACTGTAACTTTGAAGCAGGCAGAACAGACAGTACACAAGGAAACAAATGCTGCTTTGACCTGCAGCTCTTGGATTTGGATTGACAATCACCTTTTTCAGCAACACTTAATTATATGCTGCTTCCTACAGCACTAGCTGCTGGTGAAGAAAAAGTGTATGCTTTAAGTGACAAAACATATTTTCATCAGGGATGTGATTACTGTCTCAAACTGCCAGATTTGATTTCCAGTTTTATGCCACAGATAAGAGACTGCACAACAAAGAATATAATAATGCCAAAGTTCAGGCTTGGATTTTTGAGGACTGATAATGTCATCTTAATTTCTGATCAAAAACCTACCAACATCGAACAAATGCAGAAATGCTGAGTTAAACCATCTAAATTACTCCAGTGATATAGATTTACTGGACATTTCAGCTATTCCAGAACCAAATCACTTTCAGTCATCTATCATTTACCTCATGATCTGGTGGTACAGGTTCCAAATCACTTTCCTTGTGACTCAAGTATGGGCAGAATTTGTGGCCTTGCTATGCACCTAAATCAAAGCAAGCTATTTCAGACAAGTCAGTATTTGCCTTTTCACTTTGTTTAAACTATAATTAATAGTATCTCTTTATTATGCTTCCACTGATCCCCTAATAATTGTAGAACCATAGAATGGTTTGGGTTGGAAGGGACCTTAAAGATTATCTAGTTCCAAGCCCCCACCACAGGGAGGGACACCTTCTGCTAGACCAGGTTGCTCAGAGTCCCATCCAACCTGGCTGAATAATGTTGGTCTATTATCTAAAGAAGAAGGACACAAATTAGGACTCTTGAGATCTATTCAACAACTCACCTTGTGATTTTCCTTTATTTGATCTGAAAGTAGGAAAGAATGTCATTTACCTCTCTTCAACAACACGTTCCAGATTCTCACTTAAGCAATCACTACAAAGTAAGCCAAATATATTAGAAGAATGTTGCAAATGGAAAAATAAAACCTAATGAACCCTTGTATTGAAGGTACTACGTGTCAGGCACAGACACATTTGGAATCCACTTCTGACAGGTTATTGACATCTAATTCCACACTATCACCAAAGACGGCTCAATTTACTCCCCCTTTTAATGTGCAAGTGAGGGCCAGTGAAAGCTGTCAGACTTATGTGATGAAAGACAAGTACCTAGGATACATATAGAAAAAATGGTTCCTTCATAAAACTCTCTGAGTCATTCAAGAGTTTAGAAACTCAGAGCTTAATACATAAGCCATCATTCCCCATATCACCAGAGAAAAGGGATGTTAAGCTCTTCACCCACAGAAGCAGGCATGTGGCCTCTCTTGCACAAAGAGAGACACTTCTATTTCCAATATAAAGTGAATCATGGGCTTTTACACTGGGCTTAATCATGATCCTGAATGTTCAGTACAACATCTGTATTGGACAGCATGCTCTGCTTTCTCCTAAGGGTTCCTGGAGGGCTGCAAGGGTACGAGGGGAGCCTAGAGGATGGAAAAGCTGTGTGTATTAAGAAATTAATGCGCTTCAGTATATATTTCAAATCTATTTGAAGGCAAAAAGAGTGTCAAGCTTTTCCCCAAAAGAGTTGCTAGTAGGAACTTAGCAAATCAAGCGAGCCAGCAGATGCTGGGTGAGCAGAGCAGGTGATGGGGATGCAGAGGCCGTGGGCCCCAGGGACTCGTGCACTTGCTCAAACACTTTGGGGGCAGTGAGGGGTGGATGGCAGTGCTGCCTGAGGCCATTAGATGGCGAAGGAGGCTGCAATTGTCTCCTCGCTTGTGCCACTAGTGCTGAGAAGTACTTGTTAAGCGTTTTTTTTCCAGGAACAGCAGTGTGGCTCCTCCTACGGTAGAAGAGAAAGCAGAGACACACAGCAAATCCCAGTCGGTTTTCTGTGTAGTGTCACTGCCACCAGCTCTCACTGTCACTTGCTGGACAAGGTCACAAGTTTCCACTCACATCTGCACAAGTTCTGGATCAGCAAGGGCTATTTCAAAAGAAGCTTTTCCTAATTTACACCTGGAAAGGATTAGACACAGCTCCACACCACAACACAACCACAAAGAACTCTTTTCTAAAATAAGCAGCTGACGTACTCTGACCAAAGAGGAAAAAGAGTAGGTCTCCTAATAGGATGGTTTTCCTGTCCTCAATTCCTGTTATTTGAAGTCCTCCACACAATTTCAAAGCATTAAGATGCACTCAGGAATGTCTTTTGAACTGGCCTACTTTCACAGCAGAAACTGAGACAGAAATAGAAGACAGCTCATCCACAGTCACACTGCAAAGCCAGGACTGCAGGGACACAACCCACTGTCCACCACAACCGGGCTGCTGACCCCCATTTTTTGGATGATCCAAGAGCTACCTGCCACCTTGCTGTACTTTTCATCAGACGGATCCTGAAAAGTTCTCAGAATATCAAAATAAGTCAAAATTATGAAGAGGTCAGTAATTCCTTTGGAAACTGGAAAATAATCCACAAGCCTAAAAATAATCTAAATCTGTAACGGAAAGGGGACTGATCTTGACACCACTTGAAACATAGATGGTAAGACTCTATAGATACAACACCTGTTTCTCTTTCAAATTCTGCAGATAGAGAGAGACTCAAAAGAGGAAGAATTGAGGCACAAGACAGTTTTTTAAGATCTCAATTAGCCTTTTTTTTGGACTAGGATTTATTTACTGCAGAGTTAAGCATCTCTCATAGTTACAGATTCTCTATTTATATCTGCTAACTGTGCAAATTTCCTGGTTCTCTGATTCCAGACCAGCTGCTGGGCACAGCTGTGCTCCAACAAAGGCACCAAAACCAGCAGGATTGCTGTGGGACTGTCATACTTCCCTAATTTCATCTGCATCTGGAAGAGGAAATCACAGTGCTTTTCTCACCCACTCCTGACACAGCTCAACAGAACACCACCAATGTAATTAAAAAAAACCCCTCAGTGATAGATTGCCAGTGTGAGAAGCTCCCAAGCTTCCACAGCTTTTAAACACTGCACTAAAACTTCCTGCACAACATACAAGGTTGCCAACACAAAGAATACAGGAATCTAAGTGAGCAGTCACCTGCAAACCTTTCAGACAGAGCAGAGGACATCCTGTGAGCAATTTGACATGTGGAGAGATCAAGGCGTAGAATTGCAAGCAATATAGAGTCTGGCAACAAAGAAGCTTCTGTTCAGTGGGAAGAGGGGGAAGTAAAAGCAATGCAACTAGGCAGAGCACCCAAGTGCCTCATAACACACTGCAGGCTGCATGACCACGGTGCTGTGTGGCATCTCAATCTTGAAGCAGGGTTTAGAATGCAAATTTCATCTTTCTGTGGGCATCAAGCTCAAGGATGCAGCAAGATCAGGCCTGCACCCAACAGAGGGGACTGGCACATCCTGCTCCTGGCATGCGCTACTGGCTACCTGAAGCCTGTCCCTGCTTCCCCCACCCACTGCTGTCCTGAACATCATCCTTACTCAAAGGCCACTTCACACCCTGAGCACCTTACTGACGTATTTGGATTTTACTCTAAGAGCTGATGGGCCCTTAAGCACTACAGGGGGCAACGCTGGGGTTGTCAGGATTTACTGCTTTTATTCATCAAAACTTAATTGATTTGCCAAAGATCAAACAAAGTCCATGACAGAGCAGGACTAAATACAAGTGAACTAAATGGGGGACTATGTTTTTCTTGTTGTTTAGGGGGTTTATGGAGATGAAAAATATTTTAGATGACAGCTTGTCAGTCAGAAGAGCCTCTGTCCTCCATCTGCCACAAAGATGAACAGTTAGCATCATACTTGCAGCTTCTGCTCATGCACTGGCTGAAGAGAATGAGCCTTACAGTAGGCTCTCCTCACCAGCAACTTGGAAACAACACCCCTCTCCTCCATGCTTCTCTTTCTCACACGAATCTGTGAACACCTCTTCTAATTGAGATTTGAGTTTGGGATCTGAAGGTTTTTTGGCAACTGCTTTTCCCTACAGTGCATTTGACAAAACCTTCCTTAGCAACAGTCTTTTCTCATCTGATACTATAACACACACCACATAATATTGTTTCTAATTTGCCTAAACATGCAGTTTGTTCCACAATTCTTTGAGATCTAGCAAAGAAGCTGAAGTATCAAAATGTTGTTATTTTTACACCATTAACTATTCTACTCTTCCTAATTCAGTATGAGTTATTATAACAAGTAATTACAATAAGAATCAAACAAAACTTACTTTGGTAATCAGTGTCTTGCATGCCATATAAATTTATTCATGTACTTGCTAATTAGGAAAACATATCCAGTCATTAACAGGATTTAGAAAGGAAAATAGGTCTTTTGAAGCTGGAAGACATTTCCAGGTTATGATTCTGAGGCATACATTTCACAGATCCCTTTAAGCTAGAAGCAGAAGAGCTGGCTAGATCATGGAGCTCCCTTCTCTTCCTGTCCTCTTACAAAGCATATTTCATTAAAGTGTGGAGCAGCCTGGCCTTGCTCTGCTATTTTAGCCATCCTAATTTCCAATGTCTAACAGATGGGATTTCCACCCTTTTCTATGATTCCTGCTATAGCAAAATAAAGCAAAAACAAACCAAGCGCAGTGTTGTGATGGCATGATGTTCACCATTTTCCTTTCTTAATTTAACCCAATATTCCATAATAAGTGTCCTGTGAACTTCCTTAAACAATTTCCCTTCCTTGGGAAGGCAGTTGTCCCATCAGAGCTGATTCGTCATCCTCTCTTCAGGTTATCATTTTACCAATCAATATGTACTGAACACTTCTAATCTTTCTCCATAATTCCTCCCTTCAGCCTCCTGATTATATTTCAACTTATTTTGCCAACTTCCTTTGTATTGCTGGACTTCAGTCTAAGCTGCTCAACAGTGCTTTCTTTACACCTTTTACGCTCGAATTTCTTGAGTATACATTTCTATTTGTCTGACTAGGAATACTTCAAACTAGCACAGGTGTAGCTGAGTACCCCATAGCACTTCATTAGTACACAATTTAAGTGCTGAGCAGTTGATATTCAGGCTTTATTATCTTGGCAAAGGTCAATGGGTAAAACTATTTAAGGCTCTTTTCTTGTGTGCTCTGTAAATCTCATATCACTATCGAGTTAAATACATCCAGCCAATCGCTGACACGCCATACAAAATTTCATCATTTGTTTAGTGCTTTATAAAGGGCAATGAATAATTTTACCTTTTCAATGCCAAAGAAACTAGAAAGTTTTTTTCCCCTTGAGTGGCTCAAGTGCTACAGCATTTTATCTATAAAAGGGTGCTTGTATACCTCAAAAAAATACAGCTTTGTGTCTCAACAACCACACAAGGATTGCATTAGCACTGCAGGTGTAGAAAAGTAGAGAAGACAGAAAGTCACTGCTATTTTAAAATAAAATCTCTGACCTTTACAGATTTTTAATACACATTGTGGGTCTAGGCAATGTTGTTCTTTTGGGGATATGAACTCAAATCATTAACACACAACACCAAGAGCGGCCCCCATTTCTGTACTGATGAAGAATAAAATACTCTGTGTGAAGTAGCAATAACAGGAAAATTAGTTAGATAACACAAAAATAAGTATCATTCATTAGGTTAGGTTTCCACCTGTTCTCACAGCAGAATGTCCTAATGGACATTCTTAAGAAAAGCTTAAGAAAAACTATGAAACAGAAGGTCAAATAGCAACAAATACACATTTCAGCTTTTGTCATCCTAGAATCTGAAGCTCTTAGTGATTCATTAATTTTTTCCACCTTCCAACCCTTTTATGATTTTGGAAAGTCTTAAGTATCTGGCATTTAGGGAGGTTTTTTTTTGCAGCTGGGGAAGGTAAGGCGCAGAAAAATGAACTTGCCTGTTGTTATATAAGCCAGATATAGAATTCTAAGGCACATCTACATTGTATACTTTTGTGACGCACCGAATTAGTGATGCCCCATATATGTCAAGGCTTGTTTTGTGCGAAGCCCTGCTCAGACTTACTCACCAGCCTGGCAGCGATGCTGGATTGACATGACCCAGCTCACCGCTCATCTGCAGGTACTGCCACTGTGGCAGCCAGCAGATGGCCTTGCGAAGCAAGCAGGGCTGCACCCAAGGTAGCACAGGAGGCTCTGTGCCCAGTACACTGCAACACACCTTCTGAACAGCATCTGTAGGGCAGCTCTGCAAAGATTTCTGTTTTCAAAAACGCATTTGTTGTGCTTTTACCCTGGTCCACGGGAAATCACTGGTTTCTAGCTCTCGCTGTCAAATAACATTTTCTTAAACTTTATTTGTTCCTTAAATTAAGGCTTATACGACTTCGGTGTGCCTTATAAGCACATCTACTAACTTCTTCCATGTTTTACTCAGTTGGAGACCCCTGGTTTCTGGATCAGACACACAGGGAGTGATAGTTGAGTGAGCAATGCTGGGTAAGAGAGAGGCTGACCCATGGGGAGCTGTATGGTAATCAGCTTTTCATTACTGCATGCTGAAAGGCCAAAGTGATTCATGAGTGCTTTTCTGAGTGGGAAAAAAGGAGAGGAAGAGAAGATGAAGGAACTCTGGTTCTGATAAGAATTATCTCTATCCTATCACAATTTATATGTATTTATCTCTAGGAACTGCTAACCAAATATCCCAGGACCATATTACCATGTCTGCAGAGATCTGAAAGTATTATTTTAGAGACATCAGATAGCCTTTTCAAGGTGGAAAGAGTAGCTTAGTGCCCTAAGAGTCTAACAACTAAATCAGGTGATATCTTCGATTCAGACACTTAAATCCCAATAAATTAAATCCTGTCAGGGTCTGTGGCTAATTACTTTTGTAATCTCGAATCTTACTGTAGGTGCCTTAATAGTTCCATATCACAGTTTCCCAAAATATAAAATTATGATGATATCAATCTCCTTTTGCAAATACTCTGCATATGGGAAAAAATGGCACTTGTTTGTATAGGATTATCGATTTGCATCCTTACAAATAGTTTAATGTGGATTTATTTAGCATACACTGGTAGCCCAAAGACAGGTAGAGGTGTCAACAGCTTCCTGGCTTTCTCCCAGCTATGACCCTGTCTGCTCATTTTAAGTTTGAAGGGTCCCCCACGAGTTACCTGCATGCAAAGGTACAAAAATTCACCCAAGCCTCCATCTCCAGCTTCTAAAGAGAGAGGGGTAATACTGTGAGATTTGGCAGGCCCCACAACACTCTGGCACAGAACAGCCTAAAGTCCATTGCCAACCCATGTTTCAGATGGGTTATAGTTCACTGTGGGAACAGAAAACATCTCATTTCCAAACCCAAACGAGCCTAATGCCAGGACCCCCACTCCTGGTTGTATCTGAGTGTTCTTCCTTCCTGCCCTGAAGCTCCCCTAGGCAGCCTTCACCAGGAAACTGCTCAAGTGTGTAATCCAGAAGCAATGCTGAAGCAGGAAAAGGCACAGTTACCTGCAGGCACCCAAACAGATGCTGAACTACAGCTCTCGACATGCACAATCTCTTCAGCACCTAACAGGATACTGCCTTTCAAGGGATCAACATGGGAAAAGAAAGCTGTGGGTGCCACCCAGTTAAATAGGATTTTATTGACCAACACTTTGATGGAGCACATAGATCAAGCATCTGTCCATAATCTGAGTGAAAGGTGTCTAGGAAAACCAGCTCACAGCAAAAGAGGCATGGCAGCTGTTTCAAAGCTGCCTCTCCTGGAAGATTTACTGACTGAGCCTTGGCCGGTGGCACAGACTAGGGTAGGAACTGTAGGCAACACACACATAGACACACAAAGAAAGGTAAATGATCTGCATTTTAATTTTTACAGCTTCTAGAAAAAACAACAGTGTAAAAGAGGATAGATGGGCTCAGCAAATCGTCACCAGCCAGAAGGAAAAGACAAAAGAAAAAAGAAATCACAGCAGTGTAAATCAGCCAGAGGAGAAATGGCTAAATGAGGATGCTGATTGCTAATCTACATCCTGTCACTCTGACTTTATAAGCAGGTGAGCTCAAGAGGCCATGTGTGCAAAAGCAGCCCCATAAAAGCACTGTTTTTCCCAATCTCATCTGTATTCACAGTGGACCAGGTTTTTACTTTATGGCTGCGATGTCCCTGTTTCTTCTACAGGTCCATTAGCACTGTGCACATTGCACAGTCAATACCAATTCCAGCCTACACTTTTCTGCCTTTTTTATTTGGACACAAGTCCTTCTGTCTGCTGGATTCATTACTCTTTGACATGGCTATTTGTAGTCTCCCTTTATGTTTTGATTATTTTTTAAAGCAGCCCAAGTGCCTTTGACTTTAAATACAAAAATTAAAAGATAAAGTGAAAACAGTGAGGCATTTAAAAATGTCATGATAAATCATTTCTGTTTCTCTTTACTTTAATCCTTTTGGTTTTCCATAATTACTTTACCCAAAAAGCTTGCAGGCTATAAAATGACCCCCACCCCTCCAAAAAAAATACCAGCCTTTTGTTCAACAGAGCTCTATTAATTCCTTTCCTTGTCCTCTCTTCCCATATCCCAAGAAATCTTTCAGGACATTCTTTGTTCTTCTGCACCAGACAGGAATGTGAAATTTGATCAAACTGGAAGGTGGCAGATTCAGGGGAATGGCATGCAAGCATTTGAACAAGATACAGAACCATGATGTTGCCTCAGTAAAAGGGAGGGCAACAGAATGGAACAGGAGTCAATCTCCACCCTGCTGAATTCTGGACCATCTCCACCTCCTTCACCAAGGTGGCTAAAGGCAGCTCCTTTACACCACAGTGGTGCTTCCAGCATCAGACTGGGACTGGTGGAAAGTGAACTGCCAAATATTACTTGTGCCTTACTTTATTCATACCCTTAGATGACCATGTCTAACATGAAGAAAAGATGGAATTATTGAAAACACAACTTTGAGGCAAGCACCTTGGATGCAGTGCTAAATCATCCTCCAGTAACACTTGACAGGGAGAGAAAGGCTAAAATTCAGCACTGGTCGGTCCTCCAAGGGGACAGAACAATCAAACGCAAATGCAGAATAAAGGAAATTTGCACAGATTGGACATGAGAGCTGACCAGCAGAAATGAGGTAGCAGTGATTTGTGGGGCTAGCATCAAAAAGTGAGATTGCAACAGAAGAGAACTTCACTGAAGATATGGTAATAAAATGGTGGAAACCTGGATGTTTCTGTGACTGGGCACTAAACTGTTAGGCTTCCGCTTCTAGGAACCAGAATCTGTAGAGTAAGATTAGTGTAGAGACTGTAGATATGTTGAAATTTCTTAGTATGCCAAAAACCTTTCCTTTGATCTATTTTTTTCTCTTTGGTCACAAACATTCCCAACAGAGAGATTTAAAAAAAAAATAACAGAACTATAAAATATTTGAGACGGTTTCTGTATTCTTGCTTCCTTCCCACTATTTAGCAAGTACATGCTTTTTGCCAATCACTTGTTCAGGGGGAGATCTTGTCCTCACATGGCAGATGATACATGCAGCACAAACTCCATTTTGTTCTGCTTAGTTCAAACCTTGCTCTGCTCCCTGGGCTGGGTGCGCTAAGCTGCCTCATGGCTCTCTGTCTTCAGCAGTTTCACACACAAAGGAAAGGAAATCAGAGCTAGAGAAGAAGAGTTCCTCCTTACACCATTCTATTTTGTAGCTCTACCAAAGACCAGGCAAGTCAGAAAGACTGACCTATATTCTAACCTCTAATGCAAATACTTCTCCAAGAGATGACTAAGGTATATAAAGGAGAGGTATTCTATATATTTCTCATTCTGAGTACAAGCCTAGGGCTCCCAGAGCTGTCAATCTAACATGCTTTTCAACTGAGGGCTGAATTGTCATTTTCCATTTTACTCATTTAATGAAAGGCAGTGGATAAAAAAAACACTATTTAAAATACCATATTTTTCCTTTCTCAGCAGTTTGAAATGGGGCCTGTGGGTATCAGGGCAGTCAGACTTAACTAATTCCACATGACTCCATTTGAATCCTAAACTCTGGTGCTTTGACACAACTTCCAACAGTAATCTCCTTCAACCTTCCCTGTCCTTTCACTCCCTTTAGCAGTATCACAACATGAAGAATTACAATTCCTCCTTGCTCAGAAATGGAAAAGTGCTGTTGATCACAAGAACACAAGATTAGTGTAGTAGATAACCAAAGGGTCCAGGCTGACCACAAGAGGACCTTGCCCTAACAGGCAGAACTTCAGAAGTCAAAAGCTGCAGGACATAAAAAATGGAAGCATCATGAGACCAACAGCACTTATTATGAAGCTGTTTTTCTTGCACATCCTCCCTGCTGCTGTGTCCTTTCAGTGGGGGAAATTTTGCCTCAATGTGATTAATTTCTCCTAAGTTTTATGTTTTATCTATTCACCTACTCACCACCTATAATCATCACAGAGCAGGAAGTCACTCTGAAACTCGTATTAAGATTTGATTTATCAGGATACAGTTTCCCTCTTCTGCACCTTATCTCCCAATTTTAACCTCCTTGTTCTCAGTTACCCAAAAAAAAAAAAAAGAGGACGCTAGTAAGAAATAAAATAAAAATTATGAATATTATCTTTCTTTTACACATTCTCAGATGCTTTAGCAGTGAGAGTGAGAAGGGTTTCCCTCTGGAGAGCCATGCCTTGGAGTCTGGTACCTAGTGGCAGTGGATTCACCAGGACCACCCTGTGGGCTGCTCTGTGAGATAACTGCGTATGAGACAAGACAAAGCAAGCAGACTGGGGTGAGCCAATATACACCACCAAATAAGATCTTTCCACGCTTGTGGTGATGGCTGTGCTTTTGCATATCCTTTCCATATCACATAATAGCCTCATCCAATCAATCAAAGTGTCCAAGGAACGACTGCCTATCTCCACATGCAGAAAGAGTCAATTAAGGGAGCATCATGAATGCCAACTCTTTCCTCTCCCCCTGAGATGAATAGAGAAAAAGAAATGAGACAGAAAATGCACTGTGCCAGTGCCTGCCTTTCAGCATGATGGCTTTGACTGGGCAAAGCAGGGAGATAGAGAAAGCTAATTTCACAGATAACATCTCCAAGGTCTATATAGTAATTTTAAATATTGGAAATAATTTTTCATGACAAATGAATCTACTTCATCCTGGCTTCTTCCATCAAGATATTCCCTTTAATTGTAAGGACAATTGGCAGTCTCAGCAGAAACACAAACTGGTCTGATCGGAGGGTATGGAAAGGAAGTGGGGTATGAAGCCACAGGGACTGAGATCAGCCACCAAGCTATAAGAGACTCAAAGATACTAGGTAGTCCGAAGCAATTCTTGAACCCAGTGTCATCAGTTTGTCTCTAGGCACCTGACAAATCACAACTGATGTGGTGCATACTCATACTAAACCCATTCTGGGTCATCCATTGTGACATGCTGTGAGACTGGACTATTAATGATTACTGACTCAAAACATTTGCCCATTTGGGGAGGCTCCAAGGTGCTTTGCTGAGGCAGGTTTGCATCCCTGGAGGAAGGAGGGGAGCTTTTGGGTGTGTAATGGCTAGTCTGCATAAGACAGAGGGGGTGAACTGTCGCTGCTTGGAGGCTACAAGCAGGCTTTGAGGCTGATCAGAGGCAGACCTTGAGGAGACAGGATGGTGTCATTTACCATGCCAAATTGCCCTCCCTCACACACCACACCCCCCTCCTCCAGGGGAGGGTCACATTCACACCTAGGCCTATTGATGTCAGAGGCAGCTGAGAAGGGATCATAAACCATCAAAGATCCTCAAAGCACCCCCAGACTCATTCCCATGGCCTTCCACCAGAGGACTGAAATCTTCTCCTCCCAGAGGAGGTACCTGTGCATTTCCATGAAGTCAGAGAGTATTTCAACCCATCAGACTTTGTGTCTTGTCAGTTTCTTCCCCACCCCTCCGACAGATAGAGATGGATCAAGACCATCAGTTCAACAAATGGAATCTACAGATGGTGATAATGTATCTTTTTACTCTTATCTTTTATTTCTCTTGCTTTCTTTTCCCTGTACATTTTCTTAAGTAATATTTTTACGCTTTCATGCTGCTATGTTACTACACATAACAATAACCAAAACAGCTAGATGCCTGCTTTCCATTGCAACCAAATAGCTCTAAATTAAACCCTATATATATATGTATATGTATATTTTCAAACACTGACCATTCAGTGTCCTTTCACTGTAATCCGCCCAAAATGATCTATTAACAAGAACCTGTGTTACTCTTGTCTTTCTGGGGGAGACATGCCATCATGTGTCTTGCAGGGAGTAACCTGGGAAAGATGTCATGAAAAGGTGAAAATGTATTTCCTTCCTTCATGATGAATTGTCACTTCAAATGATCCAAGTTTTACTAAATTCTGCCTTCCCCTGTGTGCTGGTTTTGGCTGGGGCACAGTTAGTTTTCTTCACAGTGAGTAGTGTGGGACCATGCTTTGGAATTGTGCTGAAAACAGTGTTTACCATGTAGAGATGTTTTGGTTATTGCTGAGCAGGGCTTACACAGAGACAAAGCCTTTTCTGCTTTTTGTAGAAGAGGGCTGAATGTGCACAAGAAGTTGGGAGGAGATACAGCCAGGACAGGTTGCCCCAGCTGACCAAAGGGATTTTCCAGACAATATGGCATCAATCTCAGTATATAAAGTGGGGGGAAGGAAGAGGAAGGGGGAGAGATTTGGAGTGATGGTGCTAACCTTCCCAAGTCACCATTACGTGTGATGGGGCCCTGCTCTCCTGGAGATGGCTGAACACCTGCCTGCCATGGGAAGTGGTGAATGAATTCCATGTTTTGCTTTGCTTGTATGTGTGGCTTTTGCTTTTCCTGTTAAACTGTCTTTATCTCAAGCCATGAGTTATCTCACTTTTAGCCTTCTGATTCTCTCCCTGATCCCGCTGGTGGAGGAGTGAGTAAGTGGCTGCTTGGTGCTCGGTTGCTGGCTGGGGTTAAACCATGACACTGTGATATTCAGGCAAAACTGACCTGCTATGACAAGCTGTCCTTCAATCTCAGGGTTATCTGAACAACATTTTGTGCCTTCTTTTGTGGCTTACGTTAAGGAGAAACCATCGTTCTGAGCTGTCATTTATAAACCAGGAGATAAACAAAAACATCACTATAATACTGGTCCCGTAGAAGAGGCCTATACTAATAAAAGTATCATGTTCCATAAGCATTATTCAAATGGTCTTACCTACCCATCAACATCTTTTTTTTTGTTGTTCTAGTGCTCTTTACAGGAGTTGATAGTACACAAAATCATACCGTTTTGGGTAATCATATTTCTTGAACTGGAAGGACCTTATGAAAGCTACACTCAGCAATAAACATCCAGAAATACAGAAGTCTAGAGAAAAACAGCAGAAATTATCTTCTTCTATGCCATCAACTAACATATTCAGATGAGATAAAGAGCACCTGGAGTACTAAAAAATTCACATGCAGCACAGAACTCAAGAGTGGCCTTAAATATCAAAAGAATATGATGATGGAATCAGGATGAAGAAACAGAAGGAACATGTGGATAAAAAAAATCATACCCATAACATTATACGATATTGGAGAGACAATCAGTTGGTTTTTATACGGTCTCAGATTTTCCAGCTGCTCGGCAGATGCTGTTGGAGATTGTCACATCAATGACACTCTTAGAAGTTAAAGTTCAACAGCATAAAACCCATGAAATGGTCTTTTCCCAAGCAGATGTAATCACTCTGACTGCAGAATTAACTCCACACTCTTCCATACTGAGGATATCACAAAGGCATTACAGTGCAACAAATGCAGTTACTTGTCCTGGAAAGCACATATATTCAGAGTGGCTTTTGACTGAATGTATGTATCTATGGACAAAAAAGTTATAATGAGTGGTAAGGATCACACTATAAATCTACAAAAGTGAGAGACTTTTAAATTGTTCCTTAATATTGTTTCTCTTCCCTTACAAGCCCACCTGGGCTGCACTGTCCTTACTGGAGCTAGCACAACATCAAACGAGCATCTTGGGAATTGTTTGAATGTTAGAAGTTACCCCATAGAAGATAAGGAAAGAATTACAAGATGGAGGATACATAAAAGCCTAATGAGTAGCATAATCCAGCACTTATGCAACAAACAGCAGCCTTCTGCTCTGACAGTCAGTCTATAAGGAGAGATACAAGGGAGTTAAGCACATAAAGGCAGGCCTGGGTTTCTTGAGCAGGACTGTGAACAGCATCTTCCACAGTAGTAGCTGCCTGGGCCAGACATAAAGGGATCAGCCACAAGTGTTACAAATGGATTGATGGCAAGTGAGAAAATTAACTTCTCACATAAAATGCTCTTAGCAAAGTTAACATTCTTCAGATCATGTTTAATGGAGATTTTACCATAAAATTAGCGAGAAACAAATTGAAATGGGTGTGAAGGGATTGTATGAAAGTTTTTGCTAAAGTCAGATGGAATATTTTTTCTGCAGTTTAGAGACAATTTGGGAAATTGTACAATAGGGACCTATCTGGGACTAGTAAGTCAGTGAATAGATAAGGTCTAGAACAGACCTCTTTTCTAACATCTTACTTTATATTATGAAATCATAAGAATTATTCTGATATTTTGATTTTCTTAGGTCTTTGACTGTTCAAGATCTAGCAAGGATTCAAAGAATTAGAAACATTACAGCAACGACTTTTCTCCTAATGTGTCCATCACTCCTGGGAACCATCAGTCTTAAAGGAAAATCTATTCTCAGCAGTTATCTAGCATTTCACTGCATACTCAGAAGGTCTGGACAGTCCAAAAAGCATCAACACTTTTGAGTTGCTTTAAACAAACCTTCAAAGATGTGATTAGCATCAAACATCTTCACTAAAATTAAAAAGAAATCTACGCTGCTACCTCTGCTTGAGACAGCAAAGTATGCAGCACTTATCCTGCATAATAAACAGTTCTGTAGCATTTCTTATTACCAGCAGTTTTACAACATCTCCCTTTATTGCATACATAATGGGAAGAGGTGTATTGTCATTAAACTGTTCTTAGTAAACACTGCTGCAAAGGTACTTGGCAGATAATAAAATGTGAAGCCCTATGCTCAACATCAGCATTGCTAACAGCAGATGTGCTGCTGCTCACAGACAGTTTACCACAAAATACAGAAAAAGCCTGGTTTGCTCAGGGTGTTAGCTGTCCATCTGTGAGCAAACCCAAACAGGAACGAGCACTGGTTCCAGCCCTTGGGAGAAGAACCAGAATGGGATATTTCTGTCTTTCTGCAATGAACAATGGATGCAGCTCAGCAAAGGAAATGGCTGGAACAAGCCTTTTTTTTCCCCCTTTACCTATACAGGACTTGGGCTGTGTCCAGTTCTGAGCAATTAACTTTTGACATTTAAAAATCTAAACCTCAATGTCTTTTATTTCAGTCTTAAATTATCAGAAGTCTCATACCAACCTGCCTTTTCCAATACTCTATACCTCTTTTTAAAAAATCCAAGCAAAAAGCAGTCAAATCATTTAAGTAGGAGAAAATATTAAAAAGTGAGTGATCAACAATGTTTGATTCTCATTGGCCTAAAATGATCTGATTTTCAGTTGTCTTTTGCTCTGTGTCCTTCCTGGGCTCTTGTCATCTGCAGTCGCTCTCACAGTTTCAGTAGAAGGAACGGGTGCAAACAGTTTTCAAGATCCACCAAACAGATCTCATGCATCTTTTTGAGCTCAAGGCATTTTCACTGCAGCTACAGAAAATAGCTAATTTGAATACAACACACATTCCCCTCCTCCTGCTTAGTTAATGCCAGGGCTTTGGGGTCCTTTTCAGAAAAGTCCAGGGCTGTGAGGAGGTACTTTGTAATCATAGTAAAGTAGCACATCATCCTCCATGAGCCAGATACCAGCTCCTACCTCTAACATCTTAAGTGCAATTAACAGGGAGCTGCAATGACCTGATGCAACTGATGTCAAATATAAAAAATTACAAGGCAAAGGGTAAAGAAGACGTTAAATACTTTTAAAAACTCACCAAGGATCCTTCACAACTGCTACACTAACCCACACTTCCCACCCTCCTGCATGTCTGCAACAGCCTGCCAGCCCTTGTTGACAGGACTTGCAACTGACCCTGATTTCTCTTAGGTTCAGTTTGGAAAGGCAGCTCACATGCAACAGGAGGGGGCATGATATCCATCACATTGGAGGAATCTTTCTGTCAATTATCTCAAAGGTTGCCCTGCATCTGAGGATCAGAAAGCATTTCGGAAGCATTCCCGTGGGATTTCAGATATTTTAGGTCCTTTATTTCAAACTAACAAGCAGAAGAGCAGACCTGTTGAAACAAGGTACTTCAGAAGAGAAAGGCTGCACTGCAGACACTGTTCTCTGGTACTCTACTCATTCTAAAACTCTAGGATGCAAGAATGATTCAATACTACCAACAGTACAAGCACCAAGGTTTTTGGTTTTTTCCCTAATGCCCAGCACACCACAACCCAAAACTAGCAAACTCAGTACAAAGTCTCAGTATGCACTTGCAATGTTAACTTTCATCATAAATCCATTTCACTGTGCCTGCAGTTCATTTAAGAGCTATCCAAAACTAAATTCTGTTTAGGACTCTTTCTGGCATGATTAAATCTTTCTCTTCACCATATTTAACAGCAGTGCAAGAGAGCTCAGGGAGCAGGGGGAGGTGAGATCATTACCACATTGCAATGCGGTCAGAGCATCACTTGCAGGAGCAATTGTGTCCAGTCTATTAGCTTCTTCTCTATTTCTTTCCTTCCTTTACTATATTTACAACATAATCACACTGAGTTAGACTGCTTAGTGGAGAACCATTATGGAAAGATGACAGAGGATGAGAAGCAAGGATTTAAGAAAATAAACAACAGTGTGTTACCTGGTCATCACAGTCTCTGGTGGAAGGTGTGAAGTGGGGACCATATCAAGCTAATTGCCAGCATTTGCTGCTGCCTTTGCTTAGCCTCACAGCACGGCACTGAGCACTTACAGCCCACGAAAACACAGTCTGGTCTTTTCCATGTCTCGCTCCATCTCTTCTATGAAATTTCAATTACCCAAGGAGAAACTACATTACTATTAGAAACTATGACACTTTCAGACTCCTAACACCTTTGTCTGCTTACATCACTGCCATTACCAAAATAATGATTAGATACTGGAAATGTAAGAATGAATTTGAGGCCTTGGCAGCAGTTCTCTGTTCTGTGCCCTGTCAAACTCCAGTTACAGCAAGGTTTCTCTATCTGCACCAAAGTACTGCCAAAGCAGATCATTGTAACCAAAGTCTATGTTGCATCCAGTGTAACTGGCTGAATATACAGAGGTGTTATTTCACTGACAAGACAAACTCCCACAGGCTTTAGATAGAAGTGACATACTGAGTACTGTGTATTTGTATTGTTTCACCATGAATAAATGAAACCCAAACTTCTTTTCTAACTGACACAATCAATTTCCTTTTTAGTCCCTTTTAAATGTATAATGTCCTTCACATGGCAAAGTATAAAATTTATGAGAAATACAGCATTATAAATGTAGAAATCCTATACCTGGGAGGTAGGAGATAGACTTTATCATCAACAACAAATTAATCATCTGCTTCTCTTCCTAGAGTTGTACATATGTCCTTCCTACTTCTAGTACTTTAACTAAATGTTAAGCATGTGCTTTGCTTTGTGATAAAGAGTGATTTTCCTGATAGTCACCAAGCACAAGAGACTCTTTATTCTAGGCTCCCCTGCCCCTTAACCCTTTATCATACACCTTGGACTGCAAGAGTTACACTCCTCTTTTAGCAGGACAGAAGTGTAAGAAAAGAATAAAGTAAGAGGTGACAGACTGGAAAAGCAGGTCAGTAGCTGTCCCGTATTAGAAGATCTAGCCTGCTCCTGCTTCATTCCTCACCTTATGCACCAGCCTGGCTGTCTCCCCGGTCCTGTGGCAGCTCATCAGTCACTATGCAGCAGTGCCACTGTGGCATAGCAGCATCTCTCACTTTGATTCCCTTCCCAGTCTCCATCTCGACCTTTCTCCCTCCAACAGTATTAGGATCACAGACCAGATGCAATCAGGACTTGCGGTAATCATTGGGTGTCAGACCAGGACAATGAAAAGTATCACTGGTAGCCTGCAATGCTTTTGTTCATGGAGGCAAAATCAGTGGACACTAAATGCAGTTGTCTGACATTAAACATTTATATCAGAGCAGTATGAGGCTGATATGTAACACTACATAAATGTTCTGGAGTCAAATGCACTTCAATTTGTACACTGTTTTTCAAGTATCCAGTCTCAAATATTTATTCCCTGTGAGCTGCTTCTCACATTGCCAAGGAACATCAGGCATGATAGCCACGTTTTGCCTGACACTAGGACTCAGCAATGGGTCTGTGGTTTCTAGTTACAGACAAAATTAGTTTCTCAGGATTAGGACCTTTGCATACATCTTTTATACTGTCCTGAACTGTTTCATCACAGTTTTGTTAACCTTAAATACACTCTGATTCTAAAACATATTTATTACGACCTCAAGTTCTCAGGCCAGACATTAATTCATAAATGTATCTCCCTAATTCAGACTGATGCCCATCAGAGCAGCCAAGTTATAGATCTCAGGCCTGATTTGATATTCATTTCTTCCAAATTAAAATGCTTACATGCCTTTAACCTACTGATTTATTTTCACTGAAAATAAAAGTAGTAAAAGCTAACACCACAGATATATAAAGGTACGTGACATGAACCCTCTTCTTCATGTCACTCTTAGCATTGGATTCTCTTCTGAGAGCCAGGTCTAGGAGATGAACATGAGATAGACTCTACAAAGCCCTGAATCACAGAGCTGGTCAACCCTAATACTAAATAAAGACCAAGGGCAAACATATATGCAATTTTGTGTGGGAACAATGCATTTATGGGAGCACTTCCTTTTATCATGTTTGTATAAAACCTAACCACACAACAACTGGCCAAAACAATTCCCAAGGCTATGGCTGAGAAAACCTCTATCTGATGTTTTCCATAATTTTCAAATCCCGTGTAGTCAAATGAGAGAACTGCTGAGCTGACATTGGCATAGCTGATGCCCATGAATCTTACATTTTCACCCATGCTCCCCCAGCACGGATGGCAGTGTTGATGCTTCAGCTGTTTTAAGGCCCACTGGCAATTAACTACTATTGCTGCTTAGGGCAGCATGCAATGAATTACTGGCTGTGAGCAGCTTTATGAACAATCACAGATCTTGTGTTGTAAAACCTAAAAATCCTACCCACATAGGAAGAATTTTGGTCATTAACAAAAACTTTCTGCAAAGAAGAAAATGCTCTGTAGACTGAATGAATTACAAATCTCAGTTCTGACTAATATTTCATGCATTGTATCTAAATTTCATGTTCTTCCTCATGAGTGGCATGCTACTATGATCGATATTAAAAAATGCATAAGGGGGACACTAAGTGGGAAAGGAGCTGCTCAAATATTTATAGCAGAAGCTCAAAAATATCTGAATTTCCAGTTCTAAGACACATACTATAACCATGGTGCCAAGTGAGGTGATATAAGGAAGGGACTAAGACTCTGCTAATGGTTTACAGTTAATTCTTGGGTGTGCTGTGAATGCATTTTAGCCCGAATGCAGTGCTAATGGCTTAAATATAAGAAAACACACTTTAGGGAGGTGGTGTTTTCTTGTAACTGATCCCATCTTTCTCTGTAAATCCACTCACCTACCTCATTCTGATGGTGGCACGGATAACAACAATTAATGGAAGCACCTATGCACTTGAGAAACATACAGTTTAAATACCTTCCATTAGTAAATCCTTTCCATGTGATCTATAACACATAGAAAATTTGCCTGCCTACGTCAGCATCACTTGGGCTTCATATCTCCAATCACATGTCTTTAAATCACAATTCTGGATGAATACAAATAAGATGCAGAGAATCTCCCATCAATCTTCTACAGATTTGCCTTATCAGAGAGGAACTTGGAGACATGCTGCTTTTAAAACTATCCCATTAGCTGGCTTTACTCATAAACAGCCATCAAGGAAATTTTACTACACAAAAAAAAAGAGGAAGCCTAGATAGAACCGGGATTCATCATCTGTCTCATGCAAGAAAAATCTCCATAACTAAAGCTCACACTTGGTACAGTTTCCAGTAATTTGAGACTTCTCACATGCAGCTGCATTTTCTGCCTTAGGATAGAAACCATTCTTAGCCAAAGAAACTCTGGAACCTGAAGACAAGATCTTCAGAAGGCTTAGGGAGTGAAGTGGCCAAGTAAGCTCATGAAATGAGAGTGGAAAAAACTGGAAGGAAACAATCAGAGAAGAAAGTTTTCCTAGTGTGGGGATTGGAACTTAGCATTGGGAAGACCAACAAGGGCAGGGGAGAGTCTTATGGGAACACTGGATTTTGTTCTCATTCTCATGCACACCTTCAGCTTCGTGTAACTGAAGTCAGAAACACAATTTACCTCGCTCACATGTTCTACCCCAATAGCCAGTGCCAGTGCAGTCACAAATGAAGCGGTTCCAGCCATCCTTGCAGACTGCATTGTTCTTGCACGGGTAGCTGTCACACTGCTTGGTGCTGAGGCGGGAGCAGGAGGACTTGACCCCGGCGGCATTCTGTGCCTCTGCCAGCTGCCGGATGTTCTTGCTCCGTCCGTCAATGAACAGGTCTCGGATACAGCCGACATAGCCATAGTTCAGCATCGCTGTCCAGAGCTCTGTGGGAAGGATGAGTCCTGCCCGGTTCTCTGGCAGCCCACCGAGGTACATGTCACCTTCCAGATCTAGGATCTCACTCTCCCCGCTAGCAGTGAAGGGGGTGCGTCGGCTGTTCACTGATATAGTACCTAAATGAGGAAGAGAAGGAGACACCAACATTGTCAACTACAGACTCAGTTTAGTTCATTTTTTTCAAATAACTGAGTGAGGTTTAAGGTGCAGCACTGGAGGGTGAAGATTCTTCCCTACCCAAATGACAATCTAACAACGTCTCTCACACAGCTCTCTCTCCTCCTGATCGACAGGTCCTAAGTACTTCCATGCAGTGACTGATCATCATGTGTCTGTATCCCAAATTGCATTATAAAGTCAGAAGCATAACAATTCAATGGCTAAATAATAACATGTAAAATTTGAGCATTATTCAGTGGTATTCATCCAGCAAAGCAAAAACTTATTGAGAACACACAGCAGTTTGATGGCGTAAGGACTAGAGAGAAAAGAGTAAAGCAAAAGCATTTTAATTCCCACTGTATAGCTCTTTCAGAAAACACTTCATCAGGACCTCCAAACTGGACCTGGATGATGAACCAACATAGACACGTTTGTAGGTGACATGGAGAGAATGCTTGATGCATTGGAGGAAGCACTGGATTACCATTTAGAGAAACTGTTACAAGGTGGAGCAAAGGACTGATAGCAATGTTTGATGTAGATCAAAACCAATAAATACAAAATCCTACACCTGGGTCAGAAAAGCCTCACACATAAGTACAAACTAGCAACCAGCTGGCTAAGGAGAAACTCTGCAGAAAAGGACTTGGAGATATGGCAGACAATTAGAACATGAATTACCACTGTGAACTTGTAAGAGACACGAGCTGCAGTGAGGTGTCCTGGTTCCAGCCAGAACAGTTAATTCTTTGCAGTAGCTGGGAAGGCCGTGGCCAGGGGAAGCAAGTGAACAATGTGATTTGGAGAGTCTCAGTGGGACCACTGAATTGGAGAGTACCATTCCTAAGCCATAACATAAGGGAATCTCCAACTCCATAGAAAAGGATATTTTTCACCACAAGAGTGGTCAAACACAGAAACAGAAACCTCAGAGGGGTTCACCAGACTGAAGGCATTCAAAGCTCAACTGTACATAACCCTGAAGAAAGTCTAGATTGAACTAGAAATCTCCAGAAGTTTGTCCCAAAGTAAAATATTGTATGGGTTTACAAAGAAAGTTTTCCAATTTTCATTTTATACAGGAAAATTGAGGGAGAGGGAGACCAACTTATCTTTGAAGAACAGTTATTATTAAAACTGTGGTAGCTTCCATATGCTCCAAATAAAATGTGGGCATACTGCACAGAGGCCATTCACATGTATTTCCAGAAATTGTCCCAGCACATAAAATAATCAGAACACATAATACAGAAATATAATAAGAATATGTAAAACAGGTACAGAAAAGCAAAGTGACTTGTTTAAGGTCAGACAGTGCATCCAAAAAAAAAAACCAGGGAACATAATGCACATCTCTCACATTCCAGAGCAGCGTACTCTTCTGAAGAGCATTCAGCAGTTTCTGTGATAGGGATATCTGCCCACTAGACACTCATCTAAAAATCAGCAATTCACTCTCCCTAGCTATAAATCATCACATCCAATTGCCTTGTCATTAAGACAGTCTGTCTTCAGAGATACTATCCAAGCTTTAAGATTAATTCCACATCATTGCATTTTTATCAGACATCCCTACAATAAGGAAGGAGAGTTAATAGAGCTAACACTATCTATTGTCTCTCTGAGAAAGTACAGTCACATACACACACTTTTTCTTCAGTTGTAAGACGTGTCTTCTTAGAGAACTGCACGTATGACACAGACAGAAGGTATTCCGCGTGTGATGTTCAGTAATAATTGAGGAATAATGTCAGAGGCAGCAGAGTGTCAGAAGCAACAGAGGCATCACAAATTAAAGGCTCCAAGAGAACCACAATTATTTGATGAATCATTTTGTATAAACAAGCTAGAGCACCACAGGCATTTTCTCTTTTACAAAATAAGGAAAGAGAATATGTGACAATACACATACTGTCACACAGGCAGCATGTCACACAGCCACAGGAACACAACTCCCCTTCCAGCATCTCCACTGCTACTTCTCAAAAGCAGCCTGTAGTGTACGTAACACTCTAAAGCTTAGAACCAAACCACTGGAGGGCTGAGCTCTAGATAGCTGATACTATGGAGAGAAAAAACATGTGCAAAGGCCACAAAGATTAAAAAAAAAAAAAACCTAAAAGACAAGAAATATTGGATACCATGAAGTGTAAAACCTGGAGAAAGATGGTGAGACAATGAACAGAAATGGGCTAGACAGCAACCTAAACTTTCTGAATGTTTTGTACCCTGCAATGACTCCTGTAAGGAGATGGTGCTTGTTTGGATGAACAGCATGTTTAAGATGAAGATGCTGAGATAGAGAAATTCTGTATTGATCCTAGAAAGGAGCACTTGCATAAGCTGACATCCTCTTTTTTTTTCTCTCCAAATCCCATGCTTGCCACTCTGCTTAGAGTAAATCCAAGTCCATCTTGAGAAATCAGAAGCATCTAAGCATCTCCTCTGCACTGCCTTAGGTACTTTGTGCTGGACTAAAGAACAAACAGACCAAAACGCCCCAGTCACTGAGGGCAGAACTGGCACACCAAACAGTGCACTGATACAACTGTAAACCAAACCTTCCAGCAAGATTTTTAGTGTCTGATCAGGTGGGAAGTCATGTATGTTTTGTAGCTGATGACCAGCTGAAAACATTGTCCTGCGTAACATGCTCACTGTTCCCTGGCTAGAAACTGTGACAGGTTTTGTGAACACTTGGTGGGAGCTTTCCCCAAGGACAGAAAGGTCACAGAACGTTAGGTGGCTGTGTCCACGCTGCCAGCTTCTGTCAGAGAAGAAAGTCAAAAACAAGCTTTGTTGCTCTGGCAGCCAAAACAGACCAAAGCATACACAAGGCCTAAGGGGGCTAGAGGTGCCAGAGGTTATCTGAGCATGACTGCCAAGCTTCCCTGCCTTAGTGCGCTGCAATAGTGAATATTTGGATTTTTAAGCTATTTTTCTAAGATCAGCAGAACCTGAAGTTTTGGACTTTTAGAGAAATGGGAAAAAGGAAGGGGAGAGGTGACACTAATATAGGCCTTGCTGCTTTAGTAAGGAGAATCAGAACTTCTAGGTCACTAGCTCATTAAACTCAAATGGCTGTTTTTAGCCTCCATTAAGTAAATTAATTATTTCAGTTTCTAAATTATAGTCATCCATATTGGGGGGGGGGGGAAAAATCTTAAAGGGG